>JAVSCE010003478.1:0-432390 GCA_032199065.1 Smutsia gigantea | reverse complement strand
GGAAAGGGAGGAGGAAGGCGGCCCGGCGCCGCGTTACCTGACGAGAGCCGCTACCCTCATGCTGGGCGCAGTGCGCGTGCGTGCGGCGGGCGCGGGCGGGAGCCGAGCAGTGGCGCCGCGGCGCCCGCCGTGACGCTCTACGGGGCCTCGCCCGGGTGTTCGCCTCGCCGCCTGACCGGGAAGGGCACTGCGGCCCCTGCGGCTGCCTGCGGGACGCCTGGCCGCGGAGGTTACGCCTAGTCGGCGCCACGTCCCTGCGGCAGGGGCATCTCGACCCCCGAAAAGAGTGACGTTTAGGCGTGGCCTGACCACCTAAATGAGGGCGCTGAAGCTGCGAGAGGAAGGGCGAGGTCCGCGCCCCAGAGCCCAAGTACGGTACCCCTGGATTTGTTTGGGTAGGAAAATGTTCCAAGTCACTTATGCTACAAATTGAAACACCCGTGGACGTGCAGAGAGGACGTTCTCCTTACTTCTTCAGTCACCCCCAGGAAACTAACTGTACCCTTTAGTTGTTCAGCTTATATCTCCTTTGTACTCCAGACCTAAATCTGGACCCAGCCTCAGGTTCTCTAAGCATCTTGTGGTTTGGGCCCTTAGCATCATATAGAAGCTGAGAAGCCAGAAGGCTGGTCACCAAAGAGCAGTGGCCTTGCTCAAAGAAAATCTAACTTCTAAATTCATACAAGTATTTATTGAGTGCTTTTCACCAGGCACTGTTTGAGGGTTTGGGGATAACACGCATGAATAAAATAAAGGATCATACCTTCATGGAGTTTAAATAGGGCTAAAATACACGGATTAAAAAATATATACAGTATGTGAAAATTGGTAAGTGTTATGAAGAAAAAATTAGAGATTGAGAGGAATCGGGATGAAAGGGCAAGTTGAAGCATTCAAAAAAGCATCAAGATAGGACTTACTGAGAAGGTGAGAATGAAGCCAACTTTAGAGAGTTAGCTGTGTATGACTAGGGGTGTGCTCCAAGCACACACAAAAAAAACTAGAGCCACACCCTAGGTGCCCTATGTGTTTGTGCAAAAACAAGGCTAGCCAGTGTGACTGGAGCAGAGCAAGCAGGGGAGAGAATGTGGGAGATGAAGTTCCAGTGAGGAAGGGAGGAGGGAGACCATAGAGGGTCTTGTAAGCCAGAAAGAACTTTTGTCTTTTATACTTTGACTGAAATTGGTGGCCATTGCAGGGTTTGAACTTATGACGTTAAACTTTAAAGGGAATACACCATGCTGTCTTGAGAGTACACCTTTTAGGTGGCTATTGAAAAAATCCAAGCGAGAAATGGAGCCTGCAACCAGGATGGTACTAGTGAATTTGGTGAGAAAAGGAGGATTCCAGTTCTATTTTTAATATAGAGCCAATAGAATTGGATGGATTAGATACAAGATATGAGAAAAAGAAAACTGTGAAGGATGACGCCAATGTCATGAATTAAATAAATGTATGTAAGGAACTTAAAATCATGCCACTGTATAGTAAGCATTCAATTTAGTTATACTATAATGTTTTCATTAACTCCAGTTCTGCAATTGTGAATATTTACTAAGGAGTTTGCAGTCCAGCTGGGGAAATGGGACAAATACATTAAACAAGTATTTCCAACATAGGAGGATATAACAAGTTAAGTCATGTTTGTGGCAAGAGCCTCCATTAGTTGAACCCCCAGGATAAATGCTAGAATAAGGACAGGATTTGAAACCTTAGCAGAAATGAACAGGAGGAACAGGTGGACCTTACAAACAAAGGCAGCTAGACAGAAGAAGAGTTCAGAACATGTTACCCAAAATATGCCACCTTGACATATTTCTTGTCTTAAGTTAAAGGCACTAGAGAAACAGCAGACACATGAATGGCACTCTGGCCTTCCTTTTTATTCCTGAAAGCTGGGGACAGAACTCCCATGTAAAAGGTGCCCTCCCTGTACTGGAGGAAAGAAGACATTCTTGTTGCCAGAGACAGGGAATCAAGGCTGAAAGAAATCTGTACAAAAAACTGTAAAATAATTCTTATTTTCCTTTAGCCTCTCCACATAATTTTCCATAAGTTGCCTCTCTTTGTTCAATCTATTATAAAAGCATGTAGGTGCCACCATTTAGGTGAGGGTAGGCAGGTGTTCATTCTCTTGTGAAGACTCCATGTACATGTAAGAAATTTTAATAAAACCCATATGCTTTTTGCCTGTTCATCTGTTTTATGTCAGTTCTTAGGCCCAGCTGTAGACCCTAAGAGACTAGAGAAGAATTTTTCCCCCTACACACAAATGAGTGTGATGTGTTCAGCAGCAGTAGGGAAACCAGCCCAATGTGACATGAGGGTATATTGGAGAGAGAGGAAAATAAATTGGATGGATATAAGATGATGCCAGATTACCCAGGATTATGGAAAGCCAAAAGAGAAATTTTAACACCAGGAAGGTTTTGCCATCATTTTTCAGGAGATTGAATTAGTAATAAGTAACAGGGTGAGTAAGTAATTTTGGTGAAATAAATTTAGAACACCCTCAAAGACTCTTCTATTGTTTTACACCAGGGGGTATCTTTTCCTTGCAGTTTGCCAAAGGGATAGGGAGAGGAGGTACTCAGAATCTCTTCTTAAAACTACATCCTTAGAATTATTATGTTTTCTTTCTCTCTGGTAACTGAGTTCTGTAAGCTTCGTTTTAGGACACCCTCAATAAACAAGTATTTAACAATGTGTATATCCTGTAATTAAATTGTATTTTAGGAAATATGTTTAGACCATTATTCCTAAGTCACCCAGTCCTTGGCTTGATGGTGTTGCTCTCCTCCGCTGGAGTCATCCTAGCACCTTTGTATTAAGTATCTCTTCTAGTGCCTTATTATTAAGTATCTCTTCTCCAGGTCCTTTTTGCCCATGAAAAAACTGTTCTCTTACCGTCTATTCCCTCCTTTAAAAAACTTTCTGTGTGAATTCTGTCAGTTAATGAATTTTTATGGCTGCCTAAGATGGCACTATTACATGTGCTGTATCTTCTTAAAAATTTTTTCCCTTCCTCACATTAGTGCTTTCCTCTCAGAGTTACCACAGGAGGCTCTGGGCTTGAACGTCCCTTTAGGGCCACAATACAACTGATAGGTTCAATCCATTCTAGCTCAACAGTCATATTTGCAGTTCTAAAATCAATCCACAGATCAGGTTGGTCTTAAACCAACCACCAGGGTTATTCTTAGATTCATACATGTTTATGGAGGGTTATTTTTAAATAGCTGACTGAACAAAATCAGAGCAATTCTTGACCCTCAGAAGAGTTATATTAGAAACTATGGGTTAGACTTCGGGGAAGATGGCGGCATGAGCAGGGCGGAGAAATCTCCTCCCAACACTATATTTATCTACGAAAATACAGCAAATACAGCTATTCCTAAAAGAGAGACCAGAATACACACGAAAGTGCACAGCATGCTGCTGCACCCAAGAGGACTTGGCACTCCAAGAGGCGGGTAAGATATGGAGCCACAACCCGGCGAGACCCAAGCCCTCACCAACCCCACCACACCGGTGGGAGGAGAGGATTCAGAGCCAGGAGGAAGTGGAAGTACACCCCGCGAAATGACCCGTCCCGGTGATCTGCACGGGGACCGCTGACACACATCCTGCGGTGTAGCGGAGATTCGAGAGACAGAGGGTGCAGGATCTGAGTGGGGAACACACCAGGGTGCTTGAAGCCAGCTCCCGGGAAGGAAAAAAAAAAGAAAAGAAAAGTACGTGCTTTCTTCAGCAGTCTTAAAGAGACAGGAGCCCAGGGGAGGAGCCGGATCGCCCTGGCACACTCAGCCCAGCAGGCTGGGAGTCCTGGAGAGTTTTGGACCCCTTAGCTGGCGACTGGGAAAGGATGGCTGCACATCGACTCCCCAAAGGGATCAACAGCCTCCCATTTGTTCCCACCCTGGCCAGAGCTATAAAGGGCACTTAGGAGTGGCACAGCCACGGCTGCAGGATAGTGGGGCAACAGCGCCACGTACAGCATCCCCACAGAATCTACTCCCGGTGGGCGTTTCTTTTTGTTTTGTTTTGCTTTGTTTTTGGTTTTTTGGGGTTTTTTTGCTTTGTTTTTTGTTTTTTCTTTTTTTTTTCTTTTTTTTCTCTTTTTAAAGTCTGAAAGAGCCCAGCTGACATATGTGGCAAATACGAGCGACCACTTCTATAGCCATGAAAAGACAGAGGAATATGGTCCAGACTAAAATCAACCAGACAACCCCAGAGAGGGAGCCTGAAGGGATGGATATGAACAGTCTTCCTGAAAAAGAATTCAGAATAAAAGTCATAACCATGCTGATGAATCTACAGAGAAATGTGCAAGAGCTGAGGGAGGAAGTGAGGGAAGTGAGGAAAGACTGCCGAAATCAGACAACTGATCGACAGGCTTAACAGCAGACTGGATGAGATGCAAGAGACTGTTAATGGAATAGAAATCAGAGAACAGGAATACAGAGAAGCTGAGGCAAAGAGAGAAAAATGGACCTCTAGGAATGAAAGAATATTAGGAGAACTGTGTGACCAATCCAAACGGAACAATATTCGCATTATAGGAGTACCAGAGAAAGAAGAGAGAGAAAAAGGGATAGAAAGTGTCTTTGAAGCAATAATTGCTGAAAACTTTCCCACGCTGGGGAAGGAAATAGTCTCGCAGTCCACGGAAGCCCACAGATCTCCCAACACAGGGGACCCAAGGAAGACAACACAAAGACACATAATAATTAAGATGGCAAAGATCAAAGATAAAGACAGAGTATTAAAGGTAGCTAGTGAGAGAAAAAAGGTCACCTACAAAGGAAAACCCATCAGACTATCATCAGACTTCTCAACAGAAACCTTACAGGCCAGAAGAGAATGGCATGATATATTTAATGTTATGTAACAAAATGGCCTCGAACCAAGAATATTGTATCCAGCACGATTATCATTTAAATATGACAGAGGGATTAAACAATTTCCGGACAAACGAAAGTTGAGAGAATTTGCCTCTCATAAACCACCCCTACAGGATATCTTAAACGGACTGCTCTGGAAGGAAGGACCCCTAAGGCTGAAAAGATGTCACCAGAGAAAATAAAATCATAGCAAAAAAGCACACCATCCAAATACTAACTAAAGGCAAAGAATAAAACACCTAGTATATAAAGAAAAGAGGAGGAAGAATAAGAAGGGAGAGAAATAAAGAGACATCAGACGATATTTATAATAACAAGAAAGTTAAGTTGGATTGTTATGTAGTAAAGAAGCAACCCTTGAAACTTTGGTAACCGTAAATCTAAAGTCAGCAATGGCAATAAGTACATATCTATCAGTAATCACCCTAAATGTAAATGGACTGAATGCACCAATCAAAAGACACAGAGTAACAGAATGGATAAAAAAGCAAGACCCATCTATATGCTGCATACAAGAGACTAACCTCAAACCCAAAGATATACACAGACTAAAAATGAAGGGATGGAAAAAGATATTTCATGCAAACAATAGGGAGAAAAAAGCAGGTGTTGCAGTACTTGTATCAGACAAAAAAGACTTGAAAACGAAGAAAGTAGCAAGAGATATAGAAGGACATTACATAATGATAAAGGGGTCAGTCCAACAAGAAGATATAACCATTATAAATATATATGCACCGAACACAGGAGATCCGGCATATGTGAAACAAATACGAACAGAATTAAAGGAGGAAATAGACAGCAATGCATTCATTTTAGGAGACTTCAACACACCATTCACTCCAAAGGACAGATCAACCAGACAGAGAATAAGTAAAGACAAGAGGCACTGAACAACACACTAGAACAGATGGACCTAAGAGACATCTACAGAACTCTGCACCCAAAAGCATCAGGATACACATTCTTCTCAAGTGCACATGGAACATTTTCCAGAATAGACCACATACTAGGCCACAAAAGAACCTCAGTAAGTTCAAAAATATTGAAATCCTACCAACCAACTTCTCAGATAACAAACATATAAAACTAGAAATAAATTTTAGAAAGAAACCAAAAAGGCCCACAAATGCATGGAGACTTAACAACATTCTCCTGATTAATCAGTGGGTAAACGACCAAATCAAAACAGAAATCAAAGAATATATAGAGACTAATGACAACAACAACACAAAGCCACAACTTCTGTAGGACGCAGCAAAGGCAGTTCTAAGAGGAAAATATATTGCAATCCAGGCCTATTTAAAGAAGGAAGAACATTCCCAAATGAATAGTCTAAAGACACAATTACTGAAATTGGAAAAAGAAGAACAAATGAGGCCCAAAGTCACCAGAAGGAGGGACATAATAAAGATTAGAGAAGAAAAAATAAAATTGAGAAGAATAAAACAATAGAAAAAATCAATAAAACCAAGAGCTGGTTCTTTGAAAAAATAAACAAAATAGATAAACCCCTAGCCAGAGTCATTAAGAGAAAAAGAGAATCTACACACATAAACACAATCAGAAATGAGAAAGGAAAAATAACAACGGACCCCACAGAAATACAAAGAATTATAAGAGAATATTATGAGAATCTATATGCTAACAAGCTGGAAAACATAGAAGAAATGGACAACTTTTTAGAAAAATACAACCTTCCAAGACTGACCAAGCAAGAAACAGAAAAACTAAACAGACCTATCAACAGCAACGAAATTGATCGGTAATCAAAAAACTACCCAAGAACAAAACCCCTGGACCAGATGGATTCACTTCCGAATTCTACCAGACATATAGAGAAGAAATAATACCCATTCTCCTTAAAGTTTTCCAAAAAATAGAAGAGGAGGGAATACTTCCAGACTCATTCTATGAAGCCGGCATCACTCTAATACCAAAACCAGGCACAGATCTCACCAAAAAAGAAAATTACAGACCAATATCCCTGATGAACATAGATGCAAAAATACTCAACAAAATATTAACAAACCAAATTCAAAAATACATCAAGAGGATCATACACCATTATCAAGTGGGATTCATCCCAGGGATGCAAGGATGGTACAACATTCGAAAATCCATCAACATCATCCACCACATCAACAAAAAGAAGAACAAAAAGCACATGATCATCTCCATAAATGCTGAAAAAGCATTTGACAAAATTCAGCATCAATTCATGGTTAAAACTCTCAACAAAATGGGTATCGAGGGCAAGTACCTCAACATCATAAAGGCCGTATATGACAAACCCACAGCTAACATCATGCTTAACGGCAAGAAGCTGAAAGCTTTTCATCTAAGATCGGGAACAAGACATGGATGCCCACTCTCTCCACTAGTATTCAACATATTACTGGAGGTCCTAGCCATGGCAATCAGACAAAACAAAGACATACAAGGCATCCAGATTGGTGAAGAAGTCAAATTGTCACTATTTGCAGATGACATGATACTGTACATAAAAAACCCTAAAGACTCCACTCCAAAACTACTAGAACTATTATCTGAATTGAGCAAAGTTGCAGGATACAGAATTAATACACAGAAATCTGTTTCTTTCCTATACACAAACAATGAACTAACAGAAGGAGAAATCAGAAAAACAATTCCATTCACAATTGCATCAAAAAGAATAAAATACCTAGGAATAAACCTAATGAAGTAAGTGAAAGACCTGTACCCTGAAAACTACAAGACACTTCTAAGAGAAATTAAAGAGGACACTAACAAATGGAAGTTTTTCCCTTGCTCTTGGCTAGGAAGAATAAATATTGTCAAAATGGTTATACTACCTAAAGCAATCTACAGATTCAACGCAATCCCTATCAAACTACGAACAGCTTTCTTCAATGGACTCGAACAAATCTAAAATTCATGTGGAACCACAAAAGACCCCAAATAGCCAAAGCAATCCTGAGAAGGAAGAATAAAACAGGGGAATTACGCTCCCTGACTTCAAGCTCTACTACAATGCCACAGTAATCAAGACAATTTGGTACTGGCACAAAAACAGACCCACAGACCAGTGGAACAGAACAGACAATCCAAAGATTAACCCAAACATATACAGTCAATTAATATTTGATAAAGGAGCCTTGGATATACAATGGGGAGATGACAGCCTCTTCAGCAGCTGGTGTTGGAAAAACTGGACAGCTACATGTAAGAGAATAAAAATGGACTACCTCTAGCCCCATACACAAAGCTAAACTCAAGGTGGATCCAAGACCTGAATAAGTCATGAAACCATAAAACTCTTAGAAAAAAACAGGCAAAAATCTCTTGGACATAAACATGAGTGACTTCTTCATGAACATATCTCCCCGGGCAAGGGAACCAAAAGCAAAAATGAAAACGTGGGACTATATCAGGCTGAAAAGCTTCTGTACAGCAAAGGACATCATCAGTAGAACAAAAAGACATCCTACAGTATGGGAGAATATATTCATAAATGATGTATCTGATAAAGGGTTGGCATCCAAAATATATAAAGAACTCACGCACCTTAACAAAGAAAAAGCAAATAATCCAATTAAGAAATGGGCAGAGGATCTGAATAGACACTTCTCTAAAGAGGAAATTCAGATGGCCAACAGGCACATGAAAAGATGCTCCACATCACTAATCATCAGAGAAATGCAGATTAAAACCACAATGAGATATCACCTCACACCAGTGAGGGTGGCTAACATCCAAAACACAAACAACAACAAATGTTGACACGGATGTGGAGAAAAAGGAACCCTCCTACACTGCTGGTGGGAATGCAAATTAGTTCAAGCATTGTGGAAAGCAGTATGGAGGTTCCTCAAAAATCTCAAAATAGAAATACCATTTGACCCAGGAATTACACTCGTAGGAATTTACCCTAAGAATGCAGCAGCCCAGTTTGAAAAAGACAGATGCACCCCTATGTTTATCACAGCACTGTTTACAATAGCCAAGAAATGGAAGCAACCTAAGAGTCCATCAGTAGATGAATGGATAAAGAAGAAGTGGTACATATACACAATGGAATATTATTCAGCCATAAGAAGAAAACAAATTCTACCATTTGCAACAACATGGATGGAGCTAGAGGGTATTATGCTCAGTGAAATAAGCCAAGCCGAAAAAGACAAGTATCAAATGATTTCACTCGTATGTGGAGTATAAGAACAAAGAAAAACACTGAAGGAACAAAACAGCAGCAGACTCACAGAACCCAAGAACGGACTAATAGTTACCAATGGGAAAGGGACTAGGGAAGATTGGTGGGAAGGGAGAGATAAGAGGGAAAAGGGGGCATTACGATTAGCAGACGTAATGTTGGGGTGGCACGGGGAGGGCTGTACAACTCAGAGAAGACAAATAGTGAATCTTTAGCATCTCACTATGCTGATGGACAGTGACTGTAATGGGGTTGGTGGGCGGGACCTGATGAAGGGGTAGTTTAATAACCATAATATAGCGCATGTAATTGTAGATTAATGATACCATAATAAATTATATATATATTTAAAAAAGAAACTATAGGTTAAATTATGTTCTAACTTTTCCCAATGAGGATCTTTCTTAAATCATTCTAATCACTCATGTGGTGTCATTTTCTGTTGCTGAAATTGGAAAGCAACACCCAGGGTGTCATTTGTGGTCCTCTGGTGCAGACACCAAGGGTTAGATGTGCAAGAGATTGATTTAGAGAATATGCCTTTGATGGATAAAGACCGCAGAAGGAGAAGGCAGGGAGACTCAGATTGGAATGCAGATTGGAACCTAGGAAAGCAGACAGAGAAGGAAGAATGAGTAGCAAGAGACCCTGATGACACTATAATTCTGAAATCCTCAGCAGACCAATGGGGTATCCTGAACTAAAATGTCCACTAGAGGAATCCAAAATTGGACAGGAATAGCCCAGTTGTAGTATTTCCACTGTGCTCAGACACTGTCTGCAGGCAGCACAGGAAAAGCTTGGCCTGGTGCAACTCAGGCTGGATTCAAACATGCTACAGCTAGACACTATCGATCAGTTCATAATAATGTTCATGATATAGCTCCTCCTTGATCCCCGTGAACTCCTCTTGCTAAGGGTAAATTTAGAAAGGGGAGATAATCAGGACAAACTATAGTCCCTGTCATTGCAATTGATCTTAGGCTGTATTGAAACTTGTCCTGCCTTCTACTTTTCTCTTCATATTTCCTTCACTCTCATCTATTGGCTCTGCAGATCTTGTTGATTTACCTGGTAGTATGACCTGAACATTTATTTCTAAGAGGTCTTAGACTTTGGTCATCATGCCCTTCTTAGTCTGGGGTTGCTACATGTGTCCATTCCCAGTTATTTCTGAGCAAGGGAATACTAAGAGGCACCCAAGTGGATCACCTGGGTTCCACATTTGTATTCTTTCTTTTCTTCACTATGTAAAAGCAGCCCCATCTCTTCTTGCTAACGAGAGTTAATTATCCATGCCTGCTTGTCTCTGGGTACAAAGAGTTAAAAGTGCCTCACTATTAAATAGCCTATAGTTCAGTGCATCACTGCTGTTTACCCTAGCAAGAGAGAAAACATTTGAAGAATAGGACCTCTAACTCTGCTTAGCCCAAAGTTGTGGGAGGTGAAGAACAAAGTTCCCCAGTGGGTTATTAGGAGTTACTGTAAATTAGAACTTTCTTGCTTTCATGCCTTGGTTCTAAGATTGACATATCCTTCCTATTGGAAACACAGTGCCACGTAGAGATCTCTGACTTTGTGCCTAAACTATATCCTAAGGGATGGTGCACCGTCCTTGTAGAGTATTGTTTCTGAGCTGCTAATTTAGTTGTGACTTCAGTAGGCCTTTCCAGTACTCTATGAGACCAGCTTTGTGTAAATAGTATAGTATATGACATGACAATAAGAGTCCATGGACATGGGTCCATTCCCCTACCTTCTTCTCTGGGAAGTGGGTTTTATTGTAGATGTTCTGTGGAATTGGATTCTGTGCCTGCAGAGTTCATGTTGCCTGCTGAAGCTGTGCAAACAGAAAAGGCCAGATTATTGCCCCTAATGTGTTCAATCAAAGACAGGGAGTGGCCTGGGGGCAGGGTGTCCTCCTCTGAACTCCACAGCAGATCCAAAAGTGTGGCAGTTGAAAACTGTCATCTGTTCTCTCCACAGCAGGTGTTTTTGAAAGATCTGAGCATCACAGAATGACTCACAAAATCACATAATGAGGCAAAAGAATGTTTACATTACTTGTTTCATGTTATGCTCTGCTAGAGTAAGAAATGTAGAATGAAGAGTTCATTCAAACTAAGAATAGTATTTGATGGAAAGTCCATCTGAATTCGTGAAAGTCTAAATTATACACAACAGTATTTTAAGGAAATATTTTGATTTACTTTTAAACAAATATAGTAATATTGAACATGGTAACATACCAATATTAAATCCTGAAAAATGTTTTTAAGAGGAGTCATAAATAGGAAAAATTTATTTTTACCAAATAATATCCATTTGCCTATAAGTAATTTTCCCAAATTTCAAGAAAAGTTGGCTTAGAAAGACCACTATATGCATAGTGTTATACATAGTGTCAAGATAACTGCAGCCCTGTCAATGCCAACAAGTTAATACATTTTATATCAGTACAGTCAAAAATAGCTTTTATAATATGCTGAAAAGACTTGTCCAAGATTCAACTTTCAAAGGCATTGTGAACATACTTCCTACAATCTCAACATGTACAAATAAATGACTGTGGATTAGTTTGTAAAGTCCATACAACAGGTGAATCAGCTTCAAAAAAGTCTCAATCCCTTGCCAGTTTACTTAAGGGAAACTCTCCATAGCCAAACACTATTGCTGGTAATAAAAAGTTGCAAGCTGTCACTGAATTCTGCTTCCTTGGCAGCATATCTTAATGATGTGCTAATTGATAAAAGTTCAAATAATATAATAAAAACTCCACAGGTAGTTAAACCCTCAGAGACCTTGAAAGGATTTACATCTTAAGCCAGTGCATCTTCCTAAAATCATGTCATACAGGAAGCCATGAGAAGGTTTCCTGGTGAGGATTTAGGAAAAAAGGAATTAAGTGATTATTTGGAGTATAAATTTAAGGACATTACTATATGAGCGTCTGATGCACCTATATTAGTAATGGCAGTTTAGGTAGACCAGACACTCTTTTACATATAGTGACTCATTTAAATATCACAGCCTATTTATAAAGTAGGATACATTGTTATTCCTATTTACAGATGAGGAAACTGAGCACAAAGAATTTAAATAACCTGCCTGCCTTAGTCAGTTTGGGTTGCTTTAACAAAACTGAATGGATTAACCAGCAGACATTTATTCTTTCCAGTGCTGGAGGCTGGGGGATCTGTGATCAGAATGCCAGCATGGTCAGGGGCTGGTGAGAGCCATCTTCTTGATTTGCAGATGGATGTATCCTCACATGGTGGAGAGAGTCTCTTCTTATAAGAGCCCTAATCCTATTTATGAGGATCCAACATCATGACCTAACTACTTCTCAAAGGTCCTCACAATACATTGGGAATTGGAGCTTCAACAAATGAATTTTCAGGTGACACAAACATCCAGTCTATAGCACTACCCAGTCTAGAGCTAGTTAAGTGGTAGAGCCAGGATTCAGACCCAGGCAGTCTAGTTTTAAAGCTTACGCTCTTAACTTCTATACTATATCTGCCACTGAAATGACCAGCTGGCTATTTGGACCAAAATATCCTATTTCCAAGATATGTTTGGAAGGAACTTTACCTCCTGAATCCTTTTCTATGCTTTCAAGTTGATGAACCCTCTTTCTGAAAGAGACAAATTGCTTCATTACATGAATTAATATACTGTATGAGGGCACCATTAAACATTGTAGGCCTGAGAATCAGTCTGTCTCTCTTAGATATATTTTCTATTTACTCCATAATGAAGAGCAGCAAGTTCAAAAGCTATAGGAGCCATGCAGGTAACATAAATGAGTGAAGTGGTGTGAGACTGTTTGGAATGGTGAAGACAGTGGCAAACTGCTACTCACTCCTCGCTTGCCTCTCGCTGCCCTCTGCAAAGGGGGACCTATTGTTACCAGCTCCTCCAGTTTTCCCAGAGATGACAGAAATCTTCATTTGGTTAACTCCTTTTTTTTTAATCTTAGAAACTAGTTTTTAAAAAATGAATCTCTGTGTACACAAAAATAAACATACCTGCTTATTATTAATTTTATAATTTAACTTTAGATAGTAATCCTTATTTCTTTTCCCAGCTAGTATTTATTGATGACCTGTTATGTTTATTTATCAAATTGTTAAGTGCCTATACCCTTTCCTTTAGAAATATTTTGCACTCACATATGTGCAAAAATGTACAAGAATGTCCACTGTAGCATTATTTGTAGCATTATTTGAAAAATGAAAATCTCATCAGGACAGGGACTTTGTGTTTCTCATTTCTAGAATAGTCCTGGCATAGAGTAGTACTTAATATATATTTATTGAAAAAAGTGTGTATAATTAACCTAAATTTCATCAACAGAACTAGATAAATTATGGTACTTCCACAAGAAAAATGAGGAATTCTCTAAGTCATATTTTATAATAAGCAACTTGTAAAAGATGTTTCCATTTGTATCAAAAGAAAATTATACATATGCATAAATATGTAAGTAGATATTTAGGGTTCTACAAAGTTATGTACTTAACTGTTACAATGTTACTTCTGGTGAGAAAAATGGGAGACGGGACTTCTAATTTTCACTTCATTTACATATATGTATTGTTTGACTATTTTATATGAGTATATCTGTATTACTTATATATTTTAACAGACTAAATATTTAGTTCCATTAATTAATAAGTGAAATAAAATAACAACGTGATATCATTTCTTAACTTTCAGGTTAGCAGAGATTAAAAGAAACAAAAATTGGTGAGATACAGTTGGCAAGAGTATGGAAAAAGGAACAATCTCAGGCTCAGCTGCTGAAGAAGTAAGTTCAATTTTTCTGGAGGGCAGTTTGGGACTACATATAAAATCTTTAATATGCAAACACTCTGATAAGCATTCCTATCCCTAGGAATTTCTCTTAAGGAGATAGTTGGACAATAATACAGAGATGTTTATGCCAGAATGTTCCTTGTGATGTTGTTTATAATATTGAAAGATAGACAAGCTAAATATTAATAATTAGGGGATTGGTTAAATAAATATACTATGGTAAACGTACCACAATACACCCATAGAGTAAAAGATAATGCAATCATTGTGTATACCTATATTTGTTAGCATGTAAATACAACTATGAAATATAGTTGCATTAACATACAAAGAATACACACACGTATATAAGCATATATATGGGAGACAGTGTAGAATCATGATTTAAGTACTTCTATTGTGGAGTCAGACCCTCAATTTGAATGTCAGCACTGCCTCTTACTAAGCTTTGTAATTTGAGACAATTTACTGAAACTTTCTTTTCTTTAGTTATCTGTAAAATAGGGAGAAATATGATCTACCACACATAATTGTTGTTAAAGAATTAAATTAGAAGTTCATTATAACAACATTGTCTATTTTTATTTTATATAAGGAAAGGCCTGGGAAAAAAATATCAACGTGTTGATGGTGGTAAAATTCAATAAGTTTTTTTACTTTCTTACATATACCTTTCTGTATTGTTTTAACTTTCTAAAATCAACATGTATCTTTGTAAATGGAGTAGATGATCATTGGAAGAATGGATAATTGGTAGAATGGAAGGAAAGAAGAGAGGCAGGATGCCTGACTGTTTCAGGCTAGCTCTTTCAGGTAGGCAATACTCTGATGAAATCACAGAAAAGTATAGGATCTAGTCTTCAGCTCCATAGATTCAAAAAATCAACTTTACCATTTATTTAGTATAGGTCAAACTATAGAGAACTGTTGGAAGCTAGTTTCATGGAGGACTCATTAATAAACCAGAATACATGTGAGTCATCTGATTCTTTTGCTAATAGGAAAGCACAGATTGTAAATACTCTGTCATTGAAATGTTGCATGACAAAATAAATCTAAAATGAGATATCAATACATTCCCACAAGTGAATGTTATAAAGACTGATAAAACTAAGTGTTGAGAAGGATATGGAGCAACTAAAACCCTAGTACATTGTTGGTAGGAATGTAAAAATAATACAGCCTCTTTGTAAAACAGTTTGAAAATATTTTAGAAAGTTAGACATACTTTACCTTATGATCCAGCAATTTCACACCTAGGTATTTACCTCTAAGAAATAAACACATATGTCCACACAAAAATATGTATGTGAATGTTCATAGCAGCGTTATTCATAGTAGCTAAAAACATAAAGCAACCCAAATCACCATCAACTGGTCAATGGATAAACAAACTATGATATATTTATACCATAGAATACTGCTCAGCAATACATACAGCAACGTGGATGAATTTCAGAAACATGCTAAGAAGTCAAACACAAAATACTACATTTTGCATGATTCAATTTATATGAAATTCTATAAAAGGCAAAGGTACCAGTGATAAAAAGGGGATCAATGTTGCCTGGAGTCAGGATGAAGAGAGGTCATCAAGGTCAAAAGGCCTTGAGGTCATATTTTAAGTGTTCTATACCTCAACTGGAGCAGTGGTTACACAATGGTTATGCAATTGCCAAAATTCATCAAGCACTACCCTTAAATTGTTCAAATTTATTATATGCAATTAATATCTTAATTAACAGAACAATTATTGGTAAGGATGGAGTCAGTTTTAACTATCCAATAAATGTTATTATTCTATTAATTCCCTTTTTCAAACTTAGTAGATGTATATGTATGAGTATATGCACTCTAGGAATTAAACTTTGAAGGAGATTAATGTATCTGCATGCACTGGTTGGGCATCCTTTTTCTTTCATTCTTTTCCCCATATAATGGGAGTTCTAGAATTTCTGTATCAAAGATATTTAGTGAATGGTTGAATATTTAAAAGTGGAAGCAAGGGGACTTGTCTTAAAATTGCATTTGTATCTTAAGGACTTGGATTTAAGTTGTGAGTTTACTTGCAGGTAGTATTGGAGATTATGGGGTGCCTAAAGCCTCCAACACCATCATTAGTAGCACTTACATTGTCATATGCTGTATTGGTTTCTATCAGGCATTAGTCAGTTATAAATACCTGACAGGAAATTTGCATTATTCATTAATATTATCTCAGGAACATATATTAAAGCTTTGCTTTAAGGGCAAGATTTTACTTCTGCAGACAGCTTATTTCTTCATTGTTCTGTTTTTCTATACACAGTTTCAAAGAGGAAACAATACCATATTCTTGCATTTATTTCCAAATTCTGGCAATCCATTATGTTTAAACCCTTTCTCTCTTTATAATCTCCATGTTTATTCAGTAATTTAGAATGTAATGCAATTCAGTTTTTAGCTTGTGTTTTTCTTATAGACTTTTGACTGTATGAAAGATTAAAAGTTATTCCAATATTGCTTTAATATTACAAAGTATGTTTTGGGGTCAGAGAAACTTGGCTTTGAATTCTGGTTCTGAGACATTAATTTAATTTCAGCAAGACCTTTATTTTTTCATCTGTAAAATAGGAATATCCAAACTTACCTTATGAAGTGAGGATTGAATATACACAAATACACTAGTCATAGTACCTGTCACATGTAAATCCTGAAGCACATACTAAAAAATTATGGAACAAAGATTTATAGCTAATAAGTCAAAAAGGAGTTAAGATGTAATCATATAAAAATACTCATTTAGTCCAAAAGAAAGCAGAAAAAAGAGGAAAAGGAGAAGGAAAAAAAATGAGAAAACAAATATCAGGTTGTTAGATTTAAATCCACCAATATAAATAGGTATATTAAATATCAATGTCTAACCACTTAAAATGCAGGTTTAAAGACTGGACAAAAAACAAGACCCTACTTATGCCCTGTTTACAGGAAATTCACTTTAAATACGAAGACACAAGTTAAAAGTAAAATAATGTTAATAAAAAATGTATGTGTATATACTATGCAAACAATATTCAAAATAAAACTGGAGTGGCTATACATATCAGACAATGTAGATTTCAGAGCGAGGAAAAAAACTGGTCTCTCTTCCTCTTCAGACCTCCAGTCTCCTACATCCCTTCTGTGAGGCAGCACATTACCCACTTTTCTGTATCTTTTGATGAATTTATGAATATGTAAGCATATGTCACTTTTATTTTTCACCTAGGGGAACATACTATATTCATTGTTGTATATTTTGTTTTTCTAAATATATCTAGGACATTATTCTGTATCACTGCATATACACTTATCTCATTTTTTTTAAAAGGTCTCCATCAAGAACATCAAGGCCTCTAATTCTAGCTAATGTGGCTAAGGTGAAGCCCCTCCAAACTATGATTGGAATGTAACCAATTTAGAGAACTCTGGATATCCCCAGTTGCACCTCCAGCACATTCAAAACTAAGTCAGTATCTTGACATGTTACATTCCTACCATATTACTACAACTCGTACTTCTACCAATTTATTGTTTTTTGAGGATACCATCCTTCATCTCTTTAGTCTCCAAGATAACTTCCCCAATCTGTAAACAAGCCTTATAGATTCTTCTCTCAAGATGTCTCAATAAGTTGTAAATGGATGATGAAATGCTTTTGAAATTCATTGTTACCTATTCGACATATTGGAAATAGTACTAATATCTGAATCTAGTCCCAATCTCCATTGTCAGATGTTTTGTATATAAAATTGCACCATAGAAAAACCTTAGAGTTTTTTATAGTGAGAAATTGATATTTTAATATTCCCTACTCAAAAAGTTTCTCTCCAGATTCCTTCTTTGTAATTTTATTCATTGTTCTTATTTAGGAAGACATTTCTGGTGTGTAGTATACATAACGCTGTATAATTATAATGTGCATTTATGAATCATCTTTCTTTTGACAAGCTCCTACTACTTTAACAAGTTCTGTTTCATTTATCTTAATAATATCCCTTTGAAATAGGTTGAAGAAAATATTTTCTTTTCAATTTAGTGAATAAAGAAGAGAAATACAGATATATCAGGTAATTAGTGTTTGCTACATAGTGTTTTAGTGACAGAGCTGTGGATAGAACCCAGGTTTCCTGACTTTGAAGCCAGATTATCAGTTTTAGAATCATAAAACTGTCTGCTCTGCAATTTTGTAATGGCGTATATTCTCATACATTCTGAATTTCTACAGCTGCAATAATCATTAAAAAAGGAAAAAAGTCTTCCTTTGATAATATCATTAGAAAAGAACAATTCTCAAGAAATGTAGAAAATACATTCTCAACCACTAATTCTGTTCCAGAACTTCTCTGTAAAATGAGCTTAAAATGTTATGACATCTGGATCAATGTTACACCTATTTTTATTCTTCTAAAATTTTGCCCAAACATCTAAATGTCCTAGACTCTAAATCAACCATTTGAAACTGGTCAACTACAGCTTTGAAAATATTGGGAGCATCATAAACATCATGCCCATCTGTCATTTCTTTTTCACATTGGAACATATATGGCCTGCAGTCACTCATAGCAATATCTCATGGCTCTGGTAAAAGTTTATAAATAATTCTCTGTCCAACTGTGTATTTCTGAGTAATTAGATGAATTCAAAAGTCTAACAAACTAAATTTGAAATGGTGACACAATGGTAAGGATAGTTGAATTGATTAGTTTTATATAAATGGAAAAACCTACATTTTTCTGAAATGGAGAAATTTGCAAGAAGCACTGGAAAAACTACTCTATAAAAAGAGAAGCTAAATGGGAAATTTTCATTGCGATTATAGTAATATTTAGAATTTGAACATTTTAATTATGATCATTTTCTCTTTCAGCTTTCATTTCATCAGTAAGATCTTTGTACATTGATTTTAGTAGGGCCTTATAGATTAAAATTTCATTGTGTTTAGCACTGTGTATTTTGGATTATGTGGGTACATAAGTCTAGTATTGGTTTTCATTTCTCATATATGTATCTCAACATGTGCACATGCATGGAAAGTAAGTGATATTTGAGACTATTCAGGTATGAGGAAGGAGAACATATGGTTGGTGTGACTTAATTTATCTGCACCAAAAAAATGTGACACAAATGAAAGTTAGCATTTTTTAAATTAAGGTATTATTGATATACACTCTTATGAAGGTTTCACATGAAAAAAAAATGAGGTCACTACATTTACCCATATTATCAAGCCCCCGCCCATCCCCAATGCAGTCACTGTCCATCAGTGTAGTAAGATGCCACATTTCACTATTTGCCTTCTCTGTGCTGCACTGTTTTCCCTGTGATCCCCCACACCATGTGTACTAAACATAATACCCCTCAATCCCCTTCTCCCACCCTTCCCACCCGCTCTCCCACACCTCTTCCCTTTGGTAACTGCTAGTTCCTTCTTGGAGTCTCTGAGTGCTGCTATTTTGTTCCTTCGGTTTTGCTTCGTTGTTATACTCCACAAATGAGGGAAATCATTTGGCACTTGTCTTTCCCCGCCTGGCTTATTTCACTGAGCATAATATCCTCCAGCTCCATCCTTGTTGTTGCAAATGGTAGGATTTGTTTCTTTCTGATGGCTGAATAGTATTCCATTGTGTATATGTACCACTTCTTCTTTATCCATTCATCTACTGATGGACACTTAGGTTGCTTCCATATCTTGGCTATTATAAAAAGTGCTGCAATAACCATAGGGGTGTATATGTCTTTTTGAATCTGAGAAGTTATATTCTTTGGGTAAATTCCAAGGAGTGGGATTCCCGGGTCAAATGGTATTTGTATTTTTAGTTTTTTGAGGAACCTCCATATTGCTTTCCACAATGGTTGAACTAGTTTACATTCCCACCAGCAGTGTAGGAGGGCTCCCCTTTCTCCACATCATCACCAGTATTTGTTGTTCTTACTCTTTTGGATGCTGACCATCCTTACTGGTGTGAGGTGATATCTCATTTTGGTTTTAATATGCATTTCCCTTATAATCAGTGATGTGGAGCATCTTTTTGTGTGTCTATTGGCCATCTGAATTTCTTCTTTGGAGAACTGTCTCTTCATATCCTCTGCCCATTTTTTAATCGGGTTATTTGTTTTTTGGGTGTTGAAGAGTGTAAGTTCTTTATATATTTTGGATGTTAACCCCTTGTCAGATATGTCATTTACAAATATATTCTCCCATACTGTAGGATGCCTTTTTGTTCTGTTGATGGTGTCCTTTGCTGTACAGAAACATTTTAGTTTGATGTAGTCCCATGAGTTCATTATGGCTTTTCTTTCCCTTGCTCGAGGAGATGCGTTCAGGAAGAAGTTGCTCATGCTTATATTCAGGAGATTTTGGCCTATGTTGTCTTCTAAGAGTTTTATGGTTTCATGAATTACATTCAGGTCCTTTATCCATTTCGAGTTTATGTGTATGGGGTTAAACAATAATCCCGTTTCATTCTCTTGCATGTAGCTCTCCAGTTTTGCCAACACCAGCTGTTGAAGAGGCTGTCATTTCTCCATTGTATGTCCATGGCTCCTTTATCATATATTAATTGACCATATATGGTTGTTTATATCAGGGCTCTCTAGTCTGTTCCATTGGTCTATGGGTCTTTTCTTGTGCCAGTACCAAATTGTCTTGAGTACTGTGGCTTTGTAGTAGAGCTTGAAGTTGGGGAGCATAATCCCCCCCAGCTTTATTCTTCCTTCTCAGGATTGCTTTGGCTATTCAGGGTCTTTTTTTTGGTTCAATATGAATTTTAGAACTATTTTCTCTAGTTTGTTGAAAAATGCTGTTGGTGTTTTGATAGGAATTGCATTGAATCTGTAGATTGCTTTAGGCAGGATGGCCATTTTGACAATATTGATTCTTCTTATCCATGAGCACAGGATGTTTCCATTTATTGGCATCTTCTTTAATTTCTCTCATGAGTGTCTTGTAGTTTTCAGAGTATAGGTCTTTCACTTCCTTGTTTAGGTTAATTCCTAGGTATTTAATTCTTTTTGATGCAACTGTGAATGCAATTGTTTTCCTGATTTCTCTCTCTGCTAGTTCATTGTTAGTGTATAGGAATGCCACAGATTTCTCCATATTAATTTTGTATCCCACAACTTTGCTGAATTCAGATTTTATATCTAGTAGTTTTGGAGTGGATTCTTTAGGGTTTTTTATGTGCAATATCATGTCATCTGCAAACAGGGACAGTTTAACTTCTTCCCTGCCAATCTGGATGCCTTTTATTTATTTGTGTTGTCTGATTGCCGTGGCTAGGACCTCCAGTACTATGCTGAATAGAAGTGGGGAGAGTGGGCATCCTTGTTTTGTTCCTGATCTTAAAGGAAAAGCTTTCAGCTTCTCGC
This sequence comes from Smutsia gigantea, assembly GCA_032199065.1. Taxonomy (NCBI): domain Eukaryota; kingdom Metazoa; phylum Chordata; class Mammalia; order Pholidota; family Manidae; genus Smutsia; species Smutsia gigantea. The sequence goes on along the minus strand of JAVSCE010003478.1, from coordinate 411,081 downwards.
TGTTAAGTATAATGTTGGCTGTGGGTTTGTCATATATGGCCTTTATTATGTTGAGGTACTTGCCCTCTACACCCATTTTGTTGAGAGTTTTAATCATGAATGGATGTTGAGTTTTTTCAAATGCTTTCTCAGCATCCATGGAGATGATCCTGTGGTTTTTATCCTTCTTTTTGTTGATGTGGTGGATGATGTTGATGGATTTTTGAATGTTGCACCATCCTTGCATCCCTGGAATAAATCCTAGTTGATCATGATGGATAATCTTTTTGATGTCTTTTTGAATTTGGTTTGCTAATATTTTGTTGAGTATTTTTGCATCTATGTTCATCAGTGACATTAGTCTGTAATTTTCATTTTTTGTAGTGTCTTTGCCTGGTTTTGGTATTAGAGTGCTGCCGGCCTCATAGAATGAATTTGGAAGTATTCCCCCTTCTTCTACTCTTTGGAAAACTTTAAGGATGATAGGTTTTAAGTCTTCACTAAATGTTTGATAAAATTCAGCGGTGAAGCTATCTGGTTAAGGTGTTTTGTTCTTAGGTAGGTTTTTGATTCCCAGTACAATTTTGTTGCTGGTAATTGGTCTGTTCAGATTTTCTGTTTCTTTCTGTATCAGCCTTATAAAGTAGTATTTTTCTAGAAAGTTGTCCATTTTTTCTAGGTTATCCAGTTTATTAGCATATAATTTTTCATAGTATTCTCTAATAATGCTTTGTATTTCCGTGGTGTCCATAGTGATTTTTCCTTTCTGATTCTGTTTATGTGAGTAAACTCTCTTTTTTTCTTGATAAGTCTGGCTAGGTGTTTATTTATTTTGTTATTTTCTCAAAGATCCACCTCCTGTTTTCATTGATTCTTTCAGTTGTTTTATTCTTCTTGATTTTATTTATTTATGCTCTAATATTATGTCCCTCCTTCTACTGACTTTGGGCCTCATTTGTTCTTCTTTTTGTAGTTTCATTAATTATGAGTTTATACTGCTCATATGTGATTGTTCTTCTTTCCTGAGGTAGGCCTGTATTGCAATATACTTTCTTCTTAACACGGCCCTCGCTGCATCCCACATATTTTGCAGTGTGAATTATTGTTGAGATTTGTCTCCATATATTGCTTTATCTCTATTTTTATTTGGTCATTCATCCATTGGTTATTTAGGAGCATGTTGTGAAGCCTCCATGTGTTTGTGGGATTTTTCATTTTCTTTGTGTAATTTATTTCTGGTTTCATACCTTTGTGGTCTGAGAAACCGGTTGGTACAATTTCAGTCTTTTTAAATTTACCAAGGCTCTTTTTGTGGCCTACTATGCAATCTATTCTTGAAAATGTTCCATGTGCACCTGAGAAAAATGTGCATTCTGCTGCTTTGGGTGTAGAGTTCTGTAGATTTTTGTTTGGTCCATCTATTCTATTGTGTTGTTCATTGCCTCTGTCTCCTTACTTATTCTGTCTGGTTGATCTGTCCTTCAGAGTGAGTGGAGTGTTGAAGTCTCCTGGAATGAATGCATTGCATCCTATTTCTCCTTTTAATTCTGTTAGTATTTATTTCACATATGTAGATGCTCCTGTGTTGGGTGCATAGATATTTATAATGGTTATATCCTCTTGTTGGATTGACCCTTTTATCATTATGTAATGTCCTTCTTTGTCTCTTGTGACTTTCTTTGTTTTGAAGTCTATTTTGTCTGATACAGGTACTGCAACCCCTGCTTTTTTCTCCACATTAGTTGCATGAAATGTCTTTTTCCATCCCTTCACTTTTAATCTGTGTATGCCTTTGGGTTTAAAGTGAGTCTCTTGTAGGCACCATATAGGTGGGTCTTGATTTTTTATCCATTCAGTGACTCTATGTCTTTTGATTGGTTCATTCAGTCTGTTTACATTTAGGGTGAGTATAGATAGGTATGTACTTATTGGCACTGCAGGCTTTAGATTTGTGTTTACCAAAGGTTCAAGTTTAACTTCCTTACTATGGAATAGTCTAACTTAACTCACTTAATATGCTATTAGAAACACAATCTAAAGGGTTTTTTTTTTCTTCCTCCTCCATTCTTTATATATTAGCTATCATATTCTGTACTCTTTGTCTATCCCTTAATTAACTTTGGAGATAGTTATTTAATTTTTGCATTTGCTTAGTAATTAGCTGTTCTACTTTCTTCACTGTGGTTTTGTTACCTCTTGTGACAGCTATTAAACCTTAGGAAGACTTCCAGCTATAGTAGTCCCTCCAAAATACACTGTAGAGATGGTTTGTGGGAGGTAAATTCTCTCAGCTTTTGCTTATCTGGAAATTGTTTAATCTTGCCAGATAATGTATTCTTGGTTCAAAGCCCCTCTGCTTCATTGCATTAAATACATCATGCCACTCCCTTCTTGTCTGTAAGGTTTCTGTTGAGAAGTCTGATGATAGCCTGATGGGCTTTCCTTTGTATGTGATCTTATTTTTCTCTCTGGCTGGTTTTAATAGCCTGTCCTTATCTTTGATATTTGCCACTTTAATTATTTTATGTCTTGGTGTTGTCTTCCTTGGATCCCTTGTGTTGGGAGATCTGTGCATCTCCATGGCCTGAGACACTATCTCCTTCCTCAGATTGGGAAGTTTTCAGCAATTACCTCCTCAAAGACAGTTTCTATCCCTTTTTTTCTCTCTTCTTCTTCTGGTACCCCTATAATGCGAATATTGTTCCATTTGGATTGGTCACAGTTCTTTCAATATTCTTTCATTCTTAGAGATCCTTTTTTTTCTCTGTGCCTCAGCTTCTTTGTATTCCTCTTCTCTAGTTTCTATTTCATTTATTGTCTCCTCCACCGCATCCAATCTGCTTTTAATACCCTCCATTGTGCTCTTCAGCAAATTGGATCTCTGACCGGAGTTCATTCCTGAATTCTTGTATATCTTTCCGTACCTCCATGAGCATGTTAATGATTTTTATTTTGAATTCCCTTTCAGGAAGAGTCATGAGGTCGATGTCATTTAAATCTTTCTCAGGAGTGGTATTAATATTTTACTCTGAACCAGATTCCTTTGGCGTTTCATATTTGTGTATGGTGCCCTCTAGTTCCCAGAAGCTCTACTCCCTGGAGTTGCTCAGTCCCTGAAGCAATGTTGGGGGTCGCAAGGGAGTGGTATTTGTGCTTGGGGGAGGAAAGAGCTGTTTCCTGCTACCCAGTTGCTATGCCTGTCTCCACTGCCTGAACCAGTTGGCTGAGCACACAGGTATAAGCTCTGTGCTTTGCATTTGTAGTTGCTGTAGGCAGATCTTTCCTCTGGCTGGCCTAACTCCAGAGTAGGGTTTGCCAGTTTGTGAGCCAGGTGGGACTGACCGGAAAGAAGGCACAGTAGGCTGTGTATCATTTAGAGGTTCCTTGGAGCTCAAGCCAGGGAGCTTAAGCTTGAGATATGAGAGTCTATATGGCAAAGCACCTGCTGTGCAGAGTGTACCCGGACAATTTTGTCTACCTGTCCTCTCTCCTGAGCAGTATGTTCTGTGCAATACTTGCCCCTTTAGCAGCCCTCTTGCTAAGGGCTTCCTTGTTAGGAGGTCTCTCAAACTGCCTGCCTTTCTTTTGTCCCAGAGCAGTCGGATACGGATCCCTGCTTTCAACCAGCAGCTGGAATCTCAGTTTCTCTAGGAATTCTGCCTGTCTTAGCTTTCCAACCACGTATTCACTAGAGTATCATGCAAGCACCATGAATTGTAGGTTTGTGCTCCCAGAGAAGATCTCTGGAGTTAGGTATTCCACAGTCCCAGGCCTTCACTCCCTCGCTGCACTGTTTCTCTCCTTCCCGCAGGTGAGCTAGGGTGGGGGAAGAGCTTGGGTCCCGCCGGTCCATAGCTTTGGTACATTACCCTGTTCTGTGAGGTCTGCTCTTTTCTCCAGATGTATGCATACTGAGCAGTCCTCTTTCCTGTTGCTCTTTCAGGATTAGTTGTATTAATTATATTTTCGTATTATATGTGGTTTTAGGAGGAAGCCTCTGTCTCACTTCTCAGGCCGCCATCTTTAATCCCTCGAAAGTTAAGATTTTTAAACAAGCAAATTTACTGATAACATCAATGGAATAAAAATAATGGAACATGTTTGATGATACCTTAGAAATATTGATTTTAATTTTCCCACACTTCTCTTTTTTAGTAACTATATACATACACAGTTTTAACATAATGATCTTGATTGGATGTAATTTTGTATTTTGACTTGAAAAATGAGTGCTTTTTACAGTTAAATTCTTTGGAAAATTATAGTGGATATTAGTTTGATTTTATATTTCAAAATATTGATAATAACAACAATAATAGAAATTGCCTTCTAAAATCTCTAATATTTTTTAAAATTAAAGGTAGAGATATAAAATAATAAAGAACAAATAAATTATCTATGTAATTTGTTTATAGGCTTTTCTTTTTCTTTGTCACTGACTCCTTTTTTCCCTCTCAGGCAAAAGGAAATTTACATGTCCTTAATTCTCTCTTTTGAAATGTGCAATAATTGTCAATCACTTGAAATATTCCAATGCTATTAATGCAGAATACTAATGTGTGAATGAATGGAAACACTTGCCTGTATTAGTGCTAGTTAAAAACTCAACACTAAATTTGTATCTAATGGGAAAGAGTTTTGCTTCCTAAGACTTATCAAGACTTTCCAAGACTACAGGATTTCCATCCATTAACAAGATGCCATCTGGTAGATGCAGTAGCTTTTATTATTTTTCACCAGATTTTCTGTTTTCCTTCCCTGTGGAGTTCCTTGCTGAGAGACCATCATTCTCTGCCTAGTGATTATGTGATTTGTTTTGGTCAATGAAATGAGCAGAGGTGACAGAAGTCCCTTCTGGGGAGAACTTTCAAGAGCCACTACATGGTTCACTGATTCTCTTTTCTCTCTGCTCAGAGACTTGCAGTCATCCAGCCATTGTTCTACCAGCCTGATTCTTGAAATAAATCCCCCAACTCTACTGGGAAAGACTTTTAGCATGATTGAAAAGTAAACTTTTGTTGTTTAAGCTATTGGGATTTTAGAGGCCACCAAAATCTGTGGTCACTGAGTTATCTCAGGAAGGAGATAATCCTGCCATTTTACTTGGATAGTTACCTGGCAAGCATGTGTAAGAATGGCTTTTAAGGGTGTGAAGTGAAAGAGAATGAACTGAAATTGCATACGGCAAAATTTACCTTATCCTAACAAAAAAATAGCAAAAATTTTCCTTTGAAGTTACTTTTCAAGATTCTCAAATAGTTTTAGTTCATAGACCTCTTTGATTCAAAAACACAGAAGATTCTTTTGCTGAAATATAAATACATACATTCTTAGCTATCTACTCTTGACTATGTGAACTTTAATATCTCACCTAACAAACCTACCTGGATCTCACAAGCTAGGTAAGATACGCTTCTGTGTAGTCACATCACACCTTGTGCTTTCCAGTTATAATGTGTTAAATGCCCATATTTCCTACTACATTTTCAGTTGGATGAAAGCAAAGAATGTCCTGTTCTTTTGTTCCAGTCAAACTAATGGCAGTAAGCTGGGATTTGAAAGAAATTGAATAAAACCAGTTATTTTAGAGTTAATGGCAAGATTAAGGAATCACCCAGGGATGTTGAGACATCCAGGAATTAGCAACACCAGGAAGCCAGTAGTACGTTAAATCTGGAGAGGGAAAGGAAGAAAATGGTGTCATTGGACTTTTATAGAAACTGGAGTGATAGAAGAAGTTTCACTCAGTAAAAGCTGTAGTAACAGACAGATGTAGCCGCTACCACAATAGTGCACCAGGAAAAGGAAATCACACAGGAAAAAAATACCCTAATATTTTTCTCCATCTGCCCTGCCTATCTCCTGCTAGTGCCTGCCACTGGCTGAATATCATGCAAAATCAAAGGGTAAGGAAGCCGATTGATACAGAGATCAGCAAACTGGGGCACAGAGCAAGGCACAGAAGGGTGAACCGTAGGTCTTGGGAGTGCGAACAGGAGAACCTACACACCTCCTCATGGAGTTTCTATTTGTGTGTTTGCCTGGTGTACGGGAAGTGCTTAAAGATATTTGATGGATGAAAGAATGAATAACAGACGTTAAAAGCAAAGTAATCTGGACACTATGATCAAACTGCATTTCTTGTTTTTTCAGGAAATTATTTCAGGAAAGAAGTTGTTTTGTCAATGAATATTGTGATGACAGCCTTTTAACTATTGATATTAAATATTTCTAAACCATATTTTGAACTTCTATAAAGAACACTAAGAAGTAAAGTAATTGGGGAAGCCATTGTGAAAGAGATCATATTGGTATGAACAAATGAAGTAATTCAATTTGAACAAGTTTATTGAGTAGATAATTAAATGAAGAAGGTGAGTCATAAAATGTAATTCATGGCATGCAGTTACAACACTATTACTCAAATTATCCCTCATTTTGATATTGGGTGGAGTGTCAACTGGGATAAGGTATTTGGAGATCACTGGTTGTGGCATTTGATCACTATGGCAACAATAAGGATTAAAAGATTGTGGGATTTGCTGACTATTTCTGTGTTGTAAAGCTTATAAAAAAGAAAAAGATAAGCTTAGTGCTTGAACTCTTGAACCAAAGCATGAAGTGAATATCAGAAAGTTTTTATGGAAGTTTAAGCAAGATTTCTTAACCTACGATTCACATTTGAATTTACATCTCTTACGCTAAGGTAGGGGCACTTACTGGAAAGAAGTGAAGAACTAAGATTTGGAATGGGGACCTTTGGACAGGAACTGATGAGTCTGAGAACTTAGAACCTCCATATCCTCTGGAACCTACCTTGTGAGTAGAAGCAGATCTCTCCCGCTGTCTGAGGAAACCAGTCCTTTCTTTGCAGAGCAACTTTTCAGTAACTTCACTTGGGACAGTTGCCTCTCTAGTGGGTATCTGTTCTCTTCAAGACACTCTCACCTCTTACTGCCTCCAGGACCAAAGTAAGAATGAGATCCTGGCACAAGCCCAAGAGAAAATATCAAGGTCTGCTCTGGGAGGAGATCATCTCACCAATTTGTATAAGCAAGAATCTAGCAGGCATAAATTAGATTGAATTCTAGAGATTAGGTCAATGCAATCTATACAATTGAATTGGGCTAGTAGTTCTGAAAGTTCAGTCATTGGACCAGCTAACAAGCATCAGTATCACCTGAGAACTTCTTAGAAATGCAAATTCTGAATCTCCATCGTACACTTAATGAATCAGAAGCTCCAGGACAGGGGGCCCAGAAATCTGTTGGAATAAAACCTACATACAATACTGGTGCGTGTTAAAGTTTGAGAAACTGCGATATGCTAAAGGTATGCATGGGAACTCCTAGGATTTGAGATTCAGTATTTTAGCTGGAACAGTTGGAAATGAGTCTCAAAGTTGGCTGGTTAATGGAAGCCTGGACTTAATAGTTGCCCATGATAAATGAGGTTGATATTATAGAACTACCCTAACATAATGTAGAAAACAAAGCTTGATGGCTTAGAGAAATAAGAATGTTAGAACAGATTTAAAATGTGCAATTTCCTCCACCATCATTTCACCTCCCTTACCCCAGAACATCCTGGAGGACATCTCTTTCATTCAAAACATGTTAAAATGAATTGATAAGGGGAACAGCAGCCTCCTTGAAAACCCCTGTGGTGGCTGTCACTAACAGCTAATGATGAACATGGGAGATGTGGCGGTGAAAATGAACTCACTGATTTGAATTAAAAAAGTGGGATCCCAGAGTAATAGGGACAAGTGGCTGCTCTTAACTGTCAGAGACAAGGTGGACACAATTATCCTACTAGGACACAGTTTGGACACTGATAATTAGAGTGTTTTGACCAGCAAGGATATGTGCCTATGATTAATTGATCATTAGGTCACTGGGGAATTAAATAGATGGCCAACATTCAAAGGTATTTCTTGACTTAAATAAAAATTTGAATTAAGTTGTCATAGTGAGAATTCTTGGCCTCATACTCAGTTTTCAGACTTACAACAATTCACAAATCTGAATTAATTTAATTAAAGAGTAGGCTAGGTCACTTTGAGGAAAAATGTAGCCAGCAGTATGACCAGAAATGACTTCTATGGCTTTTTCAGATGAACCTATGGTCACTTACTAGGATGATTTTTTTCTGTCAAAGGAAAAGATAGTGTCTCTGAGATAATGCTAGTCTTTAGATACAAAACACTATTTAAAAACAAAACAGAATGAACAAAATAACAGTAGACTCACACTGAGAAGTGACTCGTGGTTACCATGGGGAAGGCACTGGGGTGGGTGGGTAGATAGGGTGAGGGGGATAAGAGGGCACAAAAATTCTCCATCATAATATAAGTTGGGCACAGGGATGGTAGTACAGCATGGATAATATAGCCAGTGATTCTGTAATACTTCTTATGTTGACAGAAAATAGCCACACTAGTTGGGGTGAGGATTTAATAATATGGGTAAATGTTGAACCATTGTGTTGAATACTTGAAACCAATATAAGATTGTATATCAACTATACTTTAACAAAAAATAGATAAATAAACCAACTTCAAGTTTTCATTAAAAAAAGAAACATTATAATAGTCTATTAGTCAAGAATACAGACTTATGGAGGTCAGATGATGAATGAAGTTTTGACTCCATTCTGTCTGTCAGTGGCTCCAGTTAAGTGCCAAGACCCATCCTACAGTTATTTCCACAGCCTCTGAATATATTAAAAAATACACATTTTTATCAGCTGAGGTACCAACTTAGAAACAACAGCTGGTGAGTTTAGGTTACTATGCTACAGAATGTAGTAAATACCTATGCTAACAGTAGATACATAATGTTGTTTTTCCCATTGCCAGAATAGAGAGGTTCAGGAACCAAAGAATGGAGGCAGGAGTTACCTCTCTCACTACATCTCATATTTCACTTAAGGGTTCATAAGGTTTAGAAGTTCTAATCCCAAGGTAGGACAGTTTCTGCCAGGAAACAGTCATTGTTCATTAAATTAAAGCTGAGACTATTGTTTGGTTATTCAGGTCTCCTTATGCCAAAGAACCAACAGGAAGGTCATACTCAACTAGCTAAAATGATGGGATATGCTTATGGGAAATTGGGTTACTGTGATACAAAAGGGGCAAGGAGAACATGCATGGAGCTAAGGGGTTTCACTGAGGAACCTCTTAACTTTTCCATAAGAATGGTCAGTAGGTAACTGCAGAACCTCAATAAGACCATAACACCAAGAATTTTAAATTGTGGAGATAAAGGTTTCAATCTCCCTACCAAGTAAATAACCCCAGTTTAAGTCCGGGGAGAGGAAATCCTGGGGAAAAATACCTCTAAAAACCAAAATCAGTCAAAGGGAGAAATAAAGTTTAAAATCCATTTATTGCTTACAAACTGTAGTCTGGAGCCTTCTGTCTTTCCTCCTCCAGCAGAAGCAAAATTGGCCCTCCCTCTCACCTCTCAGGTACAGATAAACCCTCTGTTGCCCAGGTAATTATATGCTGATATGGAGATGAACTTCTCTCCACCCCTGAGGAATGATGCAAATGTACTAAAGCCATACTTCTTTCCACCTCTGAATGCCTATTGATATGCAGATGTACTAAAGCCAGGCGAGATATTCTGGAAATTTTACAATTTTACCCACACCCAGTCAGCAAAAATATAGCAAAAAAGAAGCGATGGATATCATTTTAGATCTTATGACTAGTTACAGAAGCAGGTATTATAGTGATTATATCTATGTTAACTTGTTTTCTTTTCCCTTTCTCTGCTACTGGATGTGAAAAGTTCTGATGCAAGGTTAAATACAGTTTAAGTTTCAGGAAAGGGCATGAATGAACTGAAATCACTCCATGATTATAGTGTAGCTGAAGGACTTAGTATCACTTTAGTTTGTGGGACAAGAGTTTCTTCAGGTGATGAAATGGCAAAAGTAAGTGCTGTGAGGCAAAAATGCTGAACTCTGCTGGTTATTCTCCGTCCTCTCTCTTCCCACATGTTAGTTATCTGTTGTGGCATAAAAGATTACTCCCCAAATGCACCAGCTTAAAACAACAGTCCTTTGTTATCTCACAGTTTCTGTGAGCCAGAGCCCAGACGTGGTTCAGCTAGATCCTCTGGCTCAGGTTCTCTCAGAGGGCGGAAGCCTCATTTGAAGATATGACTGATGACACTTTGAAGCTCATGCACATGAATATTGGCTAGATTCGGTTCCTTGTGGATTGTGACTGAGGGCCTTTGTTCCTTGTTAGGCTGGAGACTTTTCTCATTTCCTTGCCATGTGGGATTCTCCATAGGACAACTCATAATATGGTAGCTGGCTTCCCATAGAATGAGCAAATAAAAAAGCAAGGAAGTGCCCAAGTTGGAGCCAGTCATGAAAATGACACTTCAACACTTTTGCCCTATTCTATTCATCATAAGTGTATAACTATGTCTAGCCCACCTTCAAGGGGAAGATATTACACAAGCAAATGAATACTAGGAGGCAGGGATCATTGGAAGCCATTGCAGAGGCTGCTTCTTATGGCCCCAGTGCATTCTCTGCCCTATCCTGTCCTGAGATGGATCCTAATTGGACTGCGTCACTCAGGCTTTTGCCCTCCGCCTTTCTGTTTGGTTTTGCCAAAGAGAGGTCCAGGCAGGAGAATAAAAGAGGGGAGAGAAGTTGGAATATTTCTTTCCCTGCTTTACTGCCTTCATGCTGTGTTTCTAGCAGTGACTATACTTTTCTTCCTTACAGCCCTGCTTCCCTAACTACAGCCCTCACCAAGTACTGCTAACACTAATTTTTCCCCTCCCTCTGTAAACATAAGGTCTGGGAATGGTTCAGGCCTCCCGGAGTTGCCAGTCCCTGGATACCTCACTATCCCTTCCTGATTATTCACTGTTGCACACACCTTCACTAATTTCTTTAGTTTCCCAGCTAGCACCTTGAGTGTACACACCTCTTAAGGGAAAAGATTACATATTATATTTTTAGTCCTAGTGCTTAACATGGTATGCACTTCATCACTGTTGGAAGGGTGGGTGGTTGAACCTAGTTTGAGTAATATGAGAGAAAGAGAATATTTTAATTCATATGAGAATTCTTCACTGAAAACAGAGATATTAGGCCTCTTCTGTTTTATCTGATGCCATAAGAGAGAAAAGAAATTATTAAAGAAAAATGACAGTTTTAAAGAAGTAATTTTCTTTTCCTCTGATAAAGAAAAAAAGATACATTTGAATCAAGCCACCAAGTCTACAGTAGTATAAGGGGAGTTTTTCAAAGGATTATCAAGTTTATGGAGGCAAAATGCATATTAAATTGGCTTAATGTTAAATAACCATAACCAAAGGGTGTGGTTATTTTTATACCATTCCTAAACAATTACGATTATTTTAGCCTATGTATCAGGAAAAAACTTTTACTGTTAATTTTTAAATCTATGTTAATAATCAGGGCGATTAAGATGATATTTGAAAGTATTTAAGAGCTTTAGGCATAAAATACTTCAAAACAAATCATACTATGTTTTAAATATTAGTATACAATAAGTGAGGAACTTTGACCCACTTGATAAAGACAAAAGGGTTTATTATGTTAGGTGACTTCGTTCTGTGAGATACAATATTGTGGGAATCTGGCGTTTTCACAATTTACTTTGTCAAGGCAAAATACCATATTCTCTGAGATGCTGGCTTATATCCCTTTGCCACCATAGTAAAAAATACCCTTAGTGTTCTGAGTTATAATTGCCCTGTCAATATACTTCAAATCCTAAAGACCATCTGTTTTCATTCTGCAAAATGTGTTACAGCAGCCTTGCAAATAATTTTCAAAAATTGACTTGCTTAGTGTTTTCCCTACCTGTCCTCACTTTAGGAGACAAATACTTGAACAGTAAATTCATAGTCTGTATTACTCCTGAGGCCCACATGCTTATGTACAGTGGGTAAGTGAACAAGGGACTATTTGCAGGGTTGGGGTAGAGACTATGAGGAAGAGCAAAATTTATAGGTTGAATCCAGTTGTCTCAAAAGCATTTTATTAGTGGGGAATTTATTTTTTTAAGTGTATTTTTATATAGCCCAATTACCTAGCTAATTTATGTTTTAAAAAACCTCTAGGAGTATCTTTTCTTGTCTTAATTGACAGTTTTACTGGCATAGTGTTGACAACAGCCCTCATTAATACAACATCCATTGCATTTAAAGAAACCTAAGATGGTATGCTGCAGGGTATAAACATATCTCAAACAAATCTGTACCTTCTCAACATTTGCAATCAGTAAAATCAAAAAGTTGAGAGAAATTAATAAAGTGACAGAAACTAATAATGTTCAAAAAGAAACTCTAATACTAAAAACCTCGACTTCTCAATTAGATCCTCTCTTCTCTTTCAAACACACACATGTACAGGCTTACATATATCTTAATATCAATATAGTCAAGGATATACTCACTTTTGCAGACTTAAACTGCCTTATAGATCCCAAAAGGGGCCAAATTTCTAGGAAATCATTAAGTTAATAGAAAACTGAGAATTCTTTTAATTAAAAATATTTGTAATCAGCCTCCCATGTGGGTAATAAACTATGTGACTGAATGTGGAGCAGGCAAAAGAAAAATCACAAATCCATTTATTTCTCAAAAATCAAAACATTGTATTGAGAAATCTGTTCCTCACTCACCTGCCAAGTTTCAAGATTAGAAATCTTTGTTTTCACTGCAACAGTTGATGCTACTGGAAACTGCTAAGTCACTTGAGGAACCTGCTCTCTGTTCTTTATCAGATGTTTCTTCTTCAGCAACTTTTTAATTAAAATGCTTTACAGATCACCCTAAACTCAGGTTCAAAAGACCAATGCTTTCAGATTTTTTTCCCCTCTTTTGTGTGTTTATATATACCTGTAATTCTCCAGTTCTATTAAAATAAGTGTTGTCCTGTAGGATAAAATAAAGCTAGAAGTACAGTGTCTGTGTTGTTCTCTAATTATCTCATGAATTTCTACCATTTTATTAATTAACTTCTAAACTTCATGACTCAGCTGACCATTCAGTTCCTACTCTCAGTAATCTGATTTGAGTGTTGTTTGTAGTTAAAAAAAATTAAATCTGCCTTTTTCTATATGTTTTATTTGAACATGATCAATCACCACAGCTAATTAGCCACCATTTTAAGACAATTTTTCATTATGCATAATATCACCATGGTATATTTATTTTTTTCTTTGGGAGAGAGAGAATACCAGTAGTAGCATGGATTATGAAATACTAAAAGACCAGAGTCTGCTGAAAACCATTCTTCTTCCTACATGGTGTAATGTGTGAAACTCTCCCATCAAGGTTACTCCATTTATTTAAGTTGAAGGGGCCAAGACAATTATACAATCTGACAATGTTACAGGGGAAGTAATCTAATAACAACAAATCATGCATGCTTGGGGTAACTCAAAACGTAGCTAAACACAATAAAACCCATAATCTTTGCCAATGAGTTTGGGAACAAACTTAACTTTTCATTGAATCTTCAAATTCTATAACTTTTCCATTATTTAAGGTGTATTCTTCAAAACTCCAGAATAAGATAAAGAAAAAAACACTTTTTCCCACACACCATCATGTAGCTGAGCTATGGAGAAGGCACCAAAGATTAAGGAATATGTGTTTTTAAAGATCTTAAATGGCAGAACTGTTTTTGTTCACTCTCTCCTCAGCTACAAAGAAAAACAAGAACATGGGTGACCTATAAGGATAAGGGAAACAGATTTCCATCTGTAAGCCTATAAAAGGCCATTGAAAACAAGGGAATGCAAAGAAGTTTTAAAAGTTATAAGGAACACATTCAGAGAAGACTTTCAAATGAAAACAAGCAATTAATGAGTTGGGTAACAACAGATATTGAGCATAAGCCAAGGCCTGCCAAGGCCTACTCTCTATCTCATGCGTCTTCAGTAAAAGACATTGCTTTCTTTTACTACATAACCTTATCCTGAATTTTGTGACTTTTGGAGGAAAGAAAGGTGCTTGGGAAATAAAATTAGGATTACTGTTACTGGTACAAGAATGAGAAACTAGTGGGTTTATTATTTAGAAGCCATTCTAAGGATACCAAAGCAAGGAAATAGAAGTTTGTCTGAAAATAACTTTGATAAAAAGAACACATTGTAGCTGCAAGTCTATAAACTGCATAATGTCCTAGAGTGATGACATAGGTAATAGGAAATGATATTTTAAGGAACTTATTTGTATATGCAAGTAGTTAATCTGGATAATTTAAAGATGTAGTTGTGACCTTGGGCAAGTTTAGTAATCTCACCGTGTGCCTCAGTTTTTCACATCCTTAAAGTGGAATAAAAAAGAACATATCTTATAATTTGTTTTGTTGCTATTAACCTAGACAATATATGTAAAATATTTAGAGCTGTTCCTGGCACAAAATAAGCACTCAATAAATATTATTACCATCTCCTTAAAAACATACAGACTTTTGTTTAAAAAATATGAATAACTGCTTTATTTCTCTATTAATAAAATACAGATCTTGTATGAATGCCTGTATTAGACTGAATAATATCCCTCAAGCATGTCCAGGTAAATTCTAAACTCTGGAACCTGTGAATGTTACTTTGTATAGCAAAAGGATCTTTGCAGATGTGATTAAGTTAAGGATATTGAGGTGGTGAGATTTTCCTGAATTATCCAGGGGCCTTTAAACAGAATCACAGTGTCTTTATAAGAGACAGGCAGAGGGAGATTTGTGTACAGAAGCAGGCCATGTGGTGACTAAAGCAGGATGATACTTTGCTGGTTATGGGAAAGTACGATTATCTGATTTACACAGTCAAAATATGGATCTCTTTGCTTGAATTGTATAAACTGGTAAGGTTTCTCCACATGCTCTTCTCTTTCCCATATCCACAAACTGTTTTATCTCAACTTTTTAGACAGAGCTATGCACTTTTAGTGGGAGGCCACTTTAACCTTCTTTCTATGATTAATTTACCACCTCAAACATGCTCTCTTTACTTATCTGAGGTATGATGATATTACTTTTTAGGTAGCTGTCTTAAATATAGGTAGAGAGACCTGCTACAGTTGACAAAGCAAGAAATGGATGGATCAGGTGGGGAAAATCCTGGGGTTGTGGAAAAGTACTGGCTTTGGAGCCAGGTAAATCCAGGTTTGAATCCCGCGTCTATTACGAACTTTGAGACTTTTATCATCTTTGGGCTATAGTTTCTCCTGTGTAAAATAGGAATTTTTAAAAAATGCTATATGTGATAAAAATTGTCTCATTTGTATTTATAACCAGATTACAATGCTCCAAGTCCATATTGCCTTTAGTAGCAGGAATTCCAATCCTCTTTCCAGAGGTTCCCTTCTTCAAATGTTTCTGAGAATTTAAGCCTCCGCTCATTGTCTGAGAATGGAGCAGTAAATCAGATGGTGCCTTTAGCTGGACTTCAAAGTCCTTGGTATCTTCTGGTCCCAGAGGCCCCAGTGTTATCTCTGCTGCCAAGGTAGTCTGCAACCTGTCCTACTGTCCCCTGGGCAGATCTACAATGAGTCTCCAGAAAAAATGGCAAGAAAGGGTTCTTGAGGTGGGTGAACTGGCAGAGGGTTGAAATATATTCTTTCTATGTTACACTTGTCATATATTCCATAGCAAATAGCTGGGCCATGAAGGGGCATCATGGAGATTTTATGTTTCAGTTCTTTTGATTCTCCCACACATGATTGTTTTCTTCTGGGCATAGTCCCTAGTAACTGAATTTCGTGAATCCAGAAGGATGGTGGCAATAAGAATATTTAGATAAATTAACAGTTGACAAATCCAAAAAGGATTAGTTGGGAGATGCCAGCTCTGTTTAGGAGAGCTTCTTAATCTCTAGTAAATGATATCAAGAAAGGACTGTGACTTTCCAGAAACTATCTCACATCGTTACTAAGACACAACATTTGGTCCAGATTACCAATTTAATTTCAGGGTCTTCTTTGGGTAGAACAGGATTCACCCAATTTGCAGATGTTTTCCTTAGAACCTACCATATTGCAAATTCGTTAGAAATTATGTGATTCTTATGAGCTTGGAGGCTACATGCCAGTAGATATCTTAGAAAACATTTGGTTAACACACGCACACACACACACACACACACACACAAATGGTTTATCTGATCTTCTGACACAATTTTCAAATCTTATGATTTTCTTCACAGTGAATCAAGCACCTCACTTTGGACCAGCCAGATCATTCATTTGATGGCACATGATTGTCCATCTAAACCTACTAATTAAAATAGTGTTAGATTTTACTTTCATTAGGGAACAAACTTTATTACCTATTGATTGGTCAAAGAGAACCATACCCCAGAAATTAAGTGGTTTTAAATTTTGTGGATGACACACTTCTCCCCATGATAGTGAATATATACAAAGCCTACAAAATGTGGTATATAATAAATATCAAGAGACTTTTTTGGTTTATGGATCCCAGGTTAAGAACTCTTGAGACATGAAGAATTTCAAATATGAAGAAAGATTTCAGACTATATTTGAATGACAACACAGAATTTAGGGGATCAGTTTAGATTTTGCTCTACTGTGACACTGAGTTGCTCAGTCAGTTGGATTATGTGTCTTTAATGCATTTGAATGGTAGAATTGGCTAAAATAAATATCTGGGTTAGGGCTTCAACATATGAATTTTAGGGGTACATAATTCAAGCCATACACAGTGTCTGAATTTAATTGCCTTTATTTGCCTCTTAAAGTACTATTTCACATGTCTAAATTTTCATAGTTGAATTATCCCATAGGTTCATTACATTGTATAGAATTGTACCTCATTTTCTTAGGTTAATGTAGCATCAGTAGAACTGGCAATGGTTAAATTATGGCCCAAAGAAAACCACAGACAAAAGGCTTTATAAAGTAAAAATAGTAATAACTGGAGTTTGAAAGGCTTTTCTTGATTTTTAATGTCATCATGGAACAAAGTAATGTAAATATTTAATATGTAGTTTTGAAAAGATTTAAAATATTTGCTTAATTGTTGTGTTTGCTTTTCATGGAGAAGAACTGGTATACAGGTTGTTCTTGGCAACATAAGGGCTATACAAGTGATATTTTAATCCTTACCATGATGCTGATTTTGCTAGGTTACATACATATCAATAATATATTTGCAAATCTGCCAGCTGAAGATGGAAATTGCAAAAGAGAAAGAATCAGTGGGTTTATATAACAATAGGTAAAAGATCAAACATTATTTAGAAATAGTACATGTATTGTTAACTTTTGCTGTTAAACTAACCTCAAATAAAACATTTTATATTGGTGTGCATGCAGAAATGACAAAAGGTGAATACAAAGAGGGGAAAAATTATACAGCTGAAGCATGGACACAAATCCAAAGCAAATAAAATTAATATTGGATATTAAAATGGTAAATATTTAGGCAGTAAATCTTAGAATACAGAGGTTATCAGTAGGTCAACTGCTACATTTATGGAAAAGGTATGAAAAAATAGACCAATCTACTTAGTCCTATCCCTCACCCAAAATCTTTCTACAAAGAGGAAATAGTATTTTGTGAGAATTGGACTTTTCTTTTCTCTTTCCAAAGTGCAACCAGTTTTGAGCAAAATTAAAGGCATTAAAACCCAGAAAATATGCAAAATACCAACAAAATTTTAACCCTATTGCACAGTGTTGTCAGATGAACAACGGAAATAATTGCTGTCGGTTTGTACTTTTTTGACCAATAATTCTCTGTGTTTCCTGCAAGTAACTTGAGTGATGCAAATGACCTTATTTTTACAGCATGCTTTTATTAAATAGTTTATTATTTTGGCAGACTAATAAAGATTTTGGTATTTGCTTTTATTTGCAATAATATTACCACCACATAAAAAAGGATTTTATGTTCTTTTTGAGGAACAAGGAGGATAAAAGTGGTGATGGATAGCGCAACTGAGGCATCAGCAATGAGCTGGAAATGAGACACATAAATATGAAAGCAGAGCTAAGAAAATAGAACTGCACCCTTGGCCTTTCTTAAAAGAACATGCACACTCCATGGTTTCATTCACACTGTAACAGAAACTCCTTTTGTTTCCAATGAATCAGGGAATGCACGCGAAGTCTGAAACACTGCTCTTACTTGTGGCTGATTGACTCCTTCGATTTAATTACACTTCATTCCAGGAAAATATTTCCAAGCTTTCTGAGAATGTTTTGATTTGAGGAAAAAAAATAATTAATTGACTGAAAACTTGGTGGACAGAAGGGCTGAAGGTGAATCAAAACAGATTCACTATTTTCACCAGTATTTAGCACAGAGTACCGAAATGAAAGCATTTGACACTGTAGCATCTCTGTACTCAATTGAGCAATTGTGTAGTATTTAAGGATATTTGATGTAGATGGTTAGGCAAGTGAACATGTCTTTTAAGGACAAATAATGTTCAACACATATATAGGAACACTGGGGAGACCCTATTAGATGGAGACTTTGGGAATTACAGCATTATATCTTGCCAGTGATAGTTCGTGTTTATTCAAAATTATAATTGTGTGTTACATGTTTTCTGATTCAATGTCAGTATGCAAATTTTACATGTCAAATGTTATATATTTATTGTCAGCAGAGTATGTTTAGCATTAATTTTTATCTTCCATTTATAACTTGTTTCCTCATAGCAGCATATAATTATTAGCATGAATGAAAACAGATTGTGATGAAGAAAACCAGAGGGAAGGTAAATCTCTTATTCAGGGCAAGAACCTGAATTGGCACACAATAGCATTTAGCCCAGTAATATTCAAATGTGGAACTATTTTTCTTTGCACATGAAAGTGCAGCCAATAGATGAAAGTAGAAAGAAGTAACATGTGAGCTGAGACATCCATTGCTTCATTATTGGAATAATTTGGATCTTACTTAGAAAGGGAGCTCTACCATTTGGACTCTTGTTGCAAGGCTTACAATAGACATGATTCTGACAAGAGGTTGGTGGTAGCAGAACAGACTTAACAATTAATGGAATGCCAAGGCTGAGTTCAGAGAATTGCTTTACCCAATGCCAATCATTCATTCCTGGCAGTACTACTTCACATCTTTCCTGGGATGCCATCCAACCACAGTGGCATCTAAAATATATCGAGTAGTGTTGTTACAGTTGGAGGTGAAATTGAAATTTGCGCCAAACAGAAGTGACAAATTCACATGGCTGAGCGTTGCCTAGCAATCAGGTCCAAGGGGGACGTGGCAATTTTGCCTTTACCCATGGGGGTGAATAAAGGGTAAAAGAAACATTTACATTAGGCCTTAGGTGGTCTCACAAGTAGAGCCAGGTATATGAGGGACTTTGTTTCCCTTCCAGGGTGTAAGGAGGTAAGGAAGTAGAGCAGCATTGGGAAAGGAGGGCAGCAGCTGAAGTTGGTAGGATAAGTAAGCAGCTTTAAGGCGGAGGTTCTCAGCAATTAACCTGCGGGAGGGGGAGAGCAGCAAGATGCCAAGATGCCAGACTTGCTGCAGAAATTCATGGCAATTGGCCATCCTGCTGCCTTTTGACTGCAGGCCTCTGATGCACCTCTGTTCAACTGACACTTGGCAGCTGGGTGGCCCCAGGGTAAAGCGAGCAAATGGTGGCTTTCTCTTCCCAGGAACCCACCTGGGAGCAAAGCTCCCAATGGGCATCCAGACTCGAGATTAGTGGAAGGAATGGGATAATCAAGCTAAAATTCTTGTCTGTGCCCTCATTTACTGTTTCTTTTAGGATTTGCTCTTTCACCTATTTTGCAACAGTCTTTTCTTTATCTTGGTGAAAACTACCCAAACTCCCCCTACCCTATCCTCTAAGGTGTGAAGTGATTATTAAGTCAATGATTAACATATGAAACAGTAAGTGGATGTATCATAATACCTGCTCTGGGGAAAGTGGCACAGTGCTTGCTCGATAAACCTTTCTCAGGTCATAACCTGAGGAAATTTTGCACAAATAATTTTGTTTTGGGTTTTCTGCCACTCCTTATTTGGAAGAAACATAAACCTGGAAATTTATTGAGTGTATTTAACTGTTTGATGGAGGAACTCATGGAGTTATTATAGCCACCACACCATAGATTGTTTTCCTCTTTGCTACTTTTGTTGTTTTTTTTTCTCTTGAACTGCCGGGGCCTCATTAACCTGCTGAGACTTGTCTTTACGGCCCTGAGAGAAGAACACAATCTAGGCTGGAATGGTGGGCACTGTATTGTTTCCTGGTGTAGTGTTCCTTATCCACAGACTTACTCTTCAGCCTTAGTGAGTGCCCATTCTCAGTATTGCAAGGCTTCAATACCATGCCTGTGGTGTTTGACCAAATTTACATGTAACGTGCTGTTTTCACACGGAGACTACAAGTTCCTGAGGGCAGGAACCATTTCTTCTAAGTAGGGTCAGATAAGATAAACAGGTGGAAATGCAAAGCACTATACAATTTTAAGGTATTTTTGTTATTCCTATTACATATAGTATGCATTCATTTTGCAATAGATGTCCCACAAATGCTGGTAGATCAATAGATGGAATGAATACATAGATGAATTGATAATAATTGATGAATATATAAAACCACATATAAATTTAAGAGAATATATAGTTAGTAAAGCTGGCTAATAATAATAACTAAATATATGGACTGTTCATTTTGTCATCTTAATATTTTACATTAACTAATTCTCACAATATAAAGTAAATATTATGATTCTCATTTAAAGTGAAGAGGTTGTCATAGAAAAGGTAATCAGTTTCCTCAAATTGTTAGTAAATAAGGAAAACTGTTTTCTAACTGGACTTCAGAAATAATCTCCATTAATGTATTAATTAACCATATATATGAAAATGCGAAATTTGGTTCTATTCTATTTGAGTTCTGTAAGCTTGAGGAAATAAAGCAGAATGTTGTCAGTACACTGTTTTTGCAGAATAGTGGCCATTCAAAAGTTTCCATATCCTAAGCCCTAGAACCTTGGATATGTTAAATTATATGGCAAAGAGGAACTAAGGAATTATGGTTGCTAATCAGCTAACCTTGGTTTGGGGAGATATTAACCTGGGTAATCTGGGTGGGGCCAGTGTAATCACAAGAATCTTTAAATATAAAAGAGGGAGGCAGAAGAGTCAGTGTTAGAGGGATGCAATGTGAGAAAGACTTGACTGGCCATTATTGGCTTTCAAGGTGAAAGGTAACCACAAGCCAACAAACGCATTCCAGCTCTAGAAGCTGGAAAAGGCAAGAAAATGGACTTACCCCTAGGTCCCACCAATACCTTAATTTTAGCCCAGGGAGATGCATTTCAGACTTTTGACCTCAAAAATGGTAAAATCATAAATCTGTGTTGTTTGAATTCATTAAGTCTGTGGCAATTTGTTGCAACAGAGACAGGAAACTAATAGAGCTCTCAAATTCCAAGGTTATGGAATGAATTTTGGTTCTTTGCTAATCTAAAACTGAAGTTTAGTGACATAAATTCCAAGAGTTGAAAGTTGGAAGTGTTGGCCTAACTTAGATTCCATTATTAATTTAATTTTCATTTAAACTATGTATAAGGAAAACCTCTGTGCATAAAATTTTATAATTCCTGAACACTTTCTTTTCTCTAAAACAGGCAATGTCTATTTAAAATTATAAGCACAATCACCCAACATTGCCCAGAAAAGAGAGACATTAAGTCCTGTGGTCTATAATTTAAACTTTTCTGCCCTATTGCTTCACCTTTACTGCTCTCTCTGCCTTTGCTCTTCTTTCCTATCTACCTCTGTCTGTCCTTTAACTCTCAGAATAGTGATCTCTTCAAACCTGATACTATTTCTCTTCTTTTCCCCTTTAATAGTAATAATAATGGATGAAATTTATTGACTAATTACTTTGTGCCAATATTATGATAAATGCTTTACATATATAATTTAATCCTCATTAAAACCTTAGGAGTTAAGTATTCTTATTATTTCTTTTTTTCAGGTAAGAAAAATGAGGCTTTAAGAGGTTAAAAACTTGCCCAACATCCCTTAGCTCAAAAGTGGAAGAGCTGAGATTGGAATCCAGAGACTAGTCCATCTTCACGTGAGTGATTAAATTCTGCTGCCTTCTTCAGTTTCTCCTTGGAAGCAGCCCCCAGGCCTCCTGCGAGGCAGGAAGTATCTGAATTACCAGTGCTTAAGATAACAATGCTTAAGTGCTCTATTCTGAGGAGAGCCCTAGATAGTCAAAAAATATCAGAATAAACATGGCAGAGGTGAGAAATCCAGGCAGGTGTTGTACACTCAAAAGCCAAGGTTATCCATACCAGAGAGCAGACCCTAGGCATACCAAGGAAGGGTGCTTGGCTTAGTTTCATATTACTTAGCGCCAGGCTCAGTATACAGTAATTGTTCCACTAGTGATTCTAAGCTTGGGCTTGCTGGACCACCAGAGATATGATGATATTGTTGGGGAGTCCATGTGTTTTAGTCTATATTCTAAAATGTCAAAGGAGATTATCCATCTACAATGATAAGGCTGCACAGACTGTTTAAGAATATGAGTTTCTTGGCTATTGGCTAGAATCCTACCAGTTCAGTAATATTGTACATTATTTATCTCATCAAGACCAGAAGCTTTGATTAATAGGTGTGTATATTTAATAAAGAAACCATATATTGCTCAAAATTAATTTTGTGTGATGTGATAAACAAAATATTTCAAAACACAGGGGACATGGAGTGTAATGAATTATGAAAGCTTTACTTAAATGGTGAAAAAGTTGAGAGCCATAATGTGTACTCAAGTGCTAATTAAAAGTTGAGTGAATAGATTCAAATCTTATGTCTCCAAATATCCTGTTTTAACCTAATGCTTCTGTTAAGAGATTAGTAATTACTTCTTCTAGTCATCACACTTTAGTGCTAATTAGTTTATCAGCTCAACTTTTGTGATAGGTGACAAGTAACCGAGATCAGGCCACAAAAGGAATGCAAGGATTAATCAGGGGAGAGCCTAATTTTCTAGAAAAGTCTACATAAGTTTATTTACTAGGAAGTATTAAGGGGCTTGTTTCTTTTGGACTTGGGGTGTATGCATAGAAGAGGATAAAATAAAGAGAAGAGAAAGTATTGAAAGAAGAGGAAAGACATACAGCTAGAGACAAACATTGTCTATTGCACTATTTGCTCACTTTGCACTTTTGACCAAAACAAGAGCAATTAATAAATAAAATCTTAGCTTCTTCTTTAAAGGATTGTGCTATACAAAACATGGTCCTTGATTTTTGTTTTCAAGGGGACATGAGACTTAAGCACAGGGCTGACATCAGGGTGAGGAAAATGAGGCCTCTGAGCGCATGCAAATGTAAATAGTGACATAAAATAAATCATTTCATCTAACAATAGAGTAGATATCATGAAGTAGTACCAAAAGAATTAACCAGGGACAGGAAATGATGCAAAATTTAGAAAGGGAGACTCATTATGGCCTGGAATCAAGAGGTTTAGAGTCAATGCACTGTGGTCAGGAGGGGGAATCCTTCTGACTTGCTCGGCATTCCCACACATGTACCATCCTGGATACTTTTATTGAAATAGATTTTTTTCCCTTCTTTCTTCTAACAAATAGAAGAGAGCAACTAAAGCTTAAGGGACCTCTTTTTCTTCTCATGATAGCTCTTAAGATCCTCAACCTAGCTGGCAGATGCTCTAGCACTAATCGGAGTGCTGGGCTCATGCATCCATTCAATAAATTACTGGCTAATTGTATGGTAAAGCATTAAAAAAAACATTTAACTTGGAGATCTCACTAAATGAAAACTCTACTACTTCCTAGGTCAATGAGCTTCATTTAGTTCTATATTGATTTTATTTTCCTTGTCTGTATAATGGGGCTTCTAACTTCTACAAAAAAATGTTAACCAAACCATAAGCATAACTGAAATGGCATGTAAATGTATCTGATGCCTATCAGACACTCAAATGTTAACTATAAATTTGAAAGGTGACCATGTGATATTGACAGATGGAAGCTGGCATTTGTAGTTGAGGGAAGTTGTGAGCTATTTAGAAATTGGGCCCTACTCGTCCTCTATTTTCTTATCTACAAAATGAAAGCATTGAACAAGTGAATATGGAAGGTCACTGAAATTCTAATTGCTTTGTTTCTGAGAAACAAGATGTTGGTAAACCACTCTAAGCAAATTCTTCTATTGCCCAAAGCACTGACACGATTTGAATACAAAAAGAATAATGGAAATTCACCACTCACTGAAAAGACTACATCTCTCTGCTCATTGGTTGTACACTTATATATTGGGCCCAGTGATGATATTATTGGGTGGCAAAAACAAAACAAAAAAAGTAGTGAGAATTTTATTAAGCCAAATTTACTCAGTTTAATAAGAAACTAATTCAGAGATTCCTCCTACTTTATTATCAGATTGTGTTTTCATGCTATGAAGGTTACAAAGGATAGTAATTTTTTATTCAAATTACTTTTCATGGGAAAATGAAAAGTTGGCAGCTTTTGTACAGTTTCCTAATTTTATAAATTGTTGATTAATTTTCCGGTTCATAAAATTCCAAAGTCTAGCAATCACTGACCTGTGGCACCAATCAGTAAATAGCTTTTATTTTTATCATTAGCATTTACAGTATCATGAGCAATGCTGAGAGTAAACTTTCTGAAAGGAATATCTGATTGTTTATCAAAAAGTACCACATTTTTTAAAGCCTTACTAGCCTCTGTTAGCATGGAACAGCTAAAAAATACCCCCTACCCCCTTCACTCTGAGGAGGAAAAAAGATGTGAGAACATAGAAGGGGCAAGAATCAGACTTTTTTTGTTTTCCTGTGGGATCTCACTGACTGAAATATTTACAAGTGTGGAAATGGCTCAGTGGAAGCCCACTTACTTCTGGAGGAGGAAGGTCAGTCATATCAGGCTTGCAGCATCCTCTGTAAGCTGGCTTAGAAGGTGTCGCTGCCCTGACCTAGCTGCAGGCAAGTGGCTCCCAGACCTGTTTGGGGTAAATGATACAAAGAAGATAAAACACCAACAACAGTTTTAATGTCAGAGCTGCTGTTTGAGTTGCCACACTCGCAACAGAATAATACAGTCACACTTTGGAGGATTTCCATGAGGTGAAATTTTAACAGGTATATTAGAAAAACTGAGGGAAGTAACTCTATAAAAGTGTAAACTCCTTGCATTTGTGGCAGATTTTGAATCTATAGTAAAAGCTTATTTTTGACTACCTCTGACTAATTTTTGAAGACATTTCTATCGTAAATTAATAAATAAACTTTTTAAATGACTGGATGCATTTTCTGACTTAAGAACACAATCATTAATTGATCTATAATTTGTCAAATGTTGTTATTCTTGCGATAAAGTAAAAATAACCTGCTATTGTTGCTAGTATTTTTCTTATCAGAAATATTTTTCATATTATCATTGTCTCTCTATGGAATTTGGCTTGAAAAATAATGTTTATATGTCAACCTTGAGTGTAATGGTAAGTTATGTCAGATATGCTGTTCAGACATAGTGACATTAAGTAAAGAGACACAAAGGGAACCTAGCAACTGACTCTGAGAGCTCAATCTATTAATCTGCTAGTTATCAGAACCAAGAATATATATTTAGAAGTTTGGTGTGCTCAAACTACATCAGGCCCCGTGGATAGTCCTAGATACTTACCTAGTGTGAACACAGATTTATATATGAGGGAACATGCTAAACAACTTCATGTCTGTCAATGACAGGAATAGCTGCAATAGTATGAATAGACTCAACAACCACAATGATAATACAGAGTTTTTTATTCCCTAGAGAAAAAAACATGCCCTCCAAACACAGTCGCATTATCTGGTCCTCAGTTAGTATTTGATATTTTACTGCTCAGGAGAGCATACTACTCTTTGACCTCTTCTGAGTTGAGAATTATTAATTGCTCATGTTGTGATTCCATTATCTGTTAGAAAAGACAGGAAGAAATTTCACCTGTTTCCCATTTTTATGCATCATTTGTGACTGAATAATGTATATTAAAGTGATTAAAATCTGCATCAGAATATCATGAATGCACATGCCTGTCCTCTTCAGATTTATTCTGACAACGTGTGTGTGTGTTTGGTAGTATTGGAGGGGAAATAATAAGTACAGCCAGGTATACTTTGACAAAACGCTTGAATGTCATAAAGCAAAATTTAGTATTTTTATCTTTTAAGTCAATAAAAGAGCATACATTTAATTAATCTTTTATAAGCTGAATTGACTCGAGAAATGTATTTGTTTTCTTTGTTTTATTTTGTATTTTGACTTTGAAAATTATTCATAAATTCTTCTCCTATCCTCGTATGTCTGAAATTTTTAAAGGTATTCTTGCCAGTAAGAGTGAATATCCAGGTGTGTTTGTAAAAGGTGCATGAAAGGTGGCACATGAAACCTTAACATCTCTCCATCTTTGGACTTACTATAAAGTCTTTTAAAGGATGTAATATTATGTTTTAATCACATCAACAAAATTCAGAACTAGAAATTTTTTCATGATTGTTTCAAAACTAGAACACTGTTATCTAAAGAATATTTATGACTTTATGCTACCTTAAGAACACAGGACAGTCATGGTTATTCAAGTGTGACTCCCTGACCAAGTCATATAACATAGGATTTTTACTTCTGGGTTTTCAGAGAAGAAGTTTTTGAGATGAGCACATAGATTACCCTAATTTCATTTGGAATCCATATGTATTCTTTTAGGAAAGTAGAGGCATATATAGACTACATTAATATTAGTGCAGGATTTGAATGGACCACTTTAAGAACAAGCTATATATTTATATGTAGGGGTGTGTGTGTATATACAGACATATGTTTAATAGTCTAATAAAAAAGAACCCATAGGCCTATATTCAAACATAAGTGCACATATTCGTATTTTATGTTCAAGCACAATTCTGACACCATTGACACTTTGAATTGGAATAGGACAAGCTAGTGTCACTAAGCAGGAAAATTAATTCACTTAATCCTTAATATGCTTGTGGAAGCCACACAATTCATTATAAGCATATTGCCAATACAAAGACAAACAAACAGCATATGTATCCTATTAGATCTAAATCATAGCAGAGAGTTGAGCTCGTAGAAAATATAATGCATCCAGCCCTGTGCATTCTGAGTTGCACTCATGAGTGAGTTACTGTATGCCTGGGTTCCACTCTAGTTTCTTATAACTTACACAAGGTTACTATATGTTGGGCCTCTTCCTAAATCAGCCATCTCCATAAGAGGCTCATGCATTATGGAGTCAGGGGAATACCCAGTTCAAGAACATTGTGTCCATGGGGGAAAAGGGAAAGTAAAATCAGTCCCTACCTAAATGTACAAAGAATACTGGTCCTTAAATATCACAGCTTTTGAAACTCCCACCTACAAAAAGTCCAATGGCCAGACTTAAGAAGTATGTGACTGGCAGTTTGGAGTACATAGTTTAAGCTGTCTTGAAGTTGGGAAGTCTGACTGGTTAAATCTTTTGTAAGCTTGCTGCCTCTCCAAACATCTTCTGTGGTGTCTAACACACAAAAACACTTTATTGAACATTAGGAAGGGTTGTTTTTCCATCCACCCCTACTACATTATTTAGACAAATATAAAAATTAAGTCCAACGAAAAGGGAGAAAGCAAAACTGAAGACATCTAAGAGTTCATTATTCAAACAATATTTTTTATTTTATTTGGATTTTTCAGCACTCATTCATGGATCTCCTGCTTTTAAAGTTAAATAAGACATTAGTGATATTTTCCACTTTAGAAACTATATTCTCAAAACTATGTAGAAGGGGTGTTTTGAGTTCTATGTGATACCAGGATGACTAATTGAAAAATAAAATATTCAAACAATGCCATTCCAATCAATGAGCATGTTTCTTAGAAAACAAGGTATTTTTTATGGCAATTAGATATAAGCTCTAATAATGGGTGGGTTTTATGTATTCACTGTTGTATTGCTAGTGACTAGACTGTTGTAGGCATTCAACACATACTTTTTGAGTGGGGAAAAGAAATCAATGCTTTGTGACATGTCAGAGAGAGAACACAGCTCTGAGCAGGTGATATGTTTATCACAGTGGAGTTTATTTCTCTATGTGTATATGCTTAGATATCCAGAGGACAAATCTTGGAGTGAGTTTTAATAAAGGATATACTGATATCTGTTCTGATCTGATATTTGTGTATGGTCAGAACAGGGTCCAAAGCAGCCTGTTAGGGATGTATTTGGCTGCAAATAGAAGAAAATTGCCACAGTTGGCCTAACAGACAAAGCTTTGTCTTTTGTAATGAGAAGGTTGGGAGTAGGTAATACAGGATAAGAGCTCAATAGTGCCAGTAAGAACCTAAATTCTTTCAGTCTTTCTGTTCTGCTAGACATAGTTTATAGGCTTTTGCCCTCAAGTTTGGCATCTTGTGATTTAGAAAGATGCTTGCTGCCATGTCTTATGCTAATATTTCATCACACAGAAAGGTGAGATAAGGAGTGAAGAGGGAATCAGGAATGGATAGTGAGTGTATCAGGAAAGCAACAGCTTTCTCATTAATCCCAGCAGATGTCTGCTTATGCTTCACAGCAGGACTGTGCCACATGATTAGGATGCTGTGGAGTCTGGAAAAGCAAGTATTTTTAGCCGGACAGTTTGTTACATCTCCAAAAAGTCAGGGTCCTATTGACAAGACAGGAATTATGAAGGATATTGGATAGGTAACTAGTCTTGTCTGCCCCAGGCTAGAATGCGGAAATTAGTTTAATTGTCAGAACATAAAATCTGAGCAGGTCTCCTCTGATTGTACCTTTCTAAAAAAAATAAATTCAGACTAGAGTAATTGTATGGGGCAACAATTTAAGTAGACTTTTTTTTCATAATTGAGTTAATTCAGACCTTGTACTTTTCATAAATAGCTAACTAATAGGTTAAGATTTCTTGATGGGTTTTCGTTCTGCATTTGTGGCTTAGAGAAAAATGGGTATTGCCTTTGTTCTGCCATGAATTTAGGGCCTTCTGTTCTCTGGATCATCTTCTTCCTTATTTCTCCTTTTAAAATATTTTCTCTAAATAACTCTTTGAAAAGGAATGTTATAAAGAAATTCATATCAAAATGTGAATGGTTGACAGTGTCTTTCTGTGTTGTTCTGCTTGGGGGCTATATAAAGTTTAATGCATTAATTGCTCAAAAATCAATCTCTAATTTCAGAAAGCACTGAAAAAGTGACTAGGAGAGATATTTTTGAATTTTAACCTTAGCTCAGTAATCACCCATGTGGGCAGTTTTCTTTCTTATCTAAATATAGGAACTTGTTTCTGTTTACCAAGAGCAGTATAAAGTAATAATCTTCCTTTCTTTAACAGTTGACAATGTGTGAATAGAACAATGATTCCTTTAACAGATGACCTATATGAATCATGTAATTCCGTGTTCTCATTGTTAATAGACATATAAGCAATTTAATAGTAGTTTGGAGTTGGAGATGCACAAATCTTTAATAAGGCTCTGGCCCTTTCTTGGATTCATTATTTTCCCATTAGGACAATACTTTTATTAATATAATGTAGGAGGATATTTGACATAAAAGTATATTGTAAACTGGTACCTTATAGTTTTAAAAATACTAGAGAGGATGGACTAAGTTGTTAATGAATAAAATAATGGATATCAGCAGACTTCTCAGCAGAAACTTTACAGGCCAGAAGGGAATGGTATGAAATATTTAATATATTGAAAAAGAAGGACCTTCAACCAAAAATTCTCTACCCAACAAGATAATCATTCAAATGTGAAGCAGAGATTAAATAATTCCCAGATAAATGAAGGCCAGGGCATTTATAACCACTAAACCAGCATTACAGGATTTGTTAAAGGGACTGCTGTAGATAGAAATGTTCCTAAGGCTAAATAGCTTTCACTAGGGAAAATAAACCCACAATAAAGGCAGTAGACAAATAAAATACCAAGCAAGTATGAACTCAAAACAAAACAAAAGTAGTAAAACCAACTATACACAAAATCAGTCAAGTGTTACACAAAAAGTGAAGATTGTGACATCTAATAAAGTGTGAAGGAGGAAGAAAAATAAAAAAGTAATTTTAGATTGTGTTTCAAATAGAGTAATCAGAAAGTTAATATAGACTATTATGTAGTCAGGAAGCTATCCTTGAACATTCTGGTAACCATAAACCTAAAGCCTCTAATAGATACAAAAAAATAAAAACCAAAACTGATCAACACTAAAGAAAACCATCACATAACAAGAGAAGAGTATAAGAGAGCAACAGAGGAACAGAGAGGACCTACAAAAAGAACCATAAAACAATGACCAAAACAGCAATAAGTACATACCTATCAATAATTACTTTAAATGTAAATGGACTGAATGCACCAGTCAAAAGACATAGAGTGGCAACATGGATAAAGAAATAAGACTAATCTTTATGCTGCCTGCGAGAGATTCATTTCAGACCCAAAGGCATACACAGACTAACAGTGAAGGAATGGAAAAAGATATTTCATGCAAGTGGTATTGATTTAAAAAGCAGGAGTAGCAGTACTTAAATCAGACAAAACAGATTTCAAAACAAAGAAATTAACAAGAGACAAAGAAGGATATTACATAATGATAAAGGGAAGTCCAACATGAAGATATAACCATTATAAATATCTATGCACCCAACATAAAAGCACCTAAATATGTAAAACAAATACTAACAGAATTAAAGGGGGAAACAGATTGCAACACATTCATTTTAAGACACTTAAACACACCACTCACATCAATAGGCAGATCAACCAGATATAAAATAAATAAGGAAACAGAAGAACTGAACAATGCATTAGATCAGATGGACTTAACAGATATCTACAGAACACTCCACCCAAAAGCAACAGGATATATATATTTTCTTCTGTACGTAGAACATTCTCCAGAATAGATCGCATAGGTCACAAAAAGAGCCTCAATAAATTAAAAAAGATTGCAATTGTATCAGGTAGCTTCTTAGACCACAATGGTATGAAACTAGAAGTAAGTTACACAAGGAAAAACAAAATACAAACACATGGAGGCTAAACAATATGCTTCCAAAAAATGTCAGTGGATCAATGAACAAATTAGAACAAATATCAAACAATACCTGGAGACAAGAAAACAAAAAATCAGAAGTCAAAAATTTGTGGGACTTGTAAAAGCTGTACTAAGAGAAGTACATAACAATACTGGCCTGACTCCAGAAACAAGAACAATCCCAAATAGTCTATACTCAAAATTACAGAAACTAGAAAAGAACCCAAACAAAAAAAGCCCAAAGTTAGTAGAAGGAGGGATGTAATGAAGATCAGAGGAGAAGTAAATAAAATACAGAAGAATAAAACAATAGAAAAAATCAATGAAACTGAGAGCTGGTTCTTTGAGAAAATAACAAAAATAGATAGACCCCTAGCCAGACTTAACAAGAAAAAAAGGAAGAGTACCCACATAAACAAAATCAGAACCAATGAAGGAATAATCACAATGAATACCACAGAAAGAAAAATAATTATTAGAGAATATTTTGAAAAATTATATGCCAATAAATTGGACAACCTAGAAGAAATGGAGAATTCCTATAAAAATACACCCTTTCAAGACTGAATCAGGAAGAAACAGAAAATCTGAACAGACAAATCATCAGCAATGAAATGGGATTGGTAATCAAAAAACTCCCAATAAACAAAGCCAAGAGCAGATGGCTTCACAGCTGAATTGTACCAAACATTTAAAGAGCCAATAACCATCCTTCTTAAAGTAGTCCAAAAAAGGGAATACTTCCACATTCAATCTATGAGGCTGTATCACTCTAATACTAAAAATAAAAACACTACAAAAAGAGAAAATTATACACCAATATCCCTGATGAACATAGATGAAAAAACCCTCAACAAAATATTAGAAAACTGAATTTCAAAAATACATCAAAAGGGTCATCCATTATGATCAAGTGGGATTTATTCCAGCAATGCAAGAATGGTAGAATATTCATAAGTCAATCAATGTCATACATCACATTAACAAAAGAAAATGATAAAGACCACATGATCATCTCAACAGATTCTGAAAAGGCATTTGACAAAATTCATCATCCATGCATGATAAAAACTATCAACAAAATGGGAGTAGAGGGTACATACCTCAATATATTAAAGGCCATATATGACAAACCTACAGCTAATATCATACTTATTGGTGAAAAGTTGAAAACTCTTCCTCTAAGACCGGTAACACAAGGATGCTCACTCTCACCATTTTAATTTAACATAGTACTGGAGGTCCTAGCCATGGCAATCACACAACACAAAGAAATAAAAGGCATCCATATTGGTAAGGAAGAAGTTAAACTGTCACTATTTGCAGATGACATGATAATATACACAGAAAACCCTAAAGAGTCCATCAAAATAGTATTAGAACTAATAGCTGGGTTCAGCAAAGTTGCAGATTAAAAATTAATACCAAGAAATCTGTTGCATTCCTATATACTATCAATGAACTAGCAGAAAGAGAAATCAGGAAAACAACTCCATTTACAATTGCATCAGAAAGAATAAAGTACCTAGGAATAAACCTAACCAAGGAGGTGAAAGACCTGTACTCTGAAAACTCTAAGACACTCATGAGAGAAATTAAACAAGACACCAATAAATGAAAATCAATCACGTACTCATGGATAGCAAGAATTAATATTGGCAAAATGTCCATCCTGCCTTAAGCAATTTACAGATTCAGTGCAATCCCCATCAAAATACCAATGGCATTTTTCAATGAACTAGAACAAATAGTTCTAAGATTCATGTGTAACCACAAAAGAATGTGAATAGCCAAAGCAATCCTGAGAAGGAAGAACAAAGCTTGGGGTATTATGCCCTCTGACTTTAAGCTATACTAAAAAGCTACAGTAATCAAAACAGTATGGTACTGGCACGAGAAGACCCATAGATCAATGGAACAGAATAGAGAGTCCAGATATAAACACACACATATATAGCCAATTAATATACAATAAATAAACCATGAATATACAAAGGGGAGAAAACAGCCTCTTCAGTAACTGGTGTTGGGAAAACTGGACAGCAATATGCAAGAGAATGAAAGTGAATTACTACTTAACTCTATACACAAAAGAAAATTCAAAATTGATCAAAGACCTGAATGTAAGTAATGAAACCATAAAACTCTTAGAAGAAAACAGGCAAAATCTCATGAACACAAGTATGAGCGATTTTTTCCTGGAAACATCTCCTTGGGCAAGGGAAACAAAATGAAAAATGAACAAGTGGGATTACATTAAAATAAAAGCTTCTGTACAGCAAGTGATATCATCAACAGAACAAAAAGACAATGTACAGTATGGGAGAATATATCATAAATGATTTATCTGGTAAGGGGATAACATCCCAAATATATAAAGAGCTTTTGGACACTAGAGGGCGCCGCCTACACAAAGTTATTATTCCATAGTAATCATTAGGAATATGAAATGGTAAAAGAACCTGGTACAAACCAAAATCCCTCAAACACCAGAAAGAGGGCTAAGTGAAACTGAAATAATCAATCTTACTGATTAAGATTTCAAAATAAAAATCGTGAACATGCTCACGGAGCTAGAAAAAATATTCAAGACCTCAGGGAGGACTTTAAGAAAGAGATAGAAACTATGAAAACTACAGTATCTGAAATGAAATATAAAATGGAGGGATTTAAAAGCAGATTAGATGAGGTAGAGGAGACAGTAAATGAAATAGAAATGAAAGAACAGGAATACAAATAAGCTGAGGCACAGAGAGAAAAATGGATCTCTAGGAATGAAAGAATATTGACAACTGTGTGACAAATCCAAATGGAACAATATTTTCATTATAGGGGTAACAAAAGAAGAAGAGAGAGAAAAAGGGATAGAAAGTGTCTTTGAGGAAATTATTGATGAAAAGTTCCCCAATCTGGGGAAAGAAATAGTGTCACTGGCCATGGAAATGCACAGATCTCCCAACTCTAGGGACCCAAGGAAGACAACACCAAGACATATAATAATTAAAATGGCAAAGATAAAGTATAAGGACAGAGTATTTAAAGCAGCCAGAGAGAGAAAAAAGATCACATTCAGAGGAAAACCCATTAGACTTCTCAGCAGAAACTTCACAGGCCAGAAGGGAGTGACATGATGTATTTAATGTAATGAAACAGAAGTGCTTTGAATGAAGAATACTCTACCTGGCAAGATGATCATTTAATTTTGAAGTAGGGATTAAACAATTTCTAGATAAGCAAAAGTTGAGGGAATTTACCACCCTAAAACCATCCCTATAATGTATTATGGAAGGAATGCTCTAGATTGAAGTGTTCCTAAGGCTAAATACCTGTCCCCAGAGAAAATAAAACCACAGTAGAGGAAGTAGACAATTAATTGCATAGCAAATACAAAATTAAATCAACTACCCACAAAGTCAGTCATGGTAAACACAAAGTGTACAGAATCTGACACATAATATATAAAGAATGGAGGAGGAAGAAAAAGAAGGGAGGGGAAAAAGAAAAAACATTTAGATTTTGCTAAAAATAGTATGATAAGTGAGTTAGGTTAAACTGTTGGATAGTAAAGAAGCAGACCTTGAACCTTTGATAACAATGTATCTAAAGCCTGCTATGGCATAAGTACATATCTTTCGATAATCACCCTAAATGTAAATTGACCGAATGCATCTATCAAAAGACATAGTGTTACAGAATGGATAAAAAAGCAAGACCCATCTATTTGCTGCCCACAAGAGACACTCTTCACATACAAAGACGCACACAGACTAAAAGTGAAGGGATGGAAAAAGATATTTCGTGCAAACAATAGGGAGAAAAAAGCAGGAGTTGCAATATTTGTATCAAACAAAATAGACTTCAAAACAAAGAAAGTAATGAGAGACAAAGAAGGATATTGCATAAGGATAAAGGGGTCAGTCCAACAAGAGCATGTAACCATCATAAATATCTATGCACCCAATATAGGAACACCTACATATATAAAACAAAAAGTAACAGAATTAAAGGGGCAAATAGAATGCAATGCATTCATTTTAGGAGACTACAACACACCATTCACTTCAAAGGACAGATCAACCAGACAGAAAATAAGTAAGGAGACAGAGGCACTGAACAACTCAGTAGAACAGATGGACCTAACAGACACCTACAGAACACTCCACCCAAATGCAACAGGATACACATTCTTCTCAAGTGCACATGGAACATGTTCCTGAATAGATCATATACTAGGATACAAAAAGAGCCTCAGTAAATACAGAAGGATTGAAATTGTACCAAACAGCTTCTCAGACCACAAAGGTATAAAACTAGAAGTAAATTATGCAAAGAAAACAAAAAAGCCCACAAACAAATGGGGGCTTAACAACATGCTCGTAAATCGTCAATGGGTCAATGACCAAATGGAAAAAGAAATCAAGCATTATGTGGAGACATATGAAAACAACAACTCAACACCCCAAAATATGTGGGATGCAGTGAAGGCAGTTCTAAGAGGAACGTATATAGCAATACAGGCTTACCTCAAGAAAGAAGAACAATCACAGATGAATGGTCTAAACTCACAATTATAGAAACTAGAAAAAGAAGAACAAATGAAACCCAAAGTCAGTAGAAGGAGGAACATAATAAAGAGCAGAGAAGAAATAAATAAAATTGGGAAGAATAAAACAATAAAAAGAATCAATGAAATCAGGAGCTGGTTCTTTGAGAAAATAAACAAAATAGATAAACTCTTTATCAAACTCATCTAGAAAGAGTGTATGCACATAAACAGAATCAGAAATGAGAAAGGAAAAATAACTGCAGACACCACAGAAATACAAGGAATTATAAAGGAATACTATGAAAAATTATATGCTAACAAATTGGGTAACCTAAAAG
Source organism: Smutsia gigantea (assembly GCA_032199065.1). Classification (NCBI taxonomy): domain Eukaryota; kingdom Metazoa; phylum Chordata; class Mammalia; order Pholidota; family Manidae; genus Smutsia; species Smutsia gigantea. Next base: position 375,091 of record JAVSCE010003478.1, on the reverse strand, counting down.
AAATGGGCAACTTTCTAGAAAAATATAGCCTTCAAAGACTGACCAAGGAAGAAAGAGAAAATCTGAACAGAGCAATTACCAGCAATGAAATGAATTGGAAAAAAAAAAACTACCTAAAAGCAAAACCCTGGACCAGATGGCTTCACTGCTGAATTTTATCAAACATTTAGAGAAGACCCAATACCCTTCCTCCTTAAAGTTTTTCAAAAAGTAGAAGAGGAGGGAATACTTCCAAACTGATTCTATAAGACCAGCATCACTCTAATACCAAAACCAGGCAAAGATACTACAAAAAAAGAAAATTACAGACCAGTATCCTCAATGAACATAGATGCCAAAATACTCAACAAAATATTAGCAAACCAAATTCAAAATTACATCATCCATCATCATCAAGTGGGACTTATTCCAAGGATGCAAGGATGGTACAAGATTCGAAAATCCATCAAAATCATACACCACATCAACAAAAAGGACAAAAATCACATGATCATCTCAATAGAAGCTGAAAATGCATTTGACAAAATTCAACATCCATTCATGATAAAAACTCTCAACAAAAATGGGTATAGAGAGCAAGTATCTCAACATAATAAAGGCCATATATGACAAACCCACATCAACATCATTTTTAACAGCCAAAGCTGAAAGCTTTTCCTCTATGATTGGGAACAAGACAAAGATGCCCTCTCTCACCACTTCTTTTCAACATAGTACTGGAAGTACTAGCCACAACAGTTAGACAACACAAATAAATAAAAGGCATCTACTTTGGTAAGGAAGAAGTTAAATTGTCAGTGTTTTCAGATGACATGATGTTGTATGTAAAAAGCCAAGGAATCCACCTAAAAACTGCTAGAACTAATAACTGAATTCAGCATAGTTGCAGGATACAAAATTAATACACAGAAATCTGTTGCATTCCTATATACTAACAATGAATTAGATGAAAGAGAAATAGGAAAACAATTCAATTTCTAATTGCATCAAAAAGAATAAAGAACCTAACCAAGCAGGTGAAAGGCCTATACCCTGAAGACTATAAGATACTCATGAGAGAAATTAAAGAAGACACCAAAAAAAAAAATTGAAATACATACTATGCTCATGGATAGGAAGAATTAATATTGTCAAAATGGCCATCCTGCCTAAAACAATCTACAGATTCAATGCAATTCCTATCAAAATTTCGATAGCATTCTTCAAGGACCTAGAACAAATAGTTCTAAAATTCATATGGAGCCACAAAAGACCCCGAATAGCCAAAGTTACCTTAAAAAGGAAGAATCAAGCTGGGGCCATTACATTCCCCAACTTGAAGCTCTACTACAAAGCCACAGTAATCAAAACTATTTGGTATTGGCACAAGAACAGACTCTAGAACAATGGAACAGAATAGAGAGCCCTGAAATAAACCCAGACATATATGGCCAATTAATATATGAAAAGAAGTCATGGTATATAATGGGGAAATGACAACCTTTTCAACAACTGTGTTGGCAAAACTGGACAACTACATGTAAGAGAATGAAACTGGATTATTGTATAACCCCATACACAGAAGTTAACTCAAAATGGATCAAAGACCTGGATGTAAGTCATGAAATCATAAAACTCTTTGAAGAAAACATAGACAAACATCTCTTGAATATAAACCTGAGCAGTTTTTTTCCTGAACATGTCTCTCTGGGCATGGGAAACAAAAGCAGAGATAAACAAATGGGACTACATCAAACTAAAAAGCTTCTATACATCAAAGGAAACCACCAGTAGAACAAAAAGGCTTCCTACAGTATGGGAGAATATATTTGTAAATGACATATCCAACAAGGGGTTAACAACCAAAATATATAAAGAACTCATATACCTCAACACCCAAAAAGCAAATAACTCAATTAGAAAATGGGCACAGGATTTGAACAGACACTTCTCCAAAGAAGAAATTCAGATGGCCAACAGGCACATGAAAAGATTCTCCCTATCACTAATTATCAGGGAAATGCAAATTAAAACCACAATGAGATATCACCTCACTCCAGTTAGAATGGCCAACATACAAAACACAAGGAACAACAAATGCTGGTGAGGATGTGGAGAAAGGGAAACTCTCCTACACTGTTGGTGGGAATGTAAATTAGTTCACCCTTGTGGAAAGCAAAATGGAGGTTCCTCAAAACCTAAAAATGGAAATACCATTCCACTCCTAGGAATTTACCCGAAGAAAACAAGATCCCAGATTCAAAAAGACATATGCACACCTATGTTTATCGCAGCACTATTTACAATAGCCAAGATATGGAAGTAACCTAAGTGCCCATCAATAGATGAATGGATAAAAAAGAGGTGTTATGTATACACAATAGATTATTATTCAGATTATTAGAAGAAAACAAATTGTACCATTTGCAAGAACTTGGATAGAGCCAGAGGGTATTATGCTCAGTTAAATAAGCCAGGCAGATTATTTAACTGTACCATATGATTTTGCTTATTTGTGGAATATAAAAACAAAGCAAAGGGCTCTCTTGTCCCCTCCTGGCATGAGCCAGGAGCTCTTTCCTCTCACTTTATTTCTAAATAAAAGCCTGTACCTTGCTCTAAAAAAAAAAAACACAAAGCAAAACAGAATGAATAAAATAGCAGTAGACTTATAGACACTGAGAAGTGTCTAGTGGTTACCATGGGGGAGGAGTTTGGGTGAGTGGGTGGGGAAGTCAAGGGGGATAAAGGGGCACAAAAATTCTCAGTAAAAGTTCATCACAGGGATAGTTATACAATATGGAGAATATGGTCAGTTATTCTGTCATACTTTCTTTGTTGATACAGTAACCACACTAGAGGTGGATAACTGTTGAACCAATGTGTTATATGTTTGAAACCAGTATGATTGTATATCAATGATACTTCAATAAAAAAGTGAAATAAAAATAAAACAAAACAATGGAGAGTGTTGTTGGCAGTGTTCTCAAATGTTGTATGTGAACCCAGAAAGTAAGTCTTCAAAAATTGGTCTTCTACTACAAAACATACAGTCTTGTCATGTATTTACTGCTCACCACCCCACTTGCTCCTATAATAATTTTCCTTCTCTGCCTGCAAGCTTAACATTCTTAGCACAGAAGGTTATGGGAAATATTAATTGATCTTACTGAAGCAGTGCTGTTTCTGCATGGGAGCCAGGCTCAAGGACTGTAGCTACAGATTCCAAAACAGCTTCCTTGATTTTACAAGAAGCTCTCTGAGGGGCCCTTGTACCTCAATAATATGCACAGAAACTCTCACTCTAAGGTTTCCCAGAAATGCCCACAACCCTCCCCTTACTCATATTGCTAGAAGACCTGCCCTTAAGAGAGTCTGAAGCTGGGCTCTAGGCATATCTGAGTGATAGATGTCTGAAGAGGCATCTCTAGGACATTCATTCAATCTCATTCTGTTATCTCCCATGCAGGCTTCCTCCCAAGGCTGTGGGTGAGGAGGAAGCATTCCTCTCTGCTGGACTACATAACAGCCCCAAACTTTCTGCCCTAGGACAAGAGTGGGGAATGAGGATATGTTGAATAGTTGTAAATGGATGTTTTCAATAATTTTCAAGGGACAATGGATGTTGGAGAAGGATTCCTTTGCCTACACATGGAGCACATTGTCCCTGATTATTCACAATAAACCTCTTGGTCTCAAAGAATCCCTTTCCTCAGGAACACCACATGAATAGCCCCAATTAGCAGAATGTATTACTTGAGTGAGAATCATATACTTAATGATGAACCTTTTCTCACAGATGGCATGAGCCCTTGAATAATTTAGAAGGTGAGAACAATTAAATACAGGAGGACCCTCCTTCGTGCTGGGGGATGTTTGCACCTGTGTTCATGCACAGACATACTGTAAGGGAGATGTAGAACTAGAGTTTAGATAGCTCTAAAGTAGAACAGATTAGATATTTTCAACCTATGAAAACCTCACTTAAATATATAGAATAACATCAAGATCCCAGATAAGTGGACAGAGGTTATAAAGAGGCACCTTATCCAGGAGAAAATAAAATCTGTAAACAAGGAAACTGTTCATCTCAATGAGGAATCCAAAACATGCAGATTGCAACAACAATAAAGGCCCATTTTATATCTGTTTAAATAAATCTTTGAAAATGATACTGTATAATGCTGGTGAAAGTGTGGGGAAGCCACAATCAGTATCAGTATTTATTGCTGGATGCAATATAAAACTTTTGGAAACAAATTTGGTCATTTTAACAAAAGCCTTGAGGAAAGTTTATGACCAGCAAGCCTAAGCAATAACTCAATAAAATTATAAAAACTACAGGAATTAAAAGTAATTGTTATATTCTCTATAATACCAGAAATTAGAAACAGATATTTAAAAAGCACAATAGTTACAAGTTATAAAACAATTCAGTGTAATATGTGTTTTTTTACAATGGATGCTTAAAGTATGCTAGAACATGATACAGTAAACAAAAGTTTTAACTGCACTATGTATTTAGCCCAGTAAAATATGTAACAATATATATAGACAAACACTAAAAATAAATTTATGAAATAGTATTAATGTATTAATATGGTATGATTTTCAGGGATTTATTTTCATTTAAAAATGTATCTAAAAATACATGTATATATTTTAAATGTATTTTAAAATGTATCTACAAAATCTCTAATGAGTTTGTTGAGGAGCCTCACCTGGTTAGGGAAAAATATGAATTAGATTCGTTTCTCTGATAGCTCTATTATGCTGACCTACTTTTTGCTCTCAAGTTTTTGCTGGGGTATTATTTCCAATTCTGTGACTTTCTAGACATTTCAGTTATCAGAACAGTCTATCCAGTTTTGTTAAAACTCAGTTCTGTGTTTTTTAAAACTCAGTCTTATGTGTTTTGCAGCTTCAATCTCACATTCAATTTAAAACTCTCCCATTCTCCATCCAGCTTCAGTTAGATTTATGATGTGTTATGGACTGTATGTTTGTGCTCCACTAAAATTCATATGTTGAAACCTAGTTCCCCACTGTGATGGTATTTGGAGGTTGGGCCTACAAGAAGTAATTAGGTTTAGATGAGGTCATGAGTTGGAGTCTTCATGGTGGGATTAGCACCCTTATAAGAAGAAAACAGATAGCTAGCTCTTTGTTGCTCCATGTGATGATACACTGAGAAGGTGGCTGTTTGTAAACCAGGAAAAGGGTTCTCAACAGGACCTAACCATATTTTCACCCTAAACTTGGATTTCCCAGCCTCCAGAACTACAAGAAATATTTTTTGTTGTTTAAGCCACACAGTCTATGGTATTCTGTAATAGCAGCCCAAACTAAGACATGACTCATTTCCTTTCCCTTCCCTCTTTCCTGTACTTCTACTCTAAGGGACATGGCCTCTTTCCTTACATGTTTCCCTTCCACAAGGCTGTTCTTCATCTAATGCTGGCTGGCCATCATCCTCCTTTGGTTTCTTTGAGGGCCCCAGGAATGTCCTCTTCATATTCTCCTGGAATGGGAGATCTAGTTGGCTTTAATCCTTTCTTTCCAGCCTCAACCCTTCTCACAAGCCATTGACCCTATAGCTGCTTCCTGCTGGGGTCCCCTTAATAGGCAGCCTTCTTGGGGTTGGGGTGATAGCAGCAAGAGGACTCAGGCCCAGCCATCCTACTCCGGGTCTACACTGGTGGTCATGGATCATGAGCCACACCTAGAAGTAGAATGAGGCTATTTAATGACCTCTCTCACGTACCATTTTGCTCTTGCTTCTTATCCACACTCAGCATCAGACATTCTGCTGGCCCAATAGTCTGGAAACTTTTAAATAACTTATCAGCAGTTGCCAGCTTAGTGAGGGAAAAGACTATTCAGTCACTGAAAGTAATTCTGTAGGCTTCACCTCTCTCTTTTGGCAAGAAGTACAACATTTCTGTTCTCCCTCAGCAAAACAATAACTGATTTTCAGCTTTATAACCCTTGCACTTTTCAGAAAGGCCATGCCTCATTTCCCATACCCAGTCTTTCTGATCAAGATGGTTGTGGCAGTTGAGGTGGTCTTTATGATTTATCAAAAGAGTATCTCTGTAAGCTTTAGAGGGAAGATGCTAATTCCAATTACTGGCATTTCTTTGAACTTAGAATATGGAATATTTAGATGCCAGTCTGGCATTCAGCAAATAACACCATTTAAAGAATTGTCATTAAATTTTAGTTCATTTATAGAGTCATACAATTATAAGCAAGATGCCCTTTTACTAGTAAATATAGTTAGTGCCATTGATATTTGCTGTCTGACTGATTAGACGCTTTTTGAAAAAGATCAGGATGATAATTCAAAATGTTTTAGGAAGCATCCCTAAAGCATCTTACCCCACCCACACAGCTGTTTTATTTTCATGGTAACTACCATGAGTCCTATCTGCTAAAAATCTTTTCTCACTCCAAATTGCTTGCCTTGAACACATCTACCTGGGTTAAAAATGTCACTACTATGGGTAGAGGAATAGGCTGGGGAAACAGCACTCCTTTAGGATATAAATGCCCCGTGTCTCATCAGTAAAGTAACCCGGTGTTGCTTAACACTAAATAATGTGGATACTTCTATTCCGAATCTCTCTTTGGATTAGAAAACAATGGTACCACTTCAAATCAATCGATTTTTCATAGTTAAAAATGGAAATACCAGTAGAGAGAGAGATTGATTTTCTTTTGTCATTCCTGTTTATGAACTTTTAAAAGTTAGAAAAATTTCATCCAAACATAAGTCTTGAGTATGCTTTTGAATTTAACCCAAAATGTTTTTCTAGGGAGTTATTTATCAAATTTCCAACAAACAGTGTCCTTTTTTCTTATGGATTTTGCTTGAAATGTGCATCATAGATACTTTTTAAAATTGATCAGTTTGACATAGTAGTTTAAAATGCAACATGCACCTTAAGACCCAGTGTCTTCAAAAATGGGAAATTTGAGGTTGAAATAGCTTAAGGCAGAGTTAGAAAAATGGCCTGTATTAATATCAGTAGGCTTGTTTTGTTTTTGATCATGCACAGACAGAAAATCATGTCTCAGAGGTGAAGTTGTTGTGTATTACCAATGTGTCTTTCCATTCTTCTTACATTCTGCAGTGAAATCTGCTAATGATGATTCTTTCTTTAGAACTAGGTCTCATTTCACTAGGCCATCTTTGAAATGTCATATAATTGAATATAATAGACTCAGTAAAATATAAAACATTATATGCTAGATGAACATTACATGCAATTGTAGCTGTTATGGTAAATTGACTCTGGAAAGACATGAGCTAAAAGGTCTCTTGACTAATTTTGTTCTATACATGATGTCTACCTCCCAAGAAACAAATAGCCAAACAGCATAATTAAACATAGACCTCGAATGGGCCAAGTAAACAGGCATCTGGCCTTTCTTGAAAATTATATAGGCTCAGTTATGTATGTTATTCCTATTCATTTGGCATCTAATGGCAAACTGTCTTGTTTTCTATTTAACTTTATATGTATGTAAAGCTTTTCTATTATATTTCTTTTATATTTCTACTCTGCAATCACTTCATATCATAATAGGAAGGTAAAGAATATGCAAGACAAATCCCTGAACTAAAGGATCAGTCTCTCCTTGTGTTTTTCTGTTTATTTATGTTGTGCCTTGAGCTTGGTACAATACTCAGATGCCTGACTTTTCCTTGCTTCAAACATATGATTATCTTGTTACAACTTAGCTGAACTGCTGGATCTCAGACATGTCTTTTCTCCTAATTTTAGTTCTACTTGTGGTCTGTGGTTCACCCCATACCTTGGAGTAACCAATAGCAACTTGGCAGCCTATCTACTAGGGATAAATACCGGTTGTCTCACTGATTCTCCTTTACCTGGGCGTCAACAGGCAGAAGGCAGAAGTAGCTTGATTTTGTTAAAATGGTTTGAGTTGATTCATGGTAAATGAAATCCAGTATTTTCCCATTTCCTACATGGTTAGGAATTTTAGTTCTCAGAAGGTATTTAATTTAAATAGTAAGAACTAATGGAAGCCACATCTATAAGCTCTGAGAACAATGATTAATTATATAGGTTCTTAGAAATCCAGTTCCAATCCAGTTCCAATCTATGTTACTAAAGAAATCTGCTTAAATTAGATTTTTTTTTCTGCTTTAAGAAATCAGTCCAGAAATTCCAAACTTTTGTTAAGTCATGGTCTTTGAAACCATATTTCACATATGTTTTACATTGTCACTGCATGAATTCTCTGTTCCTTTGATGTACTCAATAATTTATTATTTTCTTCTGACACAGATCATAGAACTATAAGAAACTGACCATTCATTTCATATGATTTGGGCTTAAAGTATGATAGGAAGAACTTGTAAAAATAGTTACTGTATTAAATTACATTATAAAGGTGTTCTGTATAACAAAGCTTATTCTATTCAATGAGTTTCTCTGTGAAAGAATGATCTTATAACAAATTTTGCATAAAGAATAGTTTTTCTGCAATAAAGTTCTTCTGCTTTTTTCTGTCTTATAATCACTATCACCAAGAAACAGATTTATTTGCTGGTTAAAGTAGTGAGCTATGAATGAATTCATTACACTTGTTTCATCCCACAATCAAACAATAATTACATATCAACTCTCCAGCAGTTTGACACCTTTATTGCCAAAACCAATTCAGCCAGAGAAAAAGACACAAGTATCTAAAGTTTGGTAGCACTGTCACTGATCCAAAAACTATGATCCGATAGTTAGCTTTATGGTAATTAAAGCTCAGAAAGATATTACATAATGTCTCCCACCTTTCCTGACCACAAAACATTTTTTTTCTTCACAAGATATTTCAGACTAGGAAGCCTATCAGAGTCTTTTCATCTTTACTTCTGCAGGTGGTAAATTAAATTTCATGCAAGATGTGATTATGAAACAATCGGAATGCCTCATCAATTTGTTATGATGCTTTTGAGCGACAACAACTGGTATCATAGGTGAAAGCCCATTATAAATTTGTGTGTGTGTGTTTATAATTTTGTAGTCCATGAAGAGAACTGGGCAGATACTATGTTCTTCTCCCCACCAGAAGTCAGTCATATAACATGTTTTTGCAACCTCAAAAACATTCATACATTCTATGAATAGTTAAAATACGATCACTTACCTGTTCCAATAGAAGACAATTTAAAAGACTCTGAAGTAGCAAACCATATCATACCTTATTCTCTTTCAACACTTAAATTTGATGGAGGGAATATACCAAGGCACAAACTATGTTTTATCAAAACCAATCACAGCTATGTTCTTAGAGACAGGCATGACTCCAACACTCCTGAGCCGTTTTTTCCTTCTGATATTTTCTAATACTAAGATCCTGAGCAACAGAATGCAACCACAATAAGGATCATAGCATCTGTTAACTATTCTTGAACATTCTCTCCCATTCCTTATGGCATTTAAAAATTTTATATTTGCTTTTTAAACATAAAATTATTATTATTACTTTTCCATAGCCAATATTTATTTTTCTTTACTTAGATTTTATTCCTTTTGTCCTCATTTTGTATATAATCCTTTGGAGTTCACTTTCCTTTTTGCTGAAGTTCATCCTTTAATAATTCTGTGAGGGTCTATTTGTGGCAAAGTCCTTGTAGGTATGATAATGTGTTTACTTTGCCCTCATTCTGAAGTATTAATTTAAGCAGATATAAAATTCAAAGTTGACCTATTTTTTTCTGAACTTTTTGAAGATATTGTTCCATTGTTTCCTGGTTTCTATTACTTTAGATGAAGTGTCTTTGTCAATCTATTTTCATTCCTTTCTATATAAAATCTTTTCTATAGTAGATTTTAAGATGGACTTTTTATTTGGATATTTTACAATTTAACACGGGTTTTGGCATGCACTTATTTTTGTTTTTTTTGTCATGGGGAGTACATGATGTATTTCATTTCTTTCTTCAATTCTGGACAATTCCCAACAAATATCTCTTCAAATATTGCTTCTCTTCCATTCCCTGTATTTTATTATTTGGGGACTTTTATTAGATGAATATAAGAGCCTCTCAATTTTTTTATGTTCTCAAAATTGCTCTTCCTATTTAAAAAATCCCATTGTATCTGGTGTACTTGGTGGCTTTTTCACTCCTTCTCCTACTGTCACTAATTCTCTCTTCAATTATGTCTCATTTAGTATAATCCAGTCACTGTGTTTTTTTATTTTAATGGCTATATTTCTAATTGCTCATTTTTTATATAAATTATTTTTCTTTTTCACAATTAATTTCTAAATAGAAGCTGAATTTACTAATCTCTATAAGCATACAAGAAATTAATTTCCTATGAAGCAAACTCATATTGTGATTGTTGTTTTATGGTTTATTTCTTATTAGTAGATTCCTTCATATGTTTGGAAACATGGTTTGCAAGTTTATTTTGAGTGACAAGTTGTTCTCTCTTATTCTCAGCTCATACCTTCTTTAGAGATGCTGAGGGCTCATCCATGTAGATCCTGCTCAGCGAATATTCATGTACTCTCCTATGTTTTCCAGCATTACTTACATACACTTTGGGATTATATGACTAGTTCTGGAAAGTGGGCTGTGAGTGGAGTAATCGTGCAAAAAACCATTAAAGGCATATGTGTGGTAGCTGCATTTTCCAGCTTATCAATGAGTGTAAAGAAAACTGAATTGGCAGAGATGTTAGATGGAGTAATCCCAGATTCCCAAGTCACTGTTGGAGAACAGCTGACAAGGAAAGTCACCTGGCCTGCATCAGACTGTGATGTGAACATGAAATAAAACTTTGTTGTCTAGATGTGCTAATATTTTGGGCTCATTTGTTACTGCAACATAACTTATCCCTAACTGATATACCACATGCCACCCTACCCACTACCTCACTCTCTAATCCACAACTTACTCATAAAATGATGGTCAAAGTTCATACTCTGTGATGATATTTGAGATATTGAAGATTAATTCACCAAGCCAGCAGGCAGGGTCCAGTTCTTATTATAAGGCTGGTCTCTATATTCCCAATTTCCTAGGTCTGGGGCATTCTTGAGTTCCAGGCCGCCGGGAGCAGAAGTCCCTCTAACCTCTGACTTCGAGTCGTGAGGCTGTAGTGTCTTGTGCTTCTGAAGCTGAGCTCCCTGCAGCCAGTCTGCTCTGGGCCCGATTCCCAGCCGCAAGCTCAGCTCCACCAGCCACTGTGAGGTCGGGTCCACAGAGATGCTTATCTTCTTAAAAACATGGCTATGTATGTGTTCCCTCTTTTCATATTTGCTATATATTTGGAGTAGAGAAGTTTGTCAAGTCATGTATTTACTTTACTAGCTCTACTAAGAAGACTTTTGGAGTGCAATTTTTAGACGGAGTTTAAAGATTGGTGTTCCTGAAAAGCTATAGTGGTTCACGTCGGCCTTCTCAGAGCCCTGGGTGGGTGGAAGAAGGTGCGATGGTTTTCAGCCATGGCTTTTGGAGTCACAATGTGCTTTTTGAAGTTCTTGGCTTTCAGTATGCATTCACCACCAATTGTCCATTGAACACTCTGACTTTTATGATGCTTTTTGGAGATATCTTGGAAGCTGTGTTACAAGCAATAAGCTAGTCTAGGGATTCTCAAATTCAAATGATATATGGCCTCTTTTTGAAGGAGAAAAAAAATTCAAGGATCTCCTTAATGTTAATTGGCATACTTATTATGTATTAATTTGCTTAACTATATATGAACATCAGAGTAGGTGTATACTTCTTATGGTTAGAGCTGAGGTACAACTTTAAACAAAAATAATTTTAAGTTAAATACAAAGGACACTATAAGACCAGTAAGATCAGAGTAAACATTTATTTCAATGTGACAAGATGCTATTGCTTTGCTGAACCAAATTGATGCTTGTAATATGAACACAGTAATGACCACTGAGATTCATTGTATCAGATGGATCCTGGCAGAAAATGAAAGGCATTTATTACAGGAGTACTTGAAGAGAGATCAATAAAGGAGATATATACAAAGATGTAGACAGGCTTAGAAAAAACTAAAGAGGGTTGAGGATAGCCATAGTGAAAAGCCTGATATAGAGGCAAATGAAGGAGTAATAATCAGAGCCTGGAATGACTTAGAGAAGTAGTGCTCTTCGTTAGAGAAATACAGGCAATTTGTTGGAACCCAGAAGAGAAGGAGTCATTAAAATAAACCAATTCCCATTTGCTGAACCAAAACAGAAGCTAAAGGGCAAGGAAGTCCCTTGATGAAGGTTCTGGGCACAGAACAGAGTGGGGAAGGGTGAGGAGACTAGTCTGGAGATACAAAGGAAGATATTCATTCAAATTCTTTAGAGTTCAGTATGTAGCACCAGATATGTTGTCATGACATAGTTCTCCCACAACTTTTTTAAAAAGTTTAAATAAGTAAAAAAAAATTGCGCTCTCCTTGGATGAATGCAAATTTACATTTGAAATCCCTTTACGTTTTTCCTTTTTAGTCGATAACAATTTAAACTTTAATTAGTAGCAGCACAATGCTAAGCAGAAGAAAGGCTTTAGCACTGAAATTTGTGGCAATATTCATTTACAATGTGGTCATCTAGTTGATTCTGAAATGCACTTAAAAATTACAATCAAAATGAATATACAATATTTTTAAATGGTAAAAAGACAAACAAACCAGCAAATGACAAAAACTTCCTCAAAGAGAACTTCAGATTTTGCCTGTAGATCCACCTGAATTCATGGACTTCATTTGAGAATCACTGAACAAAGCCATTTCATACTTCAATTTGGATGATTTCTACCTGTTCCAAACTGACCTGCACATAGCTGCTGGAAAAATCTACCTTAAGTTCTGCTATAATTCTGTTAATAAAAAAACCTTTAATGGATTCTCATTTCCTACAGAATTAAGCATAAGGTCCTCAGCCTGTAATTCAAAGCCCTAAACTTACTTTTCAAGTTTTACTGTCCATGACTGTTCTCTTAGATATAGTGTATTTTATAGCCACACTAGGTTGTGTATTATGGGCTGAGCATATCTTATGTTTTTCTACTTGCTTATCTCTGTACCTGTTTTTTCTATGCTTGGAAAGTCAGCTGCCTCATTTCTGCCTTTTATTGTCTTAAACACCCCTGTAGGCTCATTTGACATTCTACCTGCTCCATGAAGACTGAGCTAACATCAAGGAACAGACTCAGCAAATCAGAGATCTTACCCAGTTTCAGACTTTCCAACTGATTTCAAGAATACAAGTGCTCTAGACACAGGGAAGGCAGAGAGAAGCTGGGACATCCACAAGACTTCCTCTGTCATTTTTTTTTTGTAGGTATGTGATCTTCAGCCCAGAATAATAGATGAGATTTCTAATGAGGATTGTGGGTCACCTCACACAGTGGGGAGTGTTTCAGTTAGGAAGTCATGCTCCTCCATGTCATGCTCCAGAGAGTTTATAATTTATGTCATATTCTACAGGGAGTCTGCGTCCTGCGTCCATAGATTGTAGGCTTCTTTACTCTAAGCAATCCTAAACCAGAGACATCCTGCATTATTAGTCTATTTTTCTGGAATTCCAGTTATCATATTTGTAAGGATGTTAGACTGAGTCATTGCCTACTTTCTTTTTCTGGGAGCATCCCACAGTCATTGAGACAAGAATTGATCACTGGCCAGCTGCTTTAACTCCTTCCTCCACAAACACTTTCCTGATTACGCCAATATTTGTGATTATCATAGCACTATTTTTCTGCCTTGCATTACACTTATTTAAATTATGTTCCTCTCTCCTGAATGCCAGCAGAAAAGACATGATTTATTCATGTTGGGGTCACTAACTACTTTGTAGAGTGCCTTGTTATATAACAGTTATTAATAAATGTTGAAAGGAATTAGGAAAAAGACAATTTTCTATTATCTTATATCCCACAGATACAGCTATTGAGTCCTGGGAAGTGAAAAGGAGTAAAACCAAGTTCAAGTGAGCCTAAATATTTGCTCATGTAGATAAAAATAAAAATCCCATAAAATTATACAAAGTTTTGTATAAGGTAAAGTTGTGTTCATCGTCTTCTTCTTAGCACTATTTCCTCCTCTCCCCAGGTGCCTATATTTGGATCTAGTTTCTAGGGGTGGACTTTGCCCAGGTGAGATGCTTGCTCAAAGAGTGCTTCACTGTTGCCAGGGAAAGTCCTAGGAGATACTATCTAAAAAGTCATCCTTGGAGTATTAGAATTAGTGGTAGGAAAGATGACAGCAATAATGTAGCCATGCTTGGAGGTAGGGAAATGGAAAGTAGTCAATCAATGCATCAACTGTAAGGATAAGGCAGAGACATTAACCAGCAAAACACAATAAGGAAAAAAAGAGGACAGAGAAATGCACTAGCTGTTGAAGATGGTCAGTATCCAGGTCTGAAAACCTGGAGCATACTGGAGGGTGTTGTTTTTATGTGGATCATAAAAGGATCTGTATTAAAGGCAGTGAATTAAAAGGCTAGAACTGCCCTGACTGACAGGATTCTCATGCTCTTCTCCACTCATACACAGTATCATTCACAATATGTGAAAATGATTGATAATAGTTTGAAATGTCTTCCTTCTGAGGAATATACACATATGCCTAGAACCTGAAGTCATAGGCTAAAATGATAATGGTGTATGTTTCTTATCGGGCTGAGGAGAATTAGGGTCATAGGAACTTTCCTAATACTACTTAAATTATCCGTTTGGATGTCATGATGTGACATTCCTATTTGGCTCCTTAACATTGAGAACATATAGACATTTTAAGCCTATTCTCCCTAATTGGTAATAAAGTAACAAATTTCATGCTCTTTCTTTTCCCCTGCAAAGAAAGTCAGAAAGTCCACAGCTATATACATACTTAATTCATGTTTTTGTTTGCCTGTTTGTTTTTCCTTATCTGTTTTAAGCAGTATACTTGTAGGTTTTACTCTTTTTCTATTATGGCATAATAAATTACTACAAACTTAATGGTGTAAAGCAACATACATTTATTTTCTCCCACAGTTTCTGTGGACCAGGAGTCTAAACATGGCTTAGCTGGGTCCTCCAAATAGGTTCTCACTAGGATACAGTCAAGGTGTTGGAGGGGGTTGGGGTCTCACCAAAGGCTCAACTGAGGAAGAATGTACTTCTATGCTCCCTTGGCTGTTGGTGGATTCATTTCCTCACAGCTGTAGAATTCATGGCAGCTTGTTTCTTCAAAGTCAACAACAAAGAGAGACAGAGAGAGACTCCCAAGAGTTGGTACATACTAGTATATAATCACATACAAGTAATCATGTATATCCCACCACCTCTCTCATATTGCATTGGTTAGAAGCAAGTCACAGGGTCAGTCCACACTCTAGGGAAGGAGATTACACAAAGGGGTGAAGACCCGGAGGCCAGGATCATGGGGATGGGCACCTTAAGTTCTATCTGCCACAGAGGTAGAATGCTGTATATATAAATTCAAAGTGCAACTCAGCCTATACTCATGTAGATTGTTCATGGCTATGCAGTGAAAATGACTCTAATGATGATGAAGATCATAGAGATGCAGGGCCAGTTGTCAGAGAGTTGTGCAGGGGCTCTGAGGAAGAAAGAGCAGCTCAAGGTTAGAGATGTTCTCCAGCAATATTCAGTTTGCTGTGTGCCATGTAGACTGATGAAATGTTTTCTAACTGGGAATTAAATTTCCAGCCTACCTACCTCATAGGCTTGCAGTTCTTAGATTTTATATTCCCCCACAATGTTTCCTAATGTATCTATGTCCTCTGCTGTGATTTAGATACATGAAGTAAATGTTTAAAATATCTTGGCCTATTTATATTCTGAAATCATGGGAAAAAAAAACCGCTCTGGTAACTTGTGGCTGTTTTGGGTCTTAAAACTACAAGGCACAATAAGGAAGCTGATGCTGCGTGTGTTAAAGAATTTTATACCCAGAAAAGGACCTGTGTGGGAACATAGACCTTTGTTTCCTTACTGCATCAAGAACTTTTCATAATTAATTGTCTTGTTTATCCTAAATCTACTCAAGATAACAAAGAAATATGGGAGGAAGGGCATAGGAAGAATTTCCAATTTAGATATTTACTGTGGGAATCATTTCAATGATCTACATTTCAGACCTGCTTCAGAGAATGTCTTATCATTACTTATTGCCAAGAGGAAATGTGCCCTGTAGGAAGAAAGAGCAGTACCAGATTTTCTAACTACATGGGCCCCCATTTTTTCTTTCACTGTTTTTCACCTATCCTATGACCACTAAACAGGCTGTTAACTGCTCTCTAAACATGACATACACTTTCCTGCCCTTTCTTGCTTCACTGAAAATATTCTCTCCACTTCTACTACTGTTCTTCCTATAGTCAGTCCTTAAGGCCCAGCTCAAACACCATCACCTTCTTTAGTGTTCTAATGGCTCTACCCTCCTTTATACATTCACGGTTCTTGGCAACGGTCTTATTGGCTCATCACATTGTATTCCATAAACTTTTTTTTGAGGTAAAATTCACATAACATAAAGTTGACCATTTTAACCATTTTTAAGTGTACAATTCAGTGGCTTTTAGTACACTCAGATTCCACTATCAAATTCCAGAACATTTTCATGACTTCCACCTAAAAACAAAATAAAACAGACATTGTATCCAATAAGCTGTCACTCTCAGTTCTCCCATCTCTGCAGCTCCTGGCAACCATTAACATGCTTTCTGTCTCTATGGATTTACCCATTCTGGATATTTTATTTTATTCTACTTTTAATTAAAAAAATTTTTTTATTAAGGTATTATTGATATACACTCTTGTGAAGGTTTCACATGAAAAAACAATGTGGTTACTACATTTACTCATATTATCAAGTCTCATCCATACCCCAATGCAGTCACTGATCCTTCAGTGTAGTAAGATGCCACAGAGTCACTGTTTGCCTTCTCTGTGTTAAAGTTTTCCCGGTGAACCCCCACACCATGTGTACTAAAATAATACCCCTCAATCCCCTTCTCTCTCCCTCCCACTCCACCTCCCACATCCGTCCCCTTTGGTTACCACTAGTTCCTTCTTGGAGTCTCCGAGTCTGCTGCTATTTTGTTCCTTCAGTTTTGCTTTGCTGTTATACTCTACAAATGAAGTAAATCATTTGGCACTTGTCTTTCTCCACCTGGCTTATTTCACTGAGCATAATATCCTCCAGTTCCATCCATGTTGTTGCGAATGGTAGAATATGTTTCTTTCTTATGGCTGAGGAGTATTCCATTGTGTATCTGTACCACCTCTTCTTTTTTTTTTTAATTTATAATTTATTTTGGTATCATTAATCTACAATTACACGTGCAATATTTATTATGGTTATTAAACTACCCCCTTCATCCGGTCCCCCCCACCAACCCCAATACATTCACTGCCCATCAGCATAGTGAGATGCTATAGAATCATTACTTGACTTCTCTGAGTTGTACAGCCCTCCCCGCACACCCCCAACATTATGTCTGCTAATCATACTGCCCCTTTATCCCCCTTATCCCTCCCTTCCCACCCATCCTCCTCAGTTCCTTTCCGTTTGGTAACTATTAGTTCATTCTTGGGTTCTGTAAGTTTCCTGCTGTTTTGTTCCTTCAGTTTTTTTCTTTGTTCTTATACTCCACATGTAAGTGAGAAAATTTGATATTTGTCTTTTTCCACATGGCTTATTTCACTAATCATAATACCCTTTAGTTCCATCCATGTTATTGCAAATGGTAGGATTTGTTTTCTTCTTATGGCTGAATAATATTCCATTGTGTATATGTACCACTTCTTCTTTATCCATTCATCTACTGATGGACACTTAGGTTGCTTCCATTTCTTGGCTATTGTAAATAGTGCTGCGATAAACATAGGGGTGCATATGTCTTTTTCAAACTGTGCTGCTGCATTCTTAGGGTAAATACCTAGGAGTGGAATTCCTGGGTCAAATGGTATTTCTATTTTGAGTTTTTTGAGGAACCTCCATACTGCTTTCCGCAATGCTTGAACTAATTTGCATTCCCACCAGCAGTGTAGGAGGGTTCCCTTTTCTCCACATCCTCGCCAACATTTGTTGTTGTTTGTATTTTGGATGTTGACCATCCTCATTGGTGTGAGGTGATATCTCATTGTGGTTTTAATCTACATTTCTCTGATGATTAGTGATGTGGAGCATCTTTTCATGTGCCTGTTGGCCATCTGAATTTCTTCTTTGGAGAAGTGTCTACTCAGATCCTCTGCCCATTTCTTAATTGGATTATTTGCTTTTTGTTTGTTGAGGTGCGTGAGTTCTTTATATATTTTGGATGTCAACCCCTTATTCTATACGTGATTTATGAATATATTCTCGCATACTGTAGAATGTCTTTTTGTTCTACTGATGGTGTCCTTTGCTGTACAGAAGCTTTTCAGCTTGATATAGTCCCACTTGTTCATTTTCCTTTGTTTCCCTTGCCTGAGGAGATATGTTCATGAAGAAGTCCAAGAGATTTTTGCCTATGTTTTTTTTAAGAGTTTTATGGTTTCATGACTTACACTCAGGTCTTTGATCCATTTTGAGTTGACTTTTGTGTATGGGGTTAGAGAGTAGTCCAGTTTCATTCTCTTACATTTACCTGTCCAGTTTTTCCAACACCAGCTGCTGAAGAGGCTGTCATCTCCCCATTGCATATCCAAGGCTCCTTTATCATATACTAATTGACTGTATATGTTTGGGTTAATGTTTGGATTTTTTATTCTGTTCCACTGGTCTGTGGGTCTGTTTTTGTGCCAATACCAAATTGTCTTGATTACTGTGGCTTTGTAGTAGAGCTTGAAGCCAGGGAGTGTAATTTCGCCTGTTTTATTCCTCCTTCTCAGGATTGCTTTGGCTATTCGGGGTCTTTTGTGGTTCCATATGAATTTTAGAATTATTTGTTCCAATTCATTGAAGAAAGCTGTTGGTAGTTTGATAGGGATTGCGTTGAATCTGTAGATTGCTTTAGGTAGTATAGCCATTTTGACAATATTTATTCTTCCTAGCCAGGAGCATAGGAAAAACTTCCATTTGTTAGTGTCCTCTTTATTTTCTCTTAGGAGTGTCTTGTAGTTTTCAGAGTACAGGTCTTTCACTTCCTTCGTTAGGTTTATTCCTAGGTATTTTATTCTTTTTGATGCAATTGTGAATGGAATTGTTTTTCTGATTTCTCTTTCTATTAGTTCATCGTTAGTGTATAGGAAAGATACAGATTTCTGTGTATTAATTTTGTATCCTGCAACTCTGCTGAATTCAGATATTAGTTCTAGTAGTTTTGGAGTGGAGTCTTTAGGGTTTTTTATTTACAATATCATGTCATCTGCAAATAGTGACAAGTTGACTTCTTCTTTACCAATCTGGATGCCTTGTATTTCTTTGCTTTGTCTGATTGCCGTGGCTAGGACCTCCAGTACTATGTTGAATAACAGTGGAGAGAGTGGGCATCCCTGTCTTGTTCCCGATCTTAGATGAAAAGCTTTCAGCTTCTCGCCATTAAGTATGATGTTAGCTGTGGGTTTGTCATATACGGCCTTTATGATGTTGAGGTACTTGCCCTCTATACCCATTTTGTTGAGAGTTTTAATCATGAATGGATGCTGAATTTTGTCAAATGCTTTTTCAGCATCTATGGAGATGATCATGTGGTTTTTGTTCTTCTTTTTGTAGATGTGATGGATGATGTTGATGGATTTTCGAATGTTGTACCATCCTTGCATCCCTGGGATGAATCCCACTTGATCATGGTGTATAATCCTCTTGATGTATTTTTGAATTTGGTTTGCTAATATTTTGTTGAGTGTTTTTGCATCTACATTCATCAGGGATATTGGTCTGTAATTTTCTTTTTGGGTGAGGTTTTTGCCCGGTTTTGGTATTAGAGTGATGCTGGCTTCATAGAATGAGTTTGGAAGTATTCTCTCCTCTTCTATTTTTTGGAAAATTTTAAGGAGAATGGGTGTTATTTCTTCTATGTCTGGTAGAATTCAGAGGTGAATCCATCTGGTCTGGGGGTTTTGTTCTTGGGTAGTTTTTTGATTACTGATTCAATTTTGTTGCTGGTGATTGGTCTGTTCAGTTTTTCGGTTTCTTGCTTGGTCAGTCTTGGAAGGTTGTATTTTCTAAGAAGTTATCCATTTCTTGTAGGTTTTCCAGCTTGTTAGCATATAGATTCTCATAATATTCTCTTATAATTCTTTGTATTTCTGTGGGGTCCATTGTTATTTTTCCTTTCTCATTTCTGATTCTGTTTATGTGTGTAGATTCTGTTTTTTTCTTAATAAGTCTGGCTAGGGGTTTATCTATTTATTTATTTATTTTTTCAATGAACCGGCCCTTGGTTTCATTGATTTTTTTTCTATTGTTTTGTTCATTTCAATTTCATTTATTTCTTCTCTGATCTTTATTATGTCCCTCCTTCTGGTGACTTTGGGCCTCATTTGTTCTTCTTTTTCCAATTTCAGTAATTGTGTCTTTAGACTATTCATTTGGGAATGTTCTTCCTTCTTTAAATAGGCCTGGATTGCAATATACTTTCCTCTTAGAACTGCCTTTGCTGTGTCCCACAGAAGTTGTGGCTTTGTGTTGTTGTTGTCATTAGTCTCCATATATTCTTTGATTTCTGTGTTGATTTGGTCATTAACCCATTGATTAATTAGGAGAATGTTGTTTAGTCTCCATGTATTTGTGAGCCTTTTTGTTTTCTTTCTAAAATTTATTTCTAGGTCTATGTGCACTTGAGAAGAATGTGTATCCTGTTGCTTTTGGGTGTAGAGTTCTGTAGATGTCTGTTAGGTCCAGCTGTTCTAGTGTGTTGTTCAGTGCCTCTCTGTCTTTACTTATTTTCTGTCTGGTTGGTCCTTTGGAGTGAGGGGTGTGTTGAAGTCACCTAAAATGAATGCATTGCTGTCTATTTCCTCCTTTAATTCTGTTAGTATTTGTTTCACATATGCCGGATCTCCTGTGTTGGGTGCATATATATTTATAATGGTTATATCTTCTTGTTGGACTGACCCCTTTATCATTATGTAATGTCCTTCTTTATCTCTTGCTACTTTCTTCGTTTTGAAGTCTATTTTGTCTGATACAAGTACTGCAACACCTGCTTTTTTCTCCTTGTCGTTTGCATAAAATATCTTTTTCCATCCCTTCACCTTTAGTGTGTGTATATCTTTGGGTTTGAGGTGAGTCTCTTGTAAGCAGCATGTAGAAGGGTCTTGCTTTTTTATCCATTCAGTAACTCTGTGTCTTTTGATTGGTGCATTCAGTCCATTTACATTTAGGGTGATTATCAATAGATATGTACTTATTGCCATTGGTGGCTTTAGATTCATAGTTACTAAAGATTCAAGGGTAGCTTCTCTATTATCTACCAGTCTAACTTAACTTTTTTAAAGTTATTATAAACGCACTCTGATGATTCTTTACTTCTCTCCCTTCTTATTCTTCCTCCTCCGTTCTTTATATACTAGGTGTTTTAGTCTTTGCCTATAGTTAGTATTTGGATGGTCTCCTTTTTTGCTATGATTTTATTTTCTCTGGTGACCTCTTTTTAGCCTTAGGAGTGCTTCCATCTAGAGCAGTCCCTTTAAGATATCCTGAAGAGGTGGTTTATGGGAGGCAATTTCCCTCAGCTTTCACTTGTCTGGAAAATGTTTA
The DNA here is from genome assembly GCA_032199065.1 of Smutsia gigantea. Classification (NCBI taxonomy): domain Eukaryota; kingdom Metazoa; phylum Chordata; class Mammalia; order Pholidota; family Manidae; genus Smutsia; species Smutsia gigantea. Next base: position 353,420 of record JAVSCE010003478.1, on the reverse strand, counting down.
ATCCCTCCCTCAAATTTAAATGATAATCGTGCTGGATACAATATTCTTGCTTCGAGTCCCTTCTGTTTCACTACGTTAAATATATCATGCCCTTCTCTTTTGGCATGTAAGGTTTCTGTTGAGAAGTCTGATGATAGTCTGATCAATTTTCCTTTGTAGGTGATATGTTTTCTCTCTCTAGCTGCCTTTAATACTCTATCTTTGATCTTTGCCATTTTAATTATTATGTGTCATGGTGTTGTCTTCCTTGGGTCTTTTGTGTTGGGAGATCTGTAGGCTTCCATGGTTTGAGAGACTGTTTCCTTCCCCAGCTTGGGGAAGTTTTCAGCAATTATTTCTTCAAAGATACTTTCTATCCCTTTTTCTCTCTCTTCTTCCTCTGGTATTCCGATAATGCGAATATTGTTCCAGTTGAATTGGTCACAGAGTTCTCTTAAAATTCTTTCATTCCTAGAGATCCTTTTATCTCTCTCTGCCTCAGCTTCTCTGTATTCCTGTTCTCTGATTTCTATTCCATTAACAGTCTCTTGCATCTCGTCCAGTCTGCTGCTAAGGCTGTTGATCGCTTGTCTCATCTGTGCATTGTCTTTCCTCACTTCCTTCACTTTCTACGTTACCTCTTGCATATTTCTCTGTAGATCCATCAGCATGGTTATGACTTTTATTCTGAATTCTTTTTCAGTTACATTGTGCATGTCCTTCCCATCAGGCTCCCTCTCTGGGGTAGTCTGGTCTGGGGTTGTCTGGGTAAGCTTTGTTTGTACCATATTTCTCTGTCTTCTCATGCGATAGAAGTGGTCAGGAAAAGAAAAAAAGAAGAAAGGGAAAATAGAGAGAGAGAAAAAAACGCCTGCTGGGTGTAGTTTCTGTGAGGATCCTGTATGTGGCGCTGCTGCTCCACTATTCCATAGCCACACTGCTCTGCCAGGCCCTTTGTGACTCTGGCTGTGGAGGGAACGAATGGGATGCTGCTGATTTCTGTGGGAAGTCTCCGAGCGACTGCTTTACCCAGCCGCAGTCCCAGGGGACTGAAATTCCCCAGGACTCCCAGCCTGCTTGGCTAAGTGCGCTGGGACGATCCTGCTCCTCCATTGGGCCCCTGTCTCTTAAAGACCCCTAAAAAAGCACGCACTTTTCTTTTGTCCCAGGGAACCAGCTGAGTGGACCTGCCGTCTTGGATCCTGTACCTTTGTCTTTCCAATCTCCGATACACTGTGCAAAGTGTGTCAGTGCTCCCGGCACAGATCACCAGGACTGGTTATTTGGTGGGCCTGTGCTTCCACTCCCTCCCCACTGTGAATCCTCTCCTTCCGCCGGTGTGCTGGGGTGGGGGGTGCTCGGGCCCCGCTGGGTCAGGGCTCAGTATCTTCCCCGCCTCACAGGGTGCCCAGTCCTCTCAGGAGTAGCTGCAGGCTGGTGTCTTGTATCTTCTGGCCTCTCTTTTAAGAATAGTTGTATTTGCTGTATTTTATGAAATATATTTTGTTTTGGGAGGAGATTTCTGCTGCCCTGGTCACGCCGCCATCTTCCTGGAAGTGCCGTCACCTCTTTTTTATCCATTCATCTATTATTGGACACTTAGGTTGCTTCCATATCTTGGCTATTGTAAAAAGTGCTGCAGTAACCATAGGGGTGCATATGTCTTTTTGAATCTGAGAAGTTGTATTCTTTAGGTAAATTCCAAGGAGTGGGATTCCGGGGTCAAATGGTATTTTTATTTTTAGTGTTTTGAGGAACCTCCATATTGCTTTCCACAATGGTTAAACTAGCTTACATTCCCACCAGTAGTGTGGGAGGGTTATCCTTTCTCCGCATCCTTGCCAGCATTTTTTGTTCTTAGTCTTTTGGATGGTGGCCATCCTTACTGGTGTGAGGTAATATCTGATTGTGGTTTTAATTTGCATTTCCCTGATGATTAGTGATGTGGAGCATCTTTTCATGTGTCTGTTGGCCATCTGAATTTTTTCTTTGGAGAAATGTCTCTTCATATCCTCTGCCCATTTTTTAATCGGGTTATTTGTTTTTTGGGTGTTGAGTTCTTTATATATTTTGGTTGTTAACCCCTTGTCAGACATGTCATTTACAAATATATTCTCCCATACTGTAGGATGCCTTTTTGTTCTGTTGATGGTGTCCTTTGCCATACAGAAACACTTTAGTTTGATGTAGTCCCATGAGTTCATTATGGTTTTTGTTTCCCTTGCTCAAGGAGATGCGTTCAGGAGGAAGTTGCTCATGCTTATACTCAGGAGATTTTTGCCTATGTTGTCTGCTAAGAGTTTTATGGTTCATGACTTACATTCAGGTCTTTGATCCATTTTGAGTTTACTTTTGTGTATGGGGTTAAACAATAATCCAGTTTCATTCTCTTGCATGTAGCTCTCCAGTTTTTGCCAACACCAGCTGTTGAAGAGTCTTTCATTTCCCTATTGTATGTCCATGGCTCCTTTATCATATATTAATTGACCATATATGGTTGGGTTCATATCAGGGCTCTCTAGTCTGTTCCATTGGTCTCTGGGTCTGTTCTTGTGCCAGTACCAAATAGTCTTGATTACTGTGGCTTTGTAGTAGAGCTTGAAGTTGGGGAGCATAATCCTCCCAGCTTTATTCTTCCTTCTCAGGATTGCTTTGCCTATTCGGGGTCTTTTTTTGGCTCCATATGAATTTTAGAATGATTTTCTCTAGTTCATTGAAGAATGCTGTTGCTATTTTGATAGGATTTGCATTGAATCTGTAGATTGCTTTAGGCAGGATGGCCATTTTGACAATATTAATTCTTCCTCTCCGTGAGCATGGGATGTGTTTCCATTTATTGGTATCTTCTTTAATTTCTCTCATGAGTGTCTTGTAGTTTTCAGAGTATAGGTCTTTCCCTTCCTTGATTAGGTTTATTCCTAGGTATTTTATTCTTTTTGATGCAACTGTGAATTTAATTGTTTTCCTGATTTCTCTTTCTGCTAGTTCATTGTTAGTGTATAGGAATGCCACAGATATCTGCGTATTAATTTTGTATCCCACATCTTTGCTGAATTCAGATATTCGATCTGGTAGTTTTGGAGTGGAGTCTTTAGTTTTTTTTTATGTACAATATCATGTCATCTGCAAGCAGGGACAGTTTAACTTCCTCCTTGCCCATCTGGATGCCTTTTGTTTCTTTGTGTTGTCTGATTGCCATGGCTAGGACCTCATGTACTATGTTGAATAGAAGTGGGGAGAATGGGCATTCTTGTCTTGTTCCCAAACTTAGAGGAAAATCTTTCTGCTTTTTGCTGTTAAGTATAATGTTGGCTGTGGGTTTGTCATATATGGCCTTTATTATGTTGAGTACTTGCCGTCTACACCCATTTTGTTTAGAGTTTTTATCATGAATGGATGTTGAATTTTGTCAAATGCTCTTTCAGCATCTATGGAGATTATCATGTGGTTTTTGTCCTTTTTGTTGATGCGGTGGATGATGTTGATGGATTTTCGAATGTTGTACCATCTTTGCATCCCTGGAATAAATCTTAGTTGATCATGATGGATAATCTTTTTGAATTTGGTTTGCTAATATTTTGTTGAGTATTTTTGCATCTATGTTCATCAGGGATATTAGTCTGTAAATTTTTTTTTGTAGTGTCTTTGCCTGGTTTTGGTATTAGAGTGCTGCTGGCCTCATAGAATGAATTTGGAAGTATTCCCTCTTCTACTCTTTGGAATACTTTAAGGGCAAAAGGTATTAGGTCTTCACTAAATGTTTGATAAAATTCAGCAGTGAAGCCATCTTAGGTAGGTTTTTGAATACCAGTTAATTTCATTGCTGGTAATTGGCCTGTTCAGATTTTCTGTTTCTTTCTGGGTCAGCCTTGGAAGGTTGTATTTTTCTCGAACGTTGTTCATTTCTTCTAGGTTATCCAGTTTGTTAGCATATAATTTTTCATAGTATTCTTGAAAAGTTCTTTGTATTTATGTGGTGTCCATAGTGATTTTCCCTTTCTCATTTCTGATTCTGTTTCTGTGAATAGACTCTTTTTTTCTTGATAAGTCTGGCTCGAGGTTTATCTATTTCGTTTATTTTCTCAAAGAACCAGATCTTGCTTTTATTGATCCTTTCTATTGTTTTATTCTTTTCAATTTTATTTATTTCTGCTCTAATCTTTATTATGTCCGTTCTTCTATCGTCTTTGGGTCTCATTTGTTCTTCTTTTTCTAGTTTCATTAATTGTAAATTTAGACTGTTCATTTGGGATTGTTCTTGTTTCCTGAGGTAGGTCTGTATTGCAGTATACTTTCCTCTTAACCCAGATGATGTTTTTTTTGAATTATTGTTGTCATTTTTCTCCATATATTGCTTGATCTCTGTTTTTATTTGGTCATTTATCCATTGGATATTAAGGAATATGTTGTGAGGCCTCCACGTGTTTGTGGGATTTTTCATTTTCTTTGCGTAATTTATTTCTAGTTACATACCTTTGTGGTGTGAGAAACTGGTTGGTACAATTTCAATCTTTTTTAACTTACCAAGGCTCTTTTTGTGGCCTAGTATATGATATATTCTTGAAAATGTTCCACGTGCACTTTAGAAGAATGTGTATTCTGCTGCTTTTGGGTGTAGAGTTCTGTAGATGTCTGTTAGGTCCATCTGTTCTAATGTGTTGTTCAGTGCCTCTCTCTCTTTACTTATTTTCTGTCTAGTTGATCTGTCCTTCAGAGTGAGTGGAGTGTTGAAATCTCCTAGAAAGAATGCATTGCATTCTATTTCGCCTTTTAATTTTGTTAGTATTTGTTTCACATATGTAGGTGCTCCTGTGTTGGGCGCATAGATATTTATAATGATTATATCTTCTTGTTGGATTGACCCTTTGATCATTATGTAATATCCTTTTTGTGTCTTGTGACTTTCTTTGTTTTGAAGTCTATTTTGTTCCATACAAGTACTGCAACTCCTGCTTTTTTCACCACATTAGTTGCATGAAATGTCTTTTTCCATCCCTTCACTTTTAGTCTGTGTATGTCTTTGGGTGTAAAGTGAGTCTCTTGTAGGCGGCATATAGATGGATCTTGTTTTTTTATCCATTCCGTGACTCTATGTCTTTTGATTGGTGCATTCAGTCTATTTACATTTAGGGTGATTATAGACAGGTATGTAGTTATTGGCATTGCAGGCTTTAGATTTGTGTTTACCAAAGGTTCAAGGTTAACTTCCTTACTATCTAAGAGTCTAACTTAACTCACTTAATATGCTATTACAAACACAATCTAAAGTTTCTTTTTTTTTTGTTCGTCCTTTTTCTTCCTCCTCCATTCTTTATATATTAGGTATCGTATTTTTACTCTATCTGTACCTTGATTGTCTTTGAGGATAGTTGATTTAATTTTCCCTTTGCTTAGTAATTAGCTGTTCTACTTTCTTTACTGCGGTTTTATTACCTCTTGTGACAGCTATTGAACCATAGGAACACTGGTATCTATAGCAGTCCCTCCAAAATACACTGTAGAGATGGTTTGTGGGAGGTAAATTCTCTCAGCTTTTTCTTATCTGGAAATTGTTTAATCCCTCCTTCAAATTTAAATGGTAATCTTGCCAGGTATAGTATACTTGGTTCAAGGCCCTTCTGCTTCATTGCATTAAATACATCATGCCACTCCCTTCCCGCCTGTAAGGTTTCTGTTGTGAAGTCTGATGATAGCCTGATGGGCTTTCCTTTGTATGTGATCTTATTTTTCTCTCTGGCTGCTTTTAATAGTCTGTCCTTATCCTTGATCTTTGCCATGTTAATTACTATATGTCTTGGTGTTGTCTTCCTTCGGTCCATTGTGTTGGGAGATCTGTGCATCTCCACGGCCTGAGAGACTATTCCCCTTCCCGAGATTGGGGAAGTTTTCAGCAATTACCTCCTCAAATGCACTTTCTATCCCTTTTTCTCTCTCTTCTTCTTCTGGTACCCCTATAATGCAAATATTGTTTCATTTGGATTGCTCACACGGTTCTCTCAATATCCTTTCATTCCTAGAGACCCTTTTTTCTCTCTGTGCTTCACCTTCTTTGTATTCTTCTTTTCTAATTTCTATTTCATTTATCGTCTCCTCCACCATATCCAATCTGCTTTTAATGCTGTCCTTTGTGCCCTTCAACGATTGGATCTCTGACCAGAGTTCATTCCTGAGTTCTTAAATATCCTTCTGTATCTCCATGAGCATGTTAATGATTTTATTTTGAACTCCCTTTCAGGGAGAGTCATGAGTTCAATATCATTTAAATCTTTCTCAGGAGTTGTATTAATAATTTTACTCTGGCCAGGTTCCTTTGGCCTTTCATATTTGTGTATGGCGCCCTCTAGTGCCCAGAAGCTCTATTCTCTGGAGCTGCTCAGCCCCTGATGCAATGCCGGGGATCACAGGGGAGTGGTATTGGTGCCTGGGGGGAAGAAAGAGCTTTTTCTTGCTTACCGGCTGCTATGCTTGTCTCCACTGCCTGAACTAGTGTTTTGAGCACACAGGTATAAGCCTATGCTTTGCGTTTGTAGTTGCTGTAGACAGATCTTCCCTCTGGCTGGCCTAACGCCAGGGTAGGCTTTGCCAGTTTGCAAGCCAGGTGGCGCTGACCAGGAGAAAGGTGCAGTAGGCTGCGTATCATGGAAGGCGTTCTTGTAGTTGTGTACCCAGCTAGGGAGCTGGAACACCTGATGACCGTGAAAGCTTCCAACCTGCTGGTCAGAGTGCACCCGCACAATTTTGTCTACCTTACCTTTCTCCTGAGCAATAAGCTCTGTGCATTCCTTGCCCCTTTCGCAGCCCTCTTGCTAAGGGCTTCCTTGTTAGGAAGTCTCTCAGACTGCCTGCCTTTCTTTTGTCCCAGAACAGCGGGATATGGATCCCTGCTTTCCACAAGCAGCTGGAATCTCAGTCTCTCCAGGCATTCTGCCTGTGTTTTCTTTCCAACCCCCTAATTATGAGAGTATCATGCAAGCACCATGAAATGTATGCTTGTTCTCCCAGAGCAGATCTCCAGAGTTAGGTATTCAGCAGTCCCAGGTCTCCATTCCCTCCCTGCTCCATTTCTCTTCCTCCCGCCAGTGAGCTGGGGTGGCGTAAGGGCTCGGGTCCTTCCATGCACAGCTTTAGTACTTTACCCTGTTCTGTGAGGTCTGCTGTTGTCTCCAGGTGTATGCAGTTTGGTGCAGTCCTCTTTCCTGTTGCTCTTTCAGGATTAGTTGAATCAGTTATATTTTCATATTATATGCAGTTTTAGGAGGAAGCCTCTGTCTCACCTCTCATGCCGCCATCTTTAATCCCCGTCTGCCTGGATATTTTATATAAATGGAATCCTCACATAATATGTGGCCTTTTGTCTGGATTCTTACAGTTAGCAAAGTGTTTTCAAGATTCATCCTTGTTGTAGCATGTTTCGATACTTTTCATGGCTAGATAATACTCTATTGTATGGTTATACCACATTTTATTTATCCATTCATCAGCTGATGGACATTTGGGTTGTTTCTACTTCTTGGCTGCTATGAGTAATGGTGTTGTACAATAAACATCCCTGTGCAAGTTTTTATTTGAATACCTCTTTTCAGTTCTCATGGGTATATATTTAGAAGTGCAAATGGTAGGTCACATGGTAGCTCTATGTTTAACATTTTGAGAAATTCTCAAATTGTTTTCCACAGCAACTGTATCATTTTAACCTCCTACCAGCAGTATGTGAGGGTTCCAATGTCTCCACATTCTCACTACACTTTGTTATTTTCTGTATGTGTGCATGTTTGTGTGTGTGTATGTGTGTTTTAATTCTAGCCATCCCAGTGGATATGAAATAGTATCTTATTGTGGCTTTGACCTCTGTTTCCCAAATGGCTAATGATGTTGAACATCTTTTCATGTGCTTTTCATTTCTGTAACTTCTTTGGAGATATTCCATAGATTTTTATTTTCATTTCTAATCTCTCCTTTGAGAAAATTGCAAGTTTCTTGAGGTCAAGAGGCTATTATTAAATCTTATCTCTCAGGAGGTCTACTACATTGTTTTGGCCACACTAAGTGCTCAAGAAGTGATTTTTGATGTGAATTTAGGAGTCATAACCAAGTTTTGTTTGTCTGAGTCATCACTGAGATGAAGTCCTCATATAGTATCATTTTGGTATGAAAACTATTCTTACTAGGGACATTAGTAAAGTCTTTGTTAATAAAACCACTGGGTCTTTCAGTGCCATCTGAACTGTTGATCACATACACCTTGAAATATTCTCTTTCCCTGGCACTTAGGATGCCGCACTTCCTTAGGTTTACTTTCTGCATCTCCATTAGAAGCAGTCCCCTTTGTGGGCTTCTCTCTGATGAATACTCAAAGATAAACATTCCCTGAGCATCTGTCTTTGGTCTTCTCTGTTCACTAGAACCAATGTTTCTCAAATGCTGTTCTCCAATTTGGGCCATTTCATGATAAAGTGATGAATGACAATATAGTGTGTCTTTCATATACCTTAATTAGCTAGTTGAAAGGATTATCTTTCTTTTTAAGATTATGTCATCTGTATTTTTAAAAGTTGAAAGTCTTCTACTTCTTCTATGAAATAATACTAGTAGTACATGGCTACTTAAATATACTTTTAATGTTCCTGAAAAAGTAAAATTTAGCAACCATTTATATGGCTATAACTTCAGGTATGACTTACGTGATGATGAACTCCAAGTAAAAGATGTCTCTGTTAAGCTCAAATCTGTATATTCAGCTTCTTACTGAATAAGTCTCCCTGATGTTTACAACATCTTTTGATTTAGCCATCTAGTCTTGAACTCATTGCCCACCCACTCACCTGTTTCTTCTTTCCTGTGTTTCCTAACTCATTGAATGGGATCATCTGGTCAGTCAGAAGCCAGGAAAATCCTCTGATATCCCCCTTCTTCAGTGCATTTTCCACATCCAATTACCAATTTCTTTCATTTTTATCTTTATAATATTTCTGTAGACCATCCACTTTACATAATTCCACATCTTCGTGCTGCTCTGTAATTTAAGATCGCTGTCATCTATTCATCATCCATTCAGCATACGTTTGCAGAGTCTATACTATGTATCAAGCACTGAGAGTACAGTATGAAAACAATGAGACCCTATTTCAAGGGAACAGTCTTTGGCGTTACAGCCTAGTCTAGGTTATGGTTGATTTTCAAATCATGAATATTTTGAAGTTTTCCCATGCATGGTGGATGCTCTGTTTATTTTAGAGATTCACATTGGAAATCTTTTGGTGTGGGGAGCTTTAAAGTGAATTACTTATGTTGCGCAAGGGAGTTACTCCCTGAACCTGGACTGTAGCCTAAGGAACTTTCCTTAATCCCTGTTCCAGTTTCCTATTTGGAAAATAGGATGGTGTGTAGGAGACTAAAGGAAGTTAGTTGTTTGATATGATTCAAGTGCATTATGGGTAAAGATTTAAAGGATACATTTCTTATTTATTAATTAGAGAAAGTTTTATCTAAGTTCCATGTCCTGGGGGTATAATGCATTATAATCATAAATGCATATTTAAGTGCATTCAAATGTTGCCAGTTGTTATCTTACCAAAGGAAAATCAAAGCATGAGACTAGGAGGGGTTGGGTAAAGAGATTTGATCCAGGTAGCCTATTGGGACCATGAAGAAACTGGGAACAGAATTTCCATCTTCTATACTATGCATTAAAGCAGGGGCTATTGGAATATGCTGCTTATCCTGAGTAGGGCTTATAAAGAATGGAAGGCTTGCAAAAATAATTATCCCATCTGCTTTTGTAGTCTTATCTGCACAGTATCTAAAACCTGATGTTCAGGAGAAAAAATGTATCACCACCTTTTATATTTTTCACTTGATAAATCATTAAAATCTGGAAACTAACCTTCCTTACTACCTTTACTTTGGCATTTTGATACTCGGTTCTTTCAGATTTCTAATTAGAGCTTGAAAAAATACTAATGATAATATTTCTTCTGCTAAAAGACTGGAATGCAAGAGTATTGCAAGCCGTCAGGTAATGCATCAGCTTTGCCAAACTTGTTTTTATATAGAGGGTAGAGAACAGTTTGCAGAAAGTGAGCAGGCACTTCACATATCCTAATAGTCCTGAGATGAGACTGCTAGGACTTAGATTTTTTTGTAGTGTCTTCACTTTTGTTAACTATTTCATCTATATCCTGGGTAAAGAAGTGGACAGGAGAAATCAAGAAGTGAGACAAAAGAAATACATGGACTAATTTCCTTTATAACCTTAACTATCAGGATGGGCAAAAGGGAGATTGCCATCATGATAACTAAGATGTTACAAACTCACAAAGTTACCCTTAACTGCAGGGTATGTTTTGCTTCTGAACTGATGGTCTGGAACAGCATGTTTTTGAACAATATTCTCCAACCAGAAGCAAAAATCAGAGTTCATTCTCAGTATTTGTTAGAACATTTCCAGGTATCTTTTTCCATGACTTTTGTATACTTATTTATGCATAACTTTTGTACTGAGAATGACTATGAGATAATTAAATCAACTGTCTTAAATTTTGAGTCCAATCTTTGGCGTCAGAAGTTTCAATTCCATAACTTGTTCACAGTTGCTAAGTTATTAATAGCACAACTGTGACTAGAACCAGGTCCCCATTTCTTGGCCAGTGTTCTTTCCTTTTACCTAATATCCAGTGTTCTTTCTTTGTTGATAATTTTCTCAAAACCTCCTTTGAAGAAACTGAACAAAACCAGTTTAGAGTGGCTGCTTGCCAAGTATTTCCTCATGTGAAGTCCATTTTTATTTTTTCACAACAGTATGTTCCTCTGATGAAGAGAAACATAGAATGTTAGAACTAGAAAGAGTACTTGTGGATTTTAATCTCCTTATTTTACAAATATAGAAACCAAGGCTTAGGGAGTGAGTTTACCTGAGGTCACACAATTAGTGGTAACTCTGGGACATGAACGCAGGATTCCTGTGAATTTAGTGACTTGCAGAGAATTTCACTACCTTGGAAGAACCACCTTTTTTTCTGAGTCATGTATATACTGGTTGAACACATTATGGTTATTGATTAAAATTAAAAACTAGGAAGACTTAGGACTCCACATTCCCTGAGACAAAGTTCTAGTATACCATGTGTCTTAGAGAATTAGTGAGGAAAGAAAATAGCACAAATTTAAACAAACATAAGTTGTAAATAAAATCAACATTTAAGGGAACCTAACATGAAATTTCAGAGATAATAAAAAATGATTTATGCTTTAAACAATTATGGTTAATTAATTAGAAGCTTTCCTGAAGTTAAAGACTGGTGTTCAGTATTTTTTCCTCTAGAAAATACAAAGATACCAGCTTGTTCTGAGGCTCCAGGCCATTCGCAATGAACTGTTCTTGGCCTCTGCTTTCACAGACTATAACTCGAAAAAGAAAGTTGACAGACAGAAAGAAAAACCCTTAGCAGCTGGAGCTTTAATTTACCTACATGGGAAAATATATTTCAATTTCTGAGATTTCTCCTGGGTAGCCTGATTTGGAGATAGAAAGAGAAGCCAGAGAAAAAAAATCACCGAAAAGCTTTTAAAAGAAACACTATGAAAAGACCAAATCCTGAGAATTGTGTTTAATAACAGCAGTGATGAATTTCCTGGCAGTCTGCACTGAGCAGTTAAAGACCAACCAGCATGTGAAAGATGTTGAATTAGTTAGAATGGTCTAGAGCAGCTTAATAAAGAGTGCCAGAGGATTTATTCTCTCATATGTATAATTTTGAGATATGAATGATTCTATATTTAAGAAATGTGTTACAACTATCACATTAATTTTTACTAAGAGCTTCTAGTTTAACTTAAAGCAGGGTCTGAAAAATAGAAGAACAATGCTTTGAGCCACCAAGTTAATGCCCCACAGAATATTTTAAAATTATTTAACACACATCATCTCAATGTCAACAACTCATCACAGATAAACTATCTAATTAACAGAACCCTTCATAGTATTTGATAACTGAGTCTTGGCTCAGTTTTTATACCAGAAGGGCAATCCTTGATAAGCAGAAATTATACAAGCAGATTTTAAAACCATTAATTCAGAAATAAAATCAAATTGGTCTCAAATTAACCCCCTATTGCTTTTTAAACTTATTCAAAAGTGCTTGGATGAAAGATAACACTTGGAAAGGCTGTTTTTGACCATAGTCAGGCTTTGTCTAGACTGTCAGCCTCTGTATTTCCTTTCCCTTTATTGTGTGCTATCCTCCCCATGCCCAGGGTAACTGATAAGGGTCCTGCACAAGGGACAGGTGCGTTTGTCCTGTCATGGAAGCCCTTCACAAGGTGCCTTAATCATTAGAGCTGATTCAAGGATCTATGTTCTGTGTTCTACTTAGGAAGTGCAATTGTTCTCTCTTTCCAATTCCATGTTGGCACCATTTCCAATGAGAAATCCAATAAAGAATTAGTAATTTAGCTCCCCGTGGTCATGGAAAAAGGACAGAAAAAATGAGCGACAATAGTAGTTCCTGTTGATGCAGTTCTTTTTTTTAATACAAAGAAATTATTATTGCTACAGTTTAAGGACACAGACTCATGAAAAAGTAGAGAAGGGATTTGAATTTCTGTAAGGATTGTAAATTTTGGTCCTTTGATCTCTGCCAATACTGTCCATTTTGAAACTAGGTGGGAAATAGTCATTTCTGATGGAGAGATTGGAGATAATGAAAGAGTAAGGTATTTCCATTAAAAACAGTGTCTCTGTGTTTAGAACACACAGTGACCAGCAAGAAGAGGCACAGAAAGTATGGTTGTTCCAATTACATATATCAGGTTATGAAACTCTCAACAGAGATTTGGTGGAGGTAAACTTTTTGTGGCTAGGAATCTACTCTTAAATTTGTTTGGGACCACATGTTTAATTAAGGCTTGTTGAATCTTATCCTTTGTGCTAGCTGGAATAGCAAAGGCACCCATATATAAACAGGAGAATGTACTTCTCAAGATCCCAAGCAATATGGACTGCTTTCTTCCATATTGGTGTTTTGGATGGTTCAGTGCATAGAGGGATAATACCAAGTATTAATTGTAATTATCTTTATGTGGTGTAACTATGAATAATTTTTGTTTTCTTTTTTTGTATTTAGCTCTATTTTCTAAAATGATAATGCATTACTTCTGTAGTGATAAAATACTGAAAGTGTTGCTTTGTGATATTCTTTCAGGTGCCTACATCCTGATTTCCAACATTCAGTTGGGGAAAATCAGGATATGCAATATAAACAAACCCTCAGCTACTTCATTCTCACTATTACACTGGTTTCTGGGTTGGTTATTATCTAGATTTTATCCTATATCCGAATAACAGAACAGACAGACATGAAGCATACTGTTTGGATCTGGAGGGATCTTGCTTCTGATACACATAAATTCAAACAGTTTAAAAACTTTCCTCATCTCCCTTCTCAACCACTACTCTTTGCTTATAAGTAGACTGACAGAAAGGAAACTATTGTAGATTTTCAATATTATAACATCATACAATCTAGCAAGGGGACAGAAGGACTAGAGATTTCCTTGACACCCAACTTGTGAATTTTTTGTGAATGGGCACTTCTTGGCAAATGGACTTTGAAGTCACTGTTGTTGGCTTCACAGAATGACCCCCTTAAATTTAATCCCCCGGAGAAAAACATAAATTCCCTAGATTATCTTCTCATGGTTAAGATCATTTTACTTACTAAGTAATACCTTATTGAACATTTGAGAAGATTCCATGACCTCCTTTGGAAGCCAACTATCAAGAACTAGCTTTTATTTTAAGCCTAAATATCTCATATTTCATTTTTCCATTCTTTTAATTTCCTATATCTGTGTCCAGATCATTGCATATAGATCATTCATACATTTGCAAGGCAATATTAACCAGTCCCTTAACCTTCTCTTCTCTAGGTTCCTATGGAAAATATATGTCTTCTATTTATCCATTTAGCTCTTCTTTGATTCTATGTGATATAATGAAATTTTCAAGTTTTTATTTTGAAGAACTTAAAGCAATAATTCTCATTAGTTATAATTCAAATTGACATGTGGAACCTAATTTCTGGTGATACTAATTTTTAGGTTTGGAGCAAGACAAAAAATTGCTCTTATATCTTTTAACAGAATCTTTTGAGGGAGAAATTTTAAATTTTGCTGAAGTATGATTTATCAACTTTTTTATAGCCTACTTTTTGAATCTTATTTAGGAAATCTTGCCTGACTTAAAGTGGCTAAATTTTTCTTCCATGTTTTCTTCTAAGGTGACTAAAATTTTCTTCTAGAAGTTTTATAGTTTTAGCTTTTGAATCTGGGTCTATGATCCATTTTGAGTTAATTTTTCTATATCGGGGTAAGGGTCCAGAGTTGCTTTTTCTTCTTTTTCTTTTTTGCACATGAATTTAATTTCCAGTTGTCTCACCACTTTGGAAATCAATTTTCTACACTGAATTGACTTGGCACCTTTATCAAATATCAGCAGACCATATATATACTGGTTTATTTCTGGATTTTTTTACCTTGACTAATTTTTTAATATTTATACCAATCTCTTGATTATTACAGTTTTATTATGTCTTAAAATCAGGTAGTGTAAGTCTTCAAATTTTTCTTTGTTTTCAAAATTGTTTTAGGCATCCTAGGTTCTTGGCATTTCTGTATCCATTTTAGAATCAGTTTATCAGTTTCTGAAAAAAAAATCTGTTGGGTTTTGAAGGGATTACATTGAATCTATAGATTAACTTGGGAGAACTGACCTTGTAACAATATTGATTATTTTAATCCATGAGCTTAGTAGGTATCTTTAATATCTTTGAATAATGTTTTATAGTTTTCAGTATAAAGGTCCCACACATATCTTAAATTTATCATTTTCAGTTTCATGTTTTAAATTGAATTATTTTACTTATTTTTCTATTTCTCAGTTATTTATTTCACACCTTTATTGAGGTACAATTGAAATACAACAAACTGCACTTATGTAATGTATGCAGTTTGATCATTTTGACTTATTTATACCTCCATGAAACCATCATCACAATCAAGACAAAGAACATTTTAGTTACTTACACTTCAAAATTTCCTTATACCCTTTACAGTTGACCCCTTCTCACCAACTGTCTCATCGGCCCCCAGCCCCCAAACTACCTACTGTCATTGTATATTAGTTTGTATGCTCTATAATTCTATGTAAATCGAACAATCCAGTATTACTCTTTTTTGTCTCCTTTCACAAAACATAATGATTTCAAGATTCATCTATGTTGTTGGATGTATGAATCATTTGTTTCATTTTTTTTTGTTTTTCACTGAGTAGTATTCCTGAGTACCAGATTTGTTTCTTATTCATCCTTTGATGGAAATTGGGTTGTTTCTGTTCATGGTGGTTACAGATAAAGCTGTGATGAACATCTATGTATGAGTCTCTGTGTGGACATATGCTTTTGTTTCTCTTGGGTAAATACCAAAAGTGGAATGGCTTGGTTGTATGGCATATGGATGTTCATTTTTTTAAGAATATGCCTCACTCTATTTTTGTGATTTCAGAGTCTGATTGTTCAATGCTAGTATATAGAACTGCAGTTGATATTTGCAATTTGTATTTAAAAGTACAATTGATTTTGCTTCATATCCTATGGCTTTGCTACACTTACTGATTAATTCTATAGCTTTTTTGTAGATTCCTTAGGGTTTTCAATTAAGGTGATCATGCTGTCTGCAAATATAGACAGCTTTACTTCTTTTTGAATTTGTATGTTTTATTTATTTTTCTTGCTTGATTGCCCTGGCTAGGATCTCCACTATAATATTAAATAAAAATGGTGATAGTGGACATTCTTTTTTTTATTATATATATATATATATTTTTTTTTATTACGGTATTTTTGATATACACTCTTATGAAGGTTTCACATGAAAAAACAATGTGGTTACTTTGTTTTTACCCATATTATCAAGTTCCCACCCATACCCCAATGCAGTCACTGTCCATCAGATTCACTATTTGCCTTCAATGCCCTTCTCCCACCCTCCCAACCCTCCCTCCCACAGCCCTCTCTTTTGGTAACCACTAGTTCCTTCTTGGAATAAGAGTGGACATTCTTATAATTTGTTTTTCTAGTTCCTGTATGAAGGTAATAATGGCTTCATTGTTTGAATTAGAAATAATTCTCCCCGCTTGCACTTTTGGGAAGAGTTTGTGTGGAATTGGTTTTATTTTCCTTTAAATATCTGGTGGAATTCACCAGTGAAGCCATCTGGGTCTGAAGTTATCTTTATAGGATTTTTTAAGTTATAAATTCAATTTCTTTAATGAATATAGGAACATTCAGCTTATTTATTTCTTTTTTAGTAGGTTTTGGTAGTTCATGTCATTCAAGGAATGTCCATTTTATCTTTGTTGTCCAGTTATTTGACATATAGTTCACAAAATTACCTTTTTAGTCTTTTAATGCCTATAAAATCAGTATTGATGTTCTTTTTCTCATTCATGAGACTGGTAATTTGTGTCTTCTTTTTTATTCCTGATCAGTATGACTAGGGATTTAGCAATTTTCTTGTTCTTTTCAAAGAATCAGCTTTTGATTTCCTTGATTTTCTCTAGTATTTTTTGTTTTCTATTTTATTACCTTCTAATCTCATCTTTATTATATCCTTTATTCTGTTTCAATTTAATTTTCTCTTCTTTTTCTAATTTCTTAATGTGAAAGCTTAGATCATTAATTGGATATCTTCCCTTTTTTGCTAATGTAAGTATTTAATGCTTTAAACTTTCCTCTAAGCACTACTTTATCTGTATTTCACAAACCTTGTTATACTGTATTTCAATTTTCATACAGTTAAAAATATTTTCTAATTAACTTTGTGATTTCTTCTGTGATCTAGGAGTTACTTAGCCATGTGTAATCATTTAGTTGATGACACAAAAATCACTTGAGAATTTTTCAGATATATCATTAAAAAAATTGATTTCTAATTTAAGTCAGTGTGATCAGAGAACATATTTGTGCATGTTTTCAATCTTCTAAATTTTATTAAGTCTTGTTTTAAGGTACAAAATGGTCTACCTTTCTAAATGATTCATGTGCACTTAAAAGGAATATGCATTTTACTATAATGAGAATCTATCTATCTATCTATCTATCTATCTATCTATCTATATCTATCTATCTATCATCTATTTATCTATATGTATATACCTGGCAAGTTGGTCAATAGTGCTGTTCAAGTATTATATAGCCATACTTATATTTTAATTTGTTTATCAGTTATTGAGGGTAGGATATTACCTCTAACTGTAATTACAGATTTGCCTAATTCTGCCTTTAGTTTTATTAGGTTCTGCTTCATGTACTTTGAGTTTCTGATATTAAGTGCAAACATGTTTAGGATGATTAATGTTTCTTGAAAAACTGACCCCATAATCATTATGAATTTACCTTCTCTACTCCTGGTAATAGTCAGTGTTTCTGAAGTCTACTTTGTCTAATATTGGTATGGCCACTCCTGCTTCTTTTGACTAGTGTTTTTGTGGTCTATCTTTCTGGTATCCTTTTACTTTTAACATATCTTTATATGTCAAGTGGGTTCTTTAATACAGTATAGAGTTTGGCATTGCTTATTTTTCATGTAATTTAACAATGTATACCTTTTACTTTGTTTGGAAATTTGTTTCTAAATATTTCATATTTTTTAGGTCATCTTAAATTGCATTATTTTCTTTCTTTTTCTATCTTCTTTGGTTATTTATTTTAAAAATTTATTGAGGTATAATTTCAGCACAATGAACTGTATATATTTGAAGTATACAACTTGATCATTTTTTGACTTATATGCGCACCCATGAAACCATCACCGCAGTCAAATAATGAATATTTCCATCACTGAACCACTGTATTATATGAGTATAAACCATTGTATGGGTATTGTTATGATCAGATTTAAATCTGCCATCTTGCTATTTAGGCTTTATTTGTCATATTTGTTCTTTGTTTCTTTTTTCTCTATTACTTTTTCTTGTCAGATTAGGTTTTTTTTTTTGTAATTCTGTTTTATCTCCAGTATTAGCATGTCAGCTATACTCATTTATAGTTCATGTAGAGTTTAAATTATATGCTTTTAATTTATCACAGTCTATCTTCAAATAATATATCATTTTGCATGTGATGTAAAAAACTTATAACCATGTATAGACACGTTGACCCTACTAGCTTTTTGTTGTTTTTGTAATAAATTGTACTTCCAAATTTCAAGGTTCCATAATATATAGTTATTGATTTTTCTTTAAGGAGATAAAAAATGATTTTTATATTTTGTTACATACTTACCTTTCCTATGATCTTCATTTCTTTCATAGATCTACATTTCCATCTGGTTTTATTTTCCTTCTGCCTGAAGAACTCTAATCTTTTCTCTGGTTCTACTCTGCTGGGAATGAATTCTCTCAGCTTTTGTAAGCATGAATACATCTTTATTTCACTGTCATTTAAAAAAACATTTCTGCTGGGTATAGAATTCTAGGTTGGCAGTGATTTTCTTTGGGTTCTTTAAAGATTTGATCCACCATCTTCTGGCTTCATGGTTTCTTATGAGAAGTCTATTGTATTGTTTTTTTCCTTGTACATAATGTATCTTTTCTTCTCTGGCTACATTTAAGATCCTCCTTCTTCTCAGTATATATTAATTTTATTATGGTATGCCTTTGTATAGTTTTTTTTGTTTCTTCTGCTTGAGTTTTGGTGAGTTTCTTGGACTTGTGGATTTATACTTTTTATCAAATTTGGAATTTTTTCAGTCATTATTATTTAAATATTTTTTCTGTCCCTTAACCTTTGTGGGACTTCAAATATCCATATGTTGACCTTGTTAGTTTCCTACTATCCATCAATGCTCTTTTTATTTTTATTTCATTTTTTCTCTCTTTGTTTCATTATATATAATTTATATTGCTACGTTTATAAGTTCACTAACTTTTTCTTATATAAAGATTATTCTATTCTTAATCCCATTTGTGTAATTGTTACTTCATAATTTTTTTCCATCCCTAAAAGTTCGGTTTTTCTTTTTGATTTTCCACTTCTCTTCCCATGTTCACACTTTCTTATGACTTCGTTAACATAGAGAGTATATTTATTTTAACTGTCTTAATATCCTTTTAAAAAAACAATTCTATTATTTGTGTAATTTTTGAGTATGTTTATAATAATTTATTTTTCTTCTGGTTTTGGGACATGTTTTCATGTTTTTTGCATGTTTGTTAATTTTGATTGGATGTTAGCATATATGAATTTTAGGCTGTTATTTTATGGATTTTTATTTGGGAGGGTAATACTTTGAGTATTTGGGAGCCTGGTTCTAGGATAAAGTTAAGTTACTTAGATCCAACTTCACCCTTTGAGATTTCTGTTCAAGATTTGTGAGCAAAGGACCAGGTATTCTTTAGTCTAGACTAATTTGCTGTCATTACAGAGGTAATACACTTTTCAGGACTCCACCATGTGCCACATGTATTAAGAGGTCTTTCTACACTAGATGGTGAGAATAAAACCTATTTCTGGACCGATTTTAAGGATAGCTTTGCCTCTTGATTCCTTTCCTGGCCTCACACTCATGTGCAGACCAGTCTCCAGCCAAGGACTCAGGGAAATCTTTCTGTAGCTTTCCTATATTATTTCTCTTAGTAGCAACTTCCTCTTATCTTTGATATGTTGTTTTCAAGTTTGTAACAACTTGGTCTCCCCAAACTCTGAATTCTGTCTGTGAAACTCAGCAAGACTACAGTCTCTTTTTAGATTCTCCTCCTGTTCTGTGGCCTGGAAAATCTCTCCAGGTAGTGGATTTAGGCACTTGTAAGGATCAAATCATTTGTTTCTACTTTCAGGGATCACTATCCTATGCTTCCTTTTATCCAGTGTCCATTTCATCCCTTCTCTTTTGTCTTGTGTTTTAATTGTAAGAATGTAGGGCAAATCCAGTATCTACCACTTCATCATAGTTGGACATAAGAGCCAAAAAAAGAGAGAAGTTTATTGTAAAGATAGAAAGGCATATAACAAACTCAAGGGCAAGAAAACAAATGAGATACAGTAATAATCTTCAGCAACCCAAGCAATACTTTCTTTCCCTATCTCTTATCTCTGTATCTCTCAATCAGTCTCTGTGGATTGGCTTTCTCTGTTTCTTCAGGCTTTATGGTTAAATGTGTCCCCTCCACAGTTGCCAGATTTACATAATATTGTTCCATTCTGTTGCTGAAACTTTTTGGAGTATTTTCCTTTACAAAATGAATATAGTTGCAAAAAAGTTTGAGATTACTGGAAAACATATTGTTAAATATTATTTTAACAACATTATTTTACCTATTTTTAATAATATACTTAACATTATTAAATCTTGATGAACTTGTATAGTGCTTGGTAGTTAAAAATACGAAATTGAATTCATTATTTAATATGGCAATATAGTTAATATCAAAATACTCTCCACATTATAACCCTTGCATGATCTAAATTGTTATTGAATTTTAAAAACAGTTGTATGGTTTTGTTGCTCTACTCATAATGATGTCTCTATTTGTTCTTAAGTGATTACAACGAATTTTGAACACATATGTATCTACAAATAATTTAATAATTCCTGCCATTTCATATTACTTTGTTTTCATCTGTGCTCAATTTTATGTTTAATTCCACTGTCTGATTAGCATCATTAAGGCCTTTCTGGAAGCCATCATATCTTTGCAACTTTGCCTCAACTAAATTGATTGGTGCTGTCAATAATTTTTACATTAAACAATTGATTAAATACATGTAATATTAATTGTCTTTGTAGTAAATTATTTCATCATTTGACACCTTGCTACTGACCTCACCACAGAATAGATATTTCTCCTTTATCTTTAACAAATTAAGAACTTATTTGGAACAAAACTGAAATTTAATAACTTTATATCTTCTGGGGACTTACAGTGAAAAGTAGGAGAACCACTGCTAGTTTAAGAATCAGTGTAAAACTGCAACATCAGTGTTTTTGAATGAAAATGAGTGGCAGTTTATGCCAAACATGAAGTAATTGTTCAAAATATTGGTTGAACAAGTAAATGAATAAATACTGAACTATCCCTGTTTGTAAGTTAACCCTGAATCTCATTTCATTGGGAAGAAATAGATCATCTACAAATATTCTGTAATAAATATATGATTGTATTCACTAGCATATAACCTGGTTGTCCTTCTCAATTTTTCCCAGTTTGTAAGGCTTGCTGCTATTTGAATTTAAAAATAATTTGTGGATGCTCTTTGAAAACACATATATTTTGCTGATCTTACACATTCCTGGACTGTTCGGTTTTTATTTTTACCATGTGCATATATTTCCTTCTAAGAAATAAAGTAAAATTCTTATTAAAAATTCAAAATAACAAAAAGTCACAATGAAAAATGATTACTCTGACTTGACACCAAAAACATAATCCAGAAAGAAAAAAATGATAACTTGGATCTCATCAAAATTTAAAACTTTTGCTCTGCCCAAGACTGTTAAGAGGCTGAAAGACAAACTACAGACTAGGAAGAAATATTTACAAACCACGTATTTGACAAAGAACCTGTATCTAGAATCTATAAAGAACTTTTAAAATCCAACTATAATAAAGCAAATAATCCCATTAGAAGATGGGCAAAAGACATAAGCAAACATTTCATTGAGGAGGATAAACAGATGGGAAAATAAGCACATGAAATGATGTTTAGCATCATTAGCTATTAGGGAAGGGCAAATTAAAACCACAGTGAGATGTCATGTACCCATCTCAGAATGGCTAAAATAAAAAATAATGATAACACCAAATCCTGGTAATAGTAGAGCAAAACTAGTTCACTCATGCATTTCTGGTGCAAACTGAAAATGCTACAGTCACTTTGGTAAAGAGTGAGGCAATTTCTTACAGATCTAAACTGTGCTTACCATGTAACCGAGCAAAGGTACTCTTGGACATTTATCCTAGATACATGAAAATGTACACCCACAGAAAAACCTGTACACTAATATTCAAAGCAACTTTATCTGAATAGTCAAAAACTAGAAATAACACATATGTCCTTAAATGAATGAATGTTTAAACAAACTGTGGCACATTCTTCCTATGGAATATTATTTAGCAATAAAAGAGAACTACTGATACATCCCATGGATAGATTTCAAGTGAATTATAGTAATTAAAAAAAACTCTCAAAAGGTTATATGCTCTATGATTTCATTTATATAGCAGGCTTGAAATGACAAAATTATAGAAATGGAAAACAGATTAGTGGTTTCTAGAGGTTAGGAAGGGGGGTTGGGAGGGACGTTGCTGTGGTTATAAAGGGTGGCACCAGGAATCCTTGAGATGAAACTATTCTGTGTGTTCACTGTTGTGCTCACCACACCAATCTACACATGTGATAAAATTGTATAGATTTACATATATATACAGACATAAATGAGTACCTGTAAAACTAATGAAATCTGAATAAGATCAGTGGATTGTATCAAGTTTAATTTCCTGGTTGTGGTATTGTATTATAGTTATGCAAGATGTTGCCATTGGAGGAAACTGGCTGAAGGGTATTTGGGATCTCCCTGTATTATTTCTTGAAACTACATGTGAGTCTACAATTGTCTCATATTAAAAATTTAGAAAGTGATTATTAATTGCCATTATGAATCCACTACTACAGTCTGTACTTAACATTTCTGCAGACACTATCTGAAGAATGATACTAAGTCATTGATTAGATCAGGTCAGAAAGAGTTGGAGACTCTTCTTAAAGGACTGATTACTGTGAATCCTGAAGGGGTTGCCAAGATGAGAGGCTGGAGTATCTGGTTCAAGTGAAGGACATATCAAGTGCTAGCATTTATGTCATAGGTCCACGTTGGGGAGAAGGGCACAGATAGAAACTTGACAGTAGGCTGGGTTTTCTTGCACAGATAATGAGATGGAATTCAGGGAGATTATTGGAGATTAACTATTATGAAAGAAAAGTGGAATACTAAGCAGAATAGAGCTCTGGAGGGAGTCATGCTTTTTAAAGTCATCTTGAGTTATCTTGCCATCATCAGATGTAGACCACCCACAAGGAACTTGACCTCAGGTGAAGTGGCTCTTTGCAACTGAGTCAGATCCTGAGAAACCTGACAGCTAGAAGCTGTCAGCTGACTGTTCTTGCCACAGCTGGGCAGCAGGTCCTATCTGGAAGGGAAATCCAGGCAGTGTATTCCTGTGTCTACCACAATTGGCATACCCAGACGCATGTCAGTAACTGAGTTAATATTGAACTCAAATAAATAGTCAAAAGATGGAATTTGGAGAGAGACTGGGAACAAACATGCAGGTCTCCTTAACAATGCGATCTGATGTAACTTCATCTAAGAATAAAAGTGATACTGGAAAGCATTTGCTTCTCTCTGCAAGTTGATGAGGATATGCAGTGAATGTGGCATTGGCTTTGATCTTTTAGATGCTGCCATTAAAAAAAAATCCTGTTCTAGATAGTGTTTGCAATTGCTGGGTTACTAAGAAATACCTGTTGAAATGATGCAAGGGGTTTTATTATTAAAATGGATATTTTGGCTTTGTAGGAAAGTTTCAACCACTTCCTGATCTAAGGGACAGCCTGCTACTTATCAGAGTCAACTGCAGAAAATGTTGACAAAGTCTCACTCACTGAACTGATTTCTCTCTCCATTTAAGCAACGTGATATTTTACAGATATGAGAAGGTGCTGTTTATCCTCCACTTAGAACTCTTCCAATGCATTCATAAGGAGATGGTTAGAACTGGCATTGTAACACAGGAAGCTCTTCAAAGGAACCTCTTAGCATTTCCTTATTCCTGCTGATGGAACCTGAAAAAAGCTATTGTTACATTTCTTACGGAGTTCCCCAACGCCTCTTATAAATGAGCCATATTTAGTTTTAAACAAATTTCCAGAAGTAAACAGTATATTTCCCTGATTTTCATCTCTCTTGGTGAGCTTCCAAAAAACTTGGAAGTGAATTAGTGTGCAATTTGCATCCAAATCTTAGCCAAGGGGATGTGGTTTATTATAATACATGGTCCTCCTAATTATCGAACAGCCCAAGAAAACTCGGCCCAGTGTGCATCTGTTCTTGCTTGACCACACTGCCAAACATGATTTGGCAAGCACAGAAATGTACATTGAGCAGATCTACAGTGTAATTTGCATTAGAGTTTGTGGTAATTATATGAAAGCTATAACTGAACGAGCTTGTCCTCTCATTTTAGATCATTTCATTTCTAAAAAATAAACAAGAAGCAAACCCCCTAAAGAATTTCCCTTTTTATGTGTCTTTGAGGTTTCTCAATGTGATTTAATCATTGCCCAAGTGTTAGTTCTGCTTGTATGTGAAAACCTCTTTCCCACATATTTCACGCAGACTTTCTTCTATTATCCTTGATGTCTATGGGTTGACTGTGCGTGTTTCAATACATATTTGATATCAATGCTCAAAAGAGTGAATTAAGCTACTGCTGACCAGATGTAGGTATTATTTGGGAATTCGCATCTAAAAATCAATAGATAGCTTTGTTCTTTAATTGTGCTAAGGAGTAATAAGGAACCATAGAATGAGCTGTAAACTAGAAATCACGAAGTTCCCTTTGAATTATTATTTTTGTTGGGAAGCCTCAAATAAATCACTAAATTTCTCTGAGTCTCAATTTCCTTATCTATAAAATGGGGATATTGATGCTTGCTTTATCTACCTTACATAGTTGATGTGGGTGCCAACTGGAATCAAGAAGACTTAAAAGTATTTTGGTATAAAAGTTATAAATGACAAAGATGTTTAAAATGATGTGATTAGGTACATATCAATACATCTAAAGAGCTTGTAGTGAATAACGAAACATACCACATTAACTACCCTCAAAGACCATCAGGGAATCTAAAGCTCTAGTTAGGGTGGGGGTCCTGAGACTTGGGGATGGTTATGGCCCAAGAGTTCTAGAGCTGCACTGTCCAACATAGTAGCTATTAGCCACATATCATCACTGAGCCCTTGAAATGTAGCTAGTCCAAAATGAGATATGCTGTAAGTATAAAATACATACAAGATTTCAGACTCACTATAAAAAAGAGTGCAAAAAATCTTAATATTTTTTATGATGATTGTAGGTAGTATACTGAGTTAAATACAATGAATTAACAAAATTAATAATCTCTGTTACTTATTTTTAAGTGTAGCCACTGGAGAATTGGAAATTACATACGTGGCTCACATTATATTTCTCTTAGATAGTGCTTCTCTAGGACATGGATCTATGGGATATATCTGAATTATATCCAGGGCTAAAGCCAGAGTTGAGAACTAAACGGACAATTAAAACACAAAGCAGGTACAAAGCAATAAGATAGTGACTGGGGACAAGCCAGAACTGGATTTGGACAGGTGAGCAGTAGGAACTTAGAGATATATGTTTTGAACGTGTATTGGAATTGTGCTTATAGGAAGCCCTTAGCTTTGCTTGTGGGTAGAAAGGGGGCTGTTCAGGGCACCAACCAATTCAGACATACCAATATTACTCTTCAAAAACAATTATGTTTAATAAAACCACAACAGTCCAGAACCTTTAGGGAATGTATAATTTTTTTGTATTTGAATATTCTGGTTATTTTAATGTTTACCCTTTAAATATCAAAGCTAAGACAAAGTTTGAAGCATTTCATTGGAAATATTTATTAAAATGTATTAGAAACTTTTTGCCTTATTATGCAGAATATACTGAACATGATTTTTGTGACATCCTATCATACAAAGTAATCATCATGGGTGTAAATTACAGCTTTCTATAATATATTAATGATTCATACAATATTGTGAGGTTTGATTCAAAAGTGGCTGCTTGTTCCAACACTAAATGGTCCCAGGTAGGAATATGGTTCAAGTTATGCCTGTTTTTATACTTTTCCATATTTCTTCTTACTATCAGACGACGAACCAGCATACCCTTGTATTCTCAAAGTGTGTGCAAACAGCAATCTTCACCCATTAATTTGTTTCATCTAATCTGCCATGGGACTGAAAATTTGAAAAACAAAACAAAACAGGCTCTTTTGTACTATAGAAAAAGCAATTGCAATCATGTACTGAGTGAGGACCTGAGGTTTCTCCCCCTATACATAACTTAGAATGATGGATTTAGTGACATTTTGCTTAACTGCAGGCAGTTTTTTTGTTTCAGTTTTCTGAGCTGTGATGCAAGCTTATTTGCCTAAGAACTAAAGTTTCAAATATTTGAGATTTAAAAGCATTATATTTACTGTGACCCACAGTCAGAAATGATAGACCTGTTCTGGCTTACCAAACAGGATGCATCTCTTCCTACTGGGAAGGGCATAAAGTTTTCAGCTTGTTGAGATCCAGCAGTAAACTATCTCTTCTAGAGGACCAAACTCATGAATCAATTTGGAACTCAGATGTCTTCTGTTATTTCCCGTATTATTTCTTAACATGGCATTCTGTGCAAAGTAATTAAGAAGGAGATGGGATAAGAAATGATGGCAAAATAATTTTGCCAAATGCCTCATAATGTTACATGTAAACTTATTTAGACTATAACAAATACTCTGTTAAACATAGGCATGTGAACTACAGGAAACACCAATATTAAACATGTAAGTAAAGATGTAGGCTGAGTTTTAATTTAAGGCTTCCATATCTGCTCAGTTAGATGCTCTAAGACTCCAGGTCCATCAAATACCTACTAAGGAATGTTCATCCTTCTGCGCAGAGAGGCATACTGTGTGCCACCTGAAAACCTAAGTTCTGATGGTGGTGCGAGGGCCCGAGATCTTGAAGGAGTAAGGGTGATTCTTACCTGGTGTTCTACAAATGACGATAAGCTCTTGGAAGTAAGGACTAGAGTCTTATCCATGTATTCCCAGAATCAAGCCATAGTATGCACAATAAATGGTTGTAAGATTGAATTCCTTCTAGTGATTTCATTCGTGTGGTGGTGGCAGGGAGAAACAGAAACTTATGTGTCAAACATTGTATCGTAGCCTAGCTAGTGCCAGAGCTTTTATTCTTGTTTTCCGCCCAGGGTACAGGCTAAGGGATTGTATTTAGGTCCAGAGCGAGGTGCTCATGCTCCACAAGGGTGCTATGAAAAGCCTGTGACCCACTATCTGAGCACAGGTAACTGGAGGGCAGAGGACTCGATAGACAATTCCAATTGCTCTTCACATGTAAATCCACAGATTCCCAATGCCTGACCCTGAGAGATACAGGGCAAAGAAGCACCAAGGACATCAAGTCCCAAGGAATATCCAGGAAGGATTTCATAACTATAAAAGATAAATGTGAATAATAAAATTTCACTCTGCACTATTATTTCTATCAATAATAATACTTTCATTTCTCTTTTTGAGTTTATATTAAAAATGTATGTGTTTAAATTAATAGATATTCTAGTCATTCGTGATGTATTAGTATACTCCCTGAGACATCATTTTGCTCTTTGTCTCATATACACAGTGTTTTATGGTGTTATAAAATCTGTACTGGAGAGACACAGGGAAGTCCAGATTACTTAAGGTCAAATGCTATTCTTAGCCTTTTAAGTGTTTAGAAAACTGTGATGAAAGGGACTTGAATTTTGGATTTGATGTCACTCAGCAATACCCTGCAACGAAACCAGCTTCCTTTTGTAAAGTTCAAAAGGAAACACTAATGTCCAAATCTTACACTGAATCTCCTATCAAAGTAATACATCGGGCTTGAGCCTGGAGGGGAGGGAGGCAAAAAACCTCTCTTGTATGTACGGACTGTAACAGTCTAGCATTTCACACATTTCTAGGGAAACTTATTTAATTTACCGTGTCATGTGCTAATGTTTAATAAACACCTAATTCCTCTCCAGGTATTTTTTAACAGTTAGCTGCTGAATAGCAAATCCCTGGTCAGTTAAAAATATTGAATGACCCAACAGCTTCTCTCTTGAAAAACAAGGTAAATGGAAGAATTTCTATTTCAGTATGATTTTCTCCATTCTGCCAACTGTATACAGGTGCATACTTGCAGTGTACATTTCTTTCTATGAGGGAACTGTACCTTTTTGTGATGGTAGTGATGCTTCTGTAACATTATGCATATGGTTCCAGGTGGGTGATACATAATTTGTTTCTCTCTTTCATTGGTTAATATTTTTATGAGGATTTTTTCCCCCAGACCAATGCAAAATGTACCTCCCTGTGCATATAACACACATCCTCAAAGAATGCTAACATTACAGATTTGCTGGCTAATGTGTAATCTGCAGAGAGTATCCATCTCAGCTCAGGAAGCCACGTTCAATCCATCTATCAGATCTGACATTGGTGGTATCCACACAGCCCTTCCCAGTGCACACCCTGCCATTAAAGACCCTCCCATCCCTGTTATTGGTCTCACAGATGATAGAGTATGACACTCCATAAACAATGAGCTAGGCCTTTTGTAGGCTGCTTTGCTTTTCTTGGCTTCAAACTGCCACCGAATGTCAAATCAATTTGGCTCTCATTAGAACAGCTTTATATGTGCAAATGTATTTGGGTCTAGTTGCCACTTTTTTTCCCATTTTTTTCCTCCTTTCTATTCCTCCTCTTCTCTTCAAGATGATGTAATTTTTCTTTAATCCATGCCAACACCTGTTTCTTTAAAAGAGAGAGAGGAGAGGAAAAAAAAAACAGGAGAAAGAAGAGTGAGAAAAAATGCTCCGTGTGCTGCTCTTTATCACAATCAGCACGAACACCAGGCTGGCACAGTATGGCTCAAGTTTCCCCAGAACAAAGAGAAAAGGCCTTGTTGCTATGATATTTTCCATCGCAGGGCCCAGATTAAGTCAGGAGTCTATGTAAACCTTGGTCTGATGTCTGGAGAGACGGCTGTAGAGATAGAGCAAGGTGTGCAAGCCAGTTGTATTGATAAGTGATGAGGCCAGCAATAAATCATATGCAGTTACTAAGGAAGTCTGGGCCAGCATGTTGCTTGATGGAAGGCTGTCTTCCTCTTGAGGTGGGGGAAGTAGAGGGCTACCTCTTAGAGAAGAGCACAGACTAAAGGAGGCAGCAGGAAGTTGAGCACTGAGGCTGGAGAGAGGCAAATAAAAATACAAACTTGAGTCTGATCAGTCATTTTATGTTGCCCTATATACATCTTTCAGTTTATGTGAAAGCACTTCTCCCTCCCCATCCATGGACATAGAGGTCTCTGATTCAAATAAGTCATTTTACTACTAAAAATAAAATATACAATATATCTGACTGCCTTTTAAAGAAAAGTATGCAGCTGAATCTTTGACTTCCTGCTACATATATTCCTGTTGAATTTATTGTTGCAAAAGAAATATGAAGTAGGGTGGTTTGAATCTAAGTCATAAATCATGTCATTCTTATAATTCTAAATATTGTATGATACTCCTGAGAAATTTAGGTGTTTGAAAGTGCACAAATGTGTATGGGTTTTCTCGCATACTTATTCATTTATTGAGCACCTATTTTATATATATACATCCACGTGCAAAACTTAAAATACCTGTTCTTGTGGAGCTTATAGTCTGTCTGAT
Organism: Smutsia gigantea; assembly: GCA_032199065.1. Lineage (NCBI taxonomy): Eukaryota > Metazoa > Chordata > Mammalia > Pholidota > Manidae > Smutsia > Smutsia gigantea. The sequence goes on along the minus strand of JAVSCE010003478.1, from coordinate 323,821 downwards.
AGGGGGATACAGACAATAAATAATGAGTCTTAGAAGTAATTGAAATATAAAGTCTGTTGGAAATTTATAAATGTTACAAAAAAAAGCTGAGTAGGGTAAAGAGGATTGTGAATTCTTGCCCATGTTTGTTTATAATTTTTCATAAGGGAATCAGAGTAGATATCAATGAGAGGGTGACCCTGGAACAAAAACTTAAAAGAGGTAAGGGAGTAAGCTGTGTGCAAATTTGGGGAAGAAGGAACCAGGCACAGGGAACAGATAGTGCAAAGGTTCTGATATGGGTGTAAGAGTAGCACACATGAAAGACACTGTGGCCAGAGACCCTAAGCCAGGGAGAAAACAGTAGGAAGAACCATCAGAGAAGTAATGGAGGTAGGTCCAGGAAATGTAATACCCTGTAGACCATGGGAAAGCCAAAGATTTTGTACATTAGGCAAAATGGGGATTTATTGGAGGGTTTTGAGCAGAAGAATTATATGATGCCTCTGCTATGCATTTGTTTCTACAAAAGTATGTTTGCTCAGATTACAACCAATTTGGGCTTTGTAGAATTTCTCAGGAAGCTCAAGAAGAGTTAGATCAGGACACTTCAGACTTTTTGTGGACTTTTAGGAGTGACTGCTAATAAGAATAAAAACCAAACCTTTATCAGAACTTCCTAGGATGTCACAGCCAAAATTTTGCTAGGCAAGTTACTGGAGAAGTAACTGAGAAATTAGAAGCCATGACCTATTTTATGATCCTAGAAGTATTTGAGAGATTTATGTGGGCTCAAGGAAATTAAAGTAAAATTAATCCTCCTGTGCAATGGACATTGCAACTAGGTAGACTTAGGTTTATACCCCAGCCATGTTATAATCTGTATGGTGTTAGGTTAGTAAATAATATCTTTGAATGTGTGTTTCCACATTGTAAAATGGAAATAATAATAACAGCTCTCTTGAATAATTGTTTTAAGAGTTAAATTATATATACTATGTGTGCTTGTAATAAAGTATATGCTCAAAACATTTCAGTTTGCTTCCTCTGTATCCTGCATGGAATTCATATTCAGTATTTTCAAATTATTTGAGAGATGTTAGTGACCTGTATGAGCAGTGCGGGAGAAAAGCACAATAAAACAGAAGATAATGTAATTAAATTAGGCTTCCATAGTTGCCTAAACAGGTGATGCATAAAGATTCACTCACCCATATATTCAAGGCACCCCAAACCCTAAAAATCACAATGCAAATCAAATATACTAGAGGTACATAAACAAAGGAGGCTTCTTTTGTTGGATCTTTTTCTCCAGTTCATGTATCGCTACATATTCAACTCAGCAAATAATTGTTAAACACGGATAGGTGGGCACTGAGGGAGAATAAAGCATAGTCCTTCCCCTCCAGAAGCTTCTGGTCTGAGGGGGTAATTCAAGTCAGACCTGATTATGTAATTCTTTCTCCTCAAACAGAGTTTCGACTCATTAGTTTTTGTATTCTGAATAATGTTACCATCCACTCCTTTTAGAAATATTTCCTTTGTTTGCTTGTTTGAAAAGCAGTCACTAGTATGTACATGAGTAGGTATGAAATGATGAAGAGAAACATTTCTGTTGTTATATCAATGTACAGTTGAAGAATTCATTATTCTCTAGATGATTATTTTTTCAAGGGTAGGGTAGCTATACTCCAAGGTGGTGTTTGGATGGTGGGTAGCAAGAGTTAAGAGCCTTATTCTGTCCCTGACAGTAAAGAGCAAAATACTTTATTCATGATTTTTCTGGCAGTTATAAGCCAATATCATTCTAGAATTGATTTAATAAAACTGAAGAGAAAAAATGAAGCAAAACTTTTAAACCCTGAAGATTCTTAAAAATAGTCTTTAAAGGATAGAAAAAAAGAACAGAAAAATTCCTTTAAATTCCTGGGTCCCACAAATGAGATTTTAGTAGTGGCAAGTAAAACATATTGATTGGCACCAAAGTATAAGATCTTTGTCACCATCTGTTTCCTGATTGTGTCAGCAAGTATTTTTTCCCCATGAGAGTGTGAGAATACACCATAGCCTAAAAGTATCAAAGTGTCAATTATGCACCACATTTAAAAGTTGGAAGCCCAGTTCATGAAAGTCAGTGACAAAAGGCCTGGTTCCTATTTCTTCCTAAAGTGAAAACCTTGCACTTTACTCATTTTGCAACCTACAAAAAGACCGATGGCTCCAGGGCTCAGAGGGGTGGGGAGCTGTGGGAAAGGAGAGGGGGGAAAAAGTCATCTTAAATGAATATTTATCAAAATCTTCCCCATGCAATTCATTTTGCTAGGATATGAAGTTATTATGAATGCTATATGCAAATAACTTTTAACAAGTATGGGGTGAGAGGGAGTAATAAAGAAATGAAAGAGGGTACAGAAAGAGAGAAGTAAGAAGAGAAGAAGAATAGGCAAACAAGCAAACAGTTGGGAGTCGGGGCTAGATAAATGAAAACAAGAGAACTGATGGAACTAGTTGAAAAATTAAGCCACAAAAAAATGGGAGTTGGAAAGGATGGGATCTTTCTGAAAATTCAAAATCCAGCATTTTCAGGCAGAAATTAAGATCATCCCCACCTCTCTTCTCTTTTACCTAGTAAATTTCCTGTTGTTTAAATTTGACTTGTGATATCCTTTTTCTTTTTTCCCTCTTTCATGATTCCTATTATTGTTAATCACAGCTAGTAATTAACAACGTTGATACTCTTTGTGTATCTGCACCTGTCACTCTAGGTTTTGGGTGGAGAGAAGAGCTCCCTTTCTCTATCTGCTCTGATTATTTTTATTTTATTTTTATTTTTTGCTATTATTAATATACAATTACATGAGCAACATTATGGTTACTAGACTCTCCCTATTATCAAGTCCCCACCATATACCCCATTGCAGTCACTGTCCATGCTCTGATTATTTTTTTAATATGTCTATAGCTTCTAGTCAGTGGGGCTATCAGTTTCTACACATCTTTTACTCAACAGTGTTGCAGTAATGTGTTGAGACTGTCTCTGCATGACTGAAGAAAGGACCTATGCTCAGGTCAGGTGGTCACTGTCTGCTCAAGACATTCTTCCTTTTGTGGTAAACCCTAGGAAGTTGTGTCTCTGGGTTGGTACAAACCTTTTCTTTATTTTGGAGGTAGGAGACTTGCATTCTTATAGTATACGAAGTGCTGCTAAAAGATACACTGAGGCTCATAAAAAATTTTAAGAGATTATTTAAGCAAAAATCAATTCTAGTGAGGTAGTGCCAAACCAGAGGTGGTTGGGAGCATGCTGCAAATAGGAACCATGGGAAAGACTTATGCAGAGAAGATGGGGAAGCTAGGGAAGGAAATTAGTTGATTGGCTAGAGCTTAAAGCTCTTTGTGATTGGTTGTCCTTAGGTTTTGATTTTGTAACCTTAAGACATGTATAGGCTTGGATTTTGGTTTGTTTATTGTCATATAATGAATCATAGGATATACATATTTGGTCATTTGTATGACCAAATATATACTTGCCAGGTATATTTGGTATTCATTTAGAGTTCCTGAAAACGCAGCAGAGTCTTAAAGGTGAGATGAGTGTTTTGTCATGCTAATGAGAGACTTTTGGACCCCCACCCAAGGGCAGGGGCTGAAGGTTGAATCACCGAATGGCCAATAATTTAGTCAATCATGACTGTGCAAGGAAGCCCTCACAAACCCCCTGAGAAAAACTTACTGCTCTCTTGGATCCTGCTTCTCTGTTGGACAGAGAACTTCTACCCTTGGGAAACCAGAACGCCTCCACATGCCACAGAGCCAGGACCCAAACTCCAGGAGGAGAGAAGCTCTTTTATTTGGGAACTTGCCCTATGTATCTCTTCATGTGGCTGTTAACTTGCATCCTTTATGGTATCTGATATTAAACTGGTAAGCATAAGAGTTTTCCCAAGTTCTGTGAGCCACTCTAGCAAATTAATCGAACCCAAGAGGGAGGTCATGGGAACCTCCAATCTGTAGCCTGTAGGTCAGAAGCACAAGTAACAGTTTGTAGCTTGTGGCCAGCATCTGGAGTAGGGGGTAGAGGGCAGTCTTGTAGGACGGAGCCCTTAACCTGGGGAATCTGGTGTTGTCTACAGGCAGATAGCATTAGAATTTAGTTGAGTTCCTTGATACCCTGCTGGTTTTCAGAACTGCTTGGTGTTATGTGTGGGAAGACCCCCATCCCCGCCCACCCCACACACACATTGGAATCCAGTCTGGGAACCCAAACAGAGTTGTACTACTATTATTACTGTGTATAATACTATCGTTGTTGTATATTAAAGAACACATCTCATTTACATAGGCCTCCACAACATTAGAGCCACCTCAGTCTAATGGTCTTCTTGCTAGTGCCTAAGATCAAAACTCAACATTAAAATACAAGGATTTGTGTTCTAACCAAGGGGTATGTAAACTTATGGAGACAAAGGCCTGGCTGGAACCATCAAAAGCTTGTGGCAAACAGGACAAAAGCATGGCGCTCTGCTTTCTTATGCACACTTGGGTTAGCCTGTGATGTAGTAGGAGCATCTTACCTGGTAGAAGCACCAGCTTTGCACTGCAGCCAGTCATGCCCTCAACTCAAGTCTGGTGCTTTCGATGTACCTAGAGAGCAAACAGCCAAGTTCTCTGTTTAGTTTTGATTAAATAAAATATTAGAGCCTGCTGGATGGGTCTTCTTGGCACACTCTCCAATCATATATATCCATATTTCCATAATAAACTTAAATTTGTTTAAGTCTGGAAACCATGGGATACCTTAGGTATTGTGACTTTGATTTGTTTGAATAGATTGATTGTATAAGGAGAGGAGAAAGTGAATAACCTTTTATCAGAGAAATACCAGATAAAGTATCTGAGCTATCACAAAACATGATCATTTATTTATTCAATGAAACTTAAATTGAGTACCTACTATTTGCAGGATGCCATAAAAAGTACTGGATGTATAACATCAAATATGTCATCTGGGAAGTTAAATTTCATTGAGAAAGAAAATAATTAGTATAGAAATTAATAAAAACAGTAACATGTTATAGTAATCTATGAAAACAAAAAAGTGAAGAGCATAGATAGAGTGAGGGATAGGGACTGTCATGTAAGGGGGTAAAGGAAATTAGTGGACCTGAACTGATAACAAACTGACACATGAAAGATAAAATACCACTATTTTTTCAATGGCATGCCATTTTTTCTCAATAAACTATGAGGATTGTGATCTGACAATATCCTACCTTTCCATCATTATCTTTTACTACTTGTCCTTTTAATATATTGTACTTGGAACAAATGGAACTACTCATTGTTTCTCACATACACTCTGTGCTTTCCTGATGCAGTGTCTTCACTTGTCATTCCTTCTGCCCATCAAGAACTTTTTCAGGACTTGTGGGTGCCCGAATCCTGCTGCACTTCAAGGTCCAGTTCTAATGTGACCTCCTTTAGTCCTTCTAGCCTGGTTCTCTGAACTCTTTCTTTCTGTCTCAGACATTTGTAACTTTTTTTTATTACTTCTGTTTTACATATTCTAGTACAAGCTTTTTATTTGCAGCTCTTACTTCTCTTGCTAACCTAAGAATTCCATGAGTTTGATACCTCCATGATAATATAAAATTGCTTGTTGTCTTGTGGGCATTCAGTACATACTCTTTGACTAAAAATAAGTCAAGTCCAACTGGCAGAAGGCTTGGCAGACTGAAATCACAGAAGTTTTGTGTCTGTCACAGACATAGTCTTAAATTGGGTTCCTCCAAGAACAAGTCCTGGGACAAGGGTTGGGTATGATTTTATTTTTGGAAGGTCACCTTAGGAAGCATTGTGAGTGAGGAAGTGGGAGATGGAAGAAAGGGAAGCCAATAAAAAGTATACTAATGGGTGGGTTTCCACTGTGGACAATGGAGGCTCACTCAGTCTTTCTAGGGAACTCTGAGAGACTGTGAAATATGATTCAGAATTTTCCCTCTGAAGGATGAGGAAGGGTGAGGAACTATCTGACATTGGTTAGAGATTGCTCCTGTAAGGTTTAACATTAAATTTATCCTAATTTTGTCCATTTGATATCTTTTCTCTTCCATGATTATTGTGTTCATTCTCCAACTGGGCCAGGGAGGTGCAATCTGACAATTTAGGGGTCTGTTTTATTATGAATGTTGGGGCACCAAGAATAATGCCAGAGTTGTGCAAGAGCCTTGTGCTCTCTGGCTTAGCTTTTTTGCTTTATGTTTCCAAAAATAATTCTTTAAAAGAGTTATATACCTGTCACTGGTAAAAGAGCCTGTTAAAGTCCCTGAAGGGTGCACCTGAAGGCAGTGAATTAAGGCTTCCTCAAGGGATGCAGAATTCTTTAAGAAAATGGTTTTGAGATAGTGTCCATGTGAATGTGGCAATTCTACAGATGTTAGAGCTGTCCCCTACTGAACCCAGTGTCTATAAAATAAATTATGTTTAAATCCTATTTTATTCCTGGAAAGGAAGCCTTTGAACCTTGAATAGCATTCTTGGATGAGATGCTTCAGGAAGGGCAAGTGTCTATCACATAATATCTGATATGTCCCAGAGAGAGCCTGGGGCCATCACAATAGATGTTTTGTACACTCATGCTTGATACAGTCTTCCTCAAGGATGAGTGCTTCAAGATCTCTTAAGAGACCATTGGGAGCTAGAAAGTACGAAGGCTATTATGGTGCTGATTACATTTCAATAAGAAATTTTCCAGCTGTGAATGGCAATAAAAGAAGTTGTAGAGAACGTTAGCAAAAGGGACTGCTTCTAGCTCTAAGATATATTGATCATGCCTGTGTCAAAAGAGTTCTTAACAAAGAATTGTGGAAGTTCTAGCTGTTTGCAAAGAAGGCATAGTCCTTGAAATGGTAATTTTTGATTGATGAAGATTGTAAGAGATTAGGAAAAACCTTCCAAAGAATGAATTTTTGGTAAGGCTCACCTAGAGTCAGTCACCTGGCCATGAATGTAGCATCAGAAGGGAGTCACAGATGATATATTCCCTCTTGACGCCACTGGATCTCAAATTGCAGAAAAAGAAAAATGTGTAACTCAGAAACATGATAATGTTTTAAAAAATACATGAAGTCAGATGCATGATTTGCAAAACAAGTCATTGTTATATTTATTCTTTTTGTAAAAATATAATTGTTTCCATCAAGACAGGAAATAAAAATAGAGAGAAGCTATGGAATCTGGATGGAATTGCACTCCTTACTAGTTATTAATGACCTAGGGCTGAGAGAAAGAATTGTAAACTAGATGCCTCTTAAATTCTATCACTCTCAGTTGATACATTGTGCCTGTGTCCCAGCCCTTAGCTTTTTTACTTATTTTGTTTCTTTCACTCATAGCTACAACCCATGAGAAGATATTTAGGGAGGCCTACTTTTTGCCTGTTTGTTACATTGGCTGAGTGGCACTTACTATAAAATCCTAATTTACTTTATGCTTCCTCCTTATATTTATGGCCAGTCCACATGTGCCAATGCCTTCCTCATGGAGGTATGTATTGCCCAGAAGATAAATTTGATTTTTAGAAACTTTATTCATGGACCATCTCTACTCTTTTCATAGCTTTCCTTATATTCTAAAATTTTCAAAATGAAAAAGAGATGAAACATTACCCATATCTCTAAGACTTTTTTAAGTTTTGTTTTTCAAATGATCATACAGTACAACTGACTTTTTTGGTAAAAAGTTCAATTGTTTTAACACATAGATTAATGTAACAACTATTATGATCAGGATATAGAACAGTTCGGTCATCCCCCCAAATCCTCTGTGCTATCTCTGTTTAGTCACATCTCCCTCTCCCAACTTTTGGCATCTACTGATCTATTCTCTTTAACTATAGCTTTGTCTTTTTAAAAATATCATATGAGTGGAATCATATGGTATGTTATCTTTTGATGATCTATAGAGACTAGATAATAAAAGGTAGTGAAAGGTACATTCTAGATTGTGTGACCTAGAAAGTGGTAGAAAAGGTTAATTAAGGCAATATTATTGCTGGATTAGGATTGGTCAGGATATGCTTCAAGGAAGAGGTCAAGTGTGGAGGTTGGGTCTCAGAGAAGAATAGTATTTATATTAATGGTAAAGGTAACAGTATTTCAGAAAGCATAGAATGATAATGTGTGGTTAATGAAATGAGGAGACCATGTGATTAGAAAGGGAGAATCCAGGCATCTTTGTTGGCTCCTAAAATGGAGAGCAAATGAGCAAAGAGGTTGTATTTGAAGATTAATTAGGCAGAAAGGTTTGTGCTACCTAGCATAAAATATGTGGAAAATTAAGATGATGGTTGAAGGCTCAAGAGAGTGTGAAAGAGAGAAAGAAGGCAGTTAGCATAGGATCAAAGACTAAAACTTGAGTGACAGCTGGAGATGGGGGAAGAGAGACAACTAGAAGATTTAAACAACAAACAGAGAAAGAGCAATTGAAGACATTAGATTAGAACCAGTTCTCAAAAGGTAGGCAGGTGATCAAAACATTAAATATCATACAGAATCTGAAAGAGTATGGGGTGCAAGAAATCACTGGTGATGTTGGATAAATTTAATTGCAGTGGAATTATGGGGATAAAGGCCAGATTGCAATGGGGTTAAGTGGTTACATTGAAGATGAAGAAATCAAGGTAGAGTTGGTTATGAACTGGCCTCATATTTAGAAGAAATAGCAGGATCAAGTGAAGGATTTGCAAGTTGAGTGATATGCATAAGCTTTGAGGGCAGAGAGGAGATGTAGTGAGTAAAAACAGCAGAGCAAGAAATTTCCCTCAGGATCCAGAGCTTATGAGGAGTTAAACTTTAGTCAGATTATCTTTGTGTGTATTTTCTGATCAGGTTCGTGGGTCAGATGGACTACTAATAGTCTCCATCTTCTTCTCTCATCACCAACAGCAGTTCTAACTATTATCTATTACTTAAGTGTTTCAGTTTTCACAGAATTTAGTCTCACCTTTCACAAACTGACTTAAAAAGAGGATTCTGCTAATTCTGAGAAAATGAATTAATATAAAGTAAACTGATGGCAACTATTTACAAATGTAAGTGCTTTAATTCTTAAAGACTTTCATAAAGATTCTTATTTCACCCACTAGTAATATTTAGAGTGACAATAAAAACTACCACTATGGTGTAGAAGTATATGAAGATTTTCCCAACCTCATTATAAAGATACCACAATTCTCTCCTGGAACTCAACCATGTCAGTCATACTGTAGTATCCTAAAGCATTTGCCTTCACTTTTTTTTGAATAGAAGAATCTCTCATAGTTGTTAGTATCTAGCAAGCTGAAATTTTAAACAAGTCTTTGCTTGCAACCAAAATTGATTTCTGTAATTCTCTCTAGCATGGCTTTTCTGACAAGGCTATTTCTAGATTACCCAGCATTTGGATTTAGCTCATGTTGCTTATACAACTTTAATTCTTGCCTCTAACCTGCAAACTGGTCCCCCTGCCAATCATGGCTGGAACATCATGCTATGTTATGGACCTTTTCATCAATTGGGCTCTACCAATCACTACTATCGACCCTCTACTCCTCATAAAATAAAAACAGATTTCGAGGGCTTCTTGACATTTTGCTCTGGTTCCCTGAAGACTCATCCAGGACACCTCCATGGATCTGCTTTACTCTGTTAGGATGATCTATTTCACAAAGACCTTACCATAACTCAAAGTAATCTTTAAAATAAACCTTGCAGGACAGACTAGAACTTATTGATTACCTCTCCTCTATACTCTTGTCCTGGATAGAAGCCAACTAGACTCCTGTGAATTTGGAAACTTGTAATTCTCTATTAAAGAAGGGTGGCAGTATATGGTACAGCTGGCACAGGGGGCCCAGGCAGAATTTAAAACCGTTAATCCCTGACACTCTTTGATGCCACTGTCTCTTAGGGGTAAGAGCATTTAAATTCAGGTCTCAGTATTTGCAAGGGGCAAGGGTTTTGCAAAATCCTATAAATCTTTATTGTATTCTACTTGGAATTCATATCCTTTTCACTTTAGTATTTATCCCTAAATTATTGGAATACTCGAAACGTAGCAGAGTTAATAATTAGGAGCAATGTTAGTTAATTCTCTGTAGTTGATTATTGTCCATATTCTAAAGAGCCCAAGGTATATGGTCAGTGTCACTGGGCTCTCCTTTTATTTTCAAAGAAAGGAAATGAGCAATGGGGAATGGGCTGCCTTTGCCTGATAGGAGATGTGAACTCCCTAGAAGACAAATGTATCTGTAAAGACAAAGTAAAACAAGGCTGTTTCAAAACTGGGCTCTGGGTCAGATCTATATAAAGATGCAAAAATCAGTCACCTATTTGATATAATTTGCCAGTCACCTCTGCTTCCATTTTCCTTCTTGACACACTTTTCAGGGACCCTGAATTTCTCATTGAAAGTAATATATTTGAATTAAATATTGCCTTCTTCCACAGCTTCTCTTGTTATACATAATGTTATAAGTCATTAACACAGCAGTACAAATTAGGCTATCAGACTTATCTTTTGCCATATCAAGAGTGATCTTAGGTACATGAGAGCCCTGGGTTTGAAGGAATGCCACATAGGCAAAGAGGAAATAGGGTTCATTCAGAAAGAGAGGAAAGTAGGAAACAAAGTCAACAGTTTGACAAAATCTGCCTTGGATTGATTTTGCTAAGCTGGTGATGACTCTGTGCTGGAATGTCATTGGTTTCTTTGCAGATAGGGCCATTGCAGTGCCATGTGGCATGCCTGGTGAGAAATGGAGGAGGCAACACCCCACTGTGTGAAGGCAGAGCAAACCTTCAAAATCATTAGCATTGTTTGCCTTATGTAAAGGCAAAAGTGATAAAAATCCCAAAATTCATCAAACCAAATAAATTATCCTACAATTTATTATGATAGTGAAAGGCCCCATGTTTATTGCCCAGTGACTCCCTTGCTCATTACTTTGTAAAAAGTGAAATAACTGCCAGGAAAGTATCTAATATTTTAGGAAATGAAGGAAAGTGTTTTCATATAAGGCCTGCTTAAACTAGGTCACTGTTTTTTGGAAGCAAAGAGGTTCGTAGAGAATATGTCAAGAAAAACTATATAGTCTATAATGAAATCTGAGGGGACTGTTATGAGGGAATAGCTTCAAGGCTTTAATGCTCAAACTGAACTGAAGAATAAAGAATCATGCATGGATGCCAAGGGAAGGATCATGTAAGGCAGGAGAAAAATGAAGGATTTACCAAAAGGCCAAGAGCATCCCTGAGAACTAAGAAGGAGTGGACATTTAAAAAATAAATTAGACCAGATGTCCATAGAGAATAAAGCAGTTGTGGTGTGTTAAGAGATTTGTTCTAGTAATGTGGGTAGAATATAGCCAAAGGAAAGTTGGATTCAAGGCTGCTCACCAAAGGACCTCAGAAGAGATGATTAATGATAACTGAAACCATCTGCTGGTGTGAAATTGTAAATGACAGAGAGGAAGAGGAGATAGCTAAATAATTTACTGTCGTGGCATAGGAGATCTCAGATAAATCCATCTTTCCAATTGTCATTAGCAAAAAAATGGAAGAAAGATTACATGATGCAGGAGCAACATAGAAATTGGCACAAATCAATTAAAATGTGATGAGGAAGCTAAGGAAAGAGGGAGTGGAGTCAGGTGAGAAAGTGGGTGACCAAAAAGAGCTTGGGTTCAGTTATGCTCAGAACAGTAAAAATAAGAAAGGCAGTGATTGCTTGCTGTAAGCAGATGGAGTGAGGGTAACAGGTAAAACAACCACTGAATCCCAATTTTGTTTCTTCTCTGTTAAGAAAGGATAGACCTAGCACAATTAGGAGAGAAATTTGTCTGTGAAAATGGTTAGAAAATACTCTGATGTTCTCAGAATCTACCTAGTGTCCTTAAGAAGAAATGTGTTTTTGTGGATGTGATTCTATGCCATAATCACGATAAATATTAATGACAATTTTCTTATGTTGAGATGACTAAAGTTGCATATGCTTTTTAGAATTCCCATAGGTCAGTGATTTTTAAGCTTCTTGTTCCTGACCTAGAGTAAGCAATAATTTTATATTGCATCCCAATATATACACATATATACATAAATAAAACAAAATTTTCATAAGATCTGTCTTTATTACTTAGTTATGTTTGGATCTATGCTATTCTATCCCATGTTATTCTATTCCTTTTCTCAACAATGTAACTTGTGACCCACTAAACTGATGTCATGGCTCACCAACTGGGTGGCACTCATAGTTTGAAAACCACTGCTCTAGATTATGGGCAGGATATTGGCTAAATGCATTCAGTCCTGTCATTTGTTACTTAGATACCGTTCTCATATTCTTCGTATTGAAAATAATTGGTATTTTTTTCCAGTAAATAAGTAGTTTCATGAGACTTAATATCATGTGGCTTGATGGCAAACGTCTGAACTACCTCTCTGACTTCCAACGAAGTTCCGACCTGCTGTAGGGTTGATTACAGATGAAGCTGAGCAATGTTGTCGGGATTAAACTTTGTAACCAAGTGATTTGCAAATTACTTTTAGAGTGTTGAAGTGAAATAATTAAATATAAAACCATGTTTAAATGCTTCAGGAAACAGTTACTGAATTTGCCTGTGAATTAAACAACCACTCCTATGGTTCAATGTTCTTTTTGTAAATTTGATTCCTAAAACAAGCCTTCTAAGGAGAATCACAAAAACACCTATATGAGCCCAGTTATTTATACCCTTCCTTCTCCAAAAGAAATGTTTTCAATATAATAATAAATAAATTATAAATGTGTGTAAATTCTCTTCCTAAATAATTAGACAATGTATCCTGTTTACTAATGAATCCAATCTAGCTCTAACTTCATTTCATATCTTTGAGTTATTTGCCCCTCATATATTCCCATGGCTCTCAAGACAGGCTAAAGTTTGCTAGACCTATTTCGTGGTCTGTGCATCTTAGCCCTTATAGTTTGACATTGCCATAAATGTTGGGCAGTTATTTTACATTGGTTTAGTGCAGGACTTTATCTTTCTTTGTACTTATCCTTTTGTTTTATTATTTTGAGACAGAACTTAGGCTTAAGAACTATATCCAAAATGATCGTGAGAACAGCAACAGGAACTAAAATTACTTCTGTGACCTCTATGTTACTATACCTGTTCTGTTTATCTTGTATGTAGCAGATAATCATTCTGAATCTTTTCTCCAAATTTTTATCATAGTAACTGCCCTACTTTGGTCTTCTTATCCAATCAGGTTGTTTGTCCTAATGATTCTCTGGCATACTTTGCATTTGCTTACTCGTATATTTTTTCTCACAAAGCTCTCTATCAGATACGACCTTTTTCTCTGTTTCTTCAAACAAACCACACCCTAAAACAGAACAATGTTTTTGCCTATGCCAGTTTAAGGTGGTTGCTTGCATCTCTTAAGTATTTATTTGTACAATTTACTTGCCACTTAAGGGCAATATAAAATTGTACAGTGTTTGTTTTTCATTTATTTTTAAGTAACTTTTCACTTAATGCAGGTCTTTGATGTTTGTTTAAACCATTAGCTCAACTAGCATCATTTATTCTTTGCTATAGTCCTCAAAAATCTGAGAACTTACTATGTATCAGACATTCAGAATTAGCTTACATGTAGACATTAATCATCTACTTGAGTCTCCACTTCGAGAGACTGGCACAGAATAGCCATGCAATCTGTATCTTCATTATGCTAACCTACTGAGATTTGGGAGTTTATTTGTTACTGAAGCATAGCCTATTCTATCCCGATTACTACAGAGTGGTGATTTTATATATGCAAGTTGATGATTAGGTCATTAAAAATGTTTGAATGATGTTAACTCTGACTCAATAATAGGATCCTTGAGAGTGAAGATGTTGAGTTCATCCATATCCTTTTCAGTGTCCAGACCATTGCTTGATACCTAGCAGACGCTCAGTAAATATCTGTTGGATGGATAAATAAACAAATGCAGGGTAGTTACAAGGAGAAATCATCAGAACAGAGTTAGAGGAAATAACTGGCTATAAAAATCCAGAAGTATCTAAGATAACATCCAGAGTCAGAAGCATAATTTAGCAGGAGAAGGAGATTAAGGATTCACAAATGAAAACTGCTGTTGAACTAGCAGAATTTCTACAGTTTGAACTCCCTTCGTAGTGCCCAGTGGTTAAATGTTGTCTGTGATTCACTGGGAGCAGGAGATAGGTGTGGGCTAATGAGAAAATTCTGTCAGTTCTTTGAACACATTGATCTAGACTACTAGGTCCCTTCCATTGGAGAATAACATTGGAGTTTCAGCTTCTCACTCACTGCTCTTTGGGAGTCCTCTGCCACACTGATACTTCCTGACTCAAAAGACATCCTCTCCATAGAGTTGGTAGGATCAGAATAAACAAAGTACATGGCAGGGAAGTATTATCCCTATTGAAAAGTAGAAATTATTTCTCCAGTCATTTTTGACTTCCATTCTCTGTCATGTGACCTGGGCTAATTCTTTCCATTTGTTCTACAGCAAACCGCATTTCTTGATGGAGGGTGGGAATTGTGGCTAATGGGTGTTTAATTATGACATCAGACTGGGGAAAATGTAAATAGATTAATTAAGTGGTTCTCTTTAAGGATGTAAAATGACAAGAGATATCTATCTATGCATAGATTTATCTATATAGCCATCCTGATAGCTACAGATAAGTCTATAGATAGATGTCAACTACGACTTTACTTCAGCACTCTTCATCTTGAAATTATCAGGGAGAATAAATTAAATATAGTACACTGAAGTGACAGAACAGGCATCAATGTGCCTTGTATATAAATCATCATCCGAAATAAATAAAAGGAAGACAGTCGTTGAGTAAATGCTTACTACAAGAAGAAACTGTTATTGAATGATATGCCTCTTATATAAGTATGAAAAGCCAGACACAGAGTTGAAAAAGGAAGTCCAGCCTTAAAACAATTTGATCCTCTTGCATTTTGCATAGTCAGTTTATTTACTATAAAATGTTCTGTCTTTAAATCTTTTCAGCAATCCCATGGAGGTAGACAGGTTGGTTTTATCATCCGCAGAGAACATGGGGAAACTTCAACCCCACGATGTGTTAGTGCTTGCTCAGGACCACTCAGCATCTCCGTGGTCATGTTGGCCCAAGCTCAGTTCTGCTGACTCCTACTCTGGGGGTGTCCCTACTCCATCACATTTTAAGATGTGTAAAGATCATTACTTTAAGGCCATTCATAGATATGACAGCTTGGTGCAGGGGCAGGGGACAAAGCAGCAGACTTTGCGACTACAGTTCACTGATGGCCTGAGGTGCTCTAGTATCTCATTCAGGGTTATGCATACTTGAGACACAAAGAAGCACAGTTCATCTCCATCCTTTTGATGTCTGGGCATGGCTTTCCTTGCAGTCAGGTACAACACCCTCTCTTGCATAGTTGATGGCCTTTCCTGAAGGCTATCAAACATATCTGCTGAGACTGCACTAAATAAAATGGCTGTCACCAAGCCATCTGGTGCATTTGAGCTTTTTTCCCCCTCTAAGATGCAAGTTTTCAGTTTGCACAGCACTTCAAATTTTAATACACTTGAGTAAGTCATTAATATTTCACTTTCATTACCATGTATTAATAACACAAAAATTTAGAGTGATCTTGTTCATCTAACTCCTAAAAACAAATAATTGCATTCGTGAATATTGACTGGCACATACTAAAGATGGTTAGCCTGGAGCTATGAGAAATCCACCAGCAGGCCCAGTTTTGGATCTTAGCTGTATTCAAAGTATACCAGACTGATATTTCTGAAATACTAGAGAAAGCAGGAGAGAACTTCTGGGAGTTAGAAGGGGGAACCCTTAAACTGACCCCATACAGGTCCTCACAATCCTTTAGGAGGTGGTTTCTTCAACAGGGGTTGGAAGTCCTGAAGGATACTCAAGGGAAAAGCTAAGAACTTTGTCCTATGAGGTTCATTTGGTTTTGTTTAATTTTTTGATGTGCAGGGGTGGAGGCTCATTGTATTTCCTTTTCTCCTCTTTGTCTTGATTAATGGGAATAGATTCTAATGGTGGAGAAGTGCCTTAGGCATTGTTCAGTGATTCAACATTCATTCAAATAAAGATGTGGCCACCAAATATGTGTCTACCAAGAGACTAGGCTAGATCATTGACCATTGAACATGGACAAAACAGTGTTTCTTGCTTCTAGTGATAGAGAAAGACAATGTAAAAGTGATCTGACTTTTTAAAAACATTTCTTTTTATGACAACTTTTTTCCAGCCCTATTAAGATATTATATAATTGTCATATAACTTTGTGTAAGTTTAAGGTGTACAGTGTGATTTGGTATACATTTATATTGCAAAATGATTGCAACATTAAAGTTTGTTAATACATATATACCTCACATAGTTACCTTTGTGTTATGTATGTGGTGAGAACATTTAAGATCTACTCTCTTAGTAACTTTCAAATGTACAATACACTATTTCAACTATAGTCATCACGCTGTACATAGGTCCCCAGGCCTTACTCATGTTATAACTGGGAGTTTGTGCCCTTGGACCGCAGTCTCCTATTCCCTACTCTCCTCTCCCTGCTACAAAGCTCCTGCAACCACCAATCTACTCTGTTTCTGTAAGTTTAGCTTTTTTTTTAAATTTTATATATAAGTGATATCATACAATATTTGTCTTTCATTGTTTCATTTAACTTAGCATAATGCCCTCAAGATCCATACTTGTTGTTGCAAATGGCAGGATTTGCTTCTTTTTATGGCTGAATAATATTCCATTGTGTGTGTGTATGTATGTATATGTTTCCTTATCCATTCATCTATTGATAGACACTTAGATTGTTTCCATGTCTTGGCTATTGTAAATAATGCTGCATTGAACATGGGGGTGCAAATATCTATTCAAGATAGTGGTTGCATTTCCTTCAGATATATACCCGGAAGTGGGATTGCTGGATCATATGGTATTTCTATTTATAATTTTTTTGAGGAACTTCCATACTGTTTTTCACAGTTGCTGTACCAGTTTACATTCCCACTAACTGTGCACAAGGATTCTCTTTTCTCCACATCCTCATGAATACTTCTTATGTTTTGTCTTTTTGATAATAGCCATTCTAACAGGTGTGAGGTGATAGATAATTGTGGTTTTGATTTACGTTTCACTGATGATAAATGATGTTGAACACCTTTTCATAGACCTGTTACCGTTTTTGGAAAAATGTCTATTCAGGTCTTTTGTCCATTTTTTTAATTAGATTTTTTTTTGTTTTTTCTTTAAGCTATTGAGTTGGATGAGTTCTTTATACATATTGAGTATTAACTCCTTTCTGATAGTTGGTTTGAAAATATTTTCTCTCATTCTGTAGCTTGTCTTTTCATTTTGTTGATTGTTTCTTTTAGTGTACAGAAGGTTTTCAGTTTGAGGTAGTTCCACTTGTTGATTTTTGCTTTTGTTGCTTGTGCTCTTGGTGTTATATCCAAAAAATCATGACCAAGACCAATGCCAAAGAGGTTTTACCCTATGTTTTCTTCTAGGAGGTTTATGGTTTAGGTCCTACATGTACATCTTTAATCCATTTTGAGTTATTTTTTGTGAGTGATTTAAGGCAGGAATTTAATATCATTCTTTTGAAGTTTTCCCAGAACCATTTATTGAAGAGACTGACTCTTCCCTATTGAGTGTTCTTGGTTCCCTTGTTAAATAGTATTTGATCAGATGTGCATAGGTTTATTTCTGTGCTCTTCATTCTGTTCCATTGGTCTATGTGTCTTGTCTTATGCAAGTGAGCTAACTTGATAAACAAGATAATTCCAGATATAAATGTTGTGAAGAAAATAGTCTGCTCTGGTGTGTGTGTATGTGTGTGTGTGTGTGTGTGTGTGTGTGTGTGTGTGTGTGTAGGGAGAGACTCTCTTTAGAATGGGGATCAAGGATGGCCTGTTCTATAAGAAGATGATTGAATTGGGATGAAGGATGGGAAACCAGGCATATGAAGAACTAGAAGAAGTACATAGTAGGCACAGGGGACAGTGGTACAAAGTCTGCAAGGCAGAAATTTTTAGAATTTCAGCTGATCCTAAAAACCAAAAGAAGGCTATACAGGTAGAGATAAGACAGCAAATGACATCAGATGAGGTTCAAGAGATACACAAGAGGCCAGATTGTGCAAGCCTGTGTAAGCTGTGATAAGGAGTGCAAATTGTCTCCTAAATGCAGTAGTCATGCATTGAAACCTTGAAGGATGTTAAGCAAGAGAGTAGTACAATAGAGGAGAGAAATGTAGGAATCAAGTTTCTGGTTTTAATCACCTTGTGGAATGTTGATACTAACCATTAAATTGGGGGAAGACTCGGGGAGAAGAGAGGGAAGCAGAGAGTCCAGTGAAGAGAGATCAGTTAGGAAACAGCCTTTTAAATCCTGGTATCTTTTAAGTAGCATGATCATTTATTTGTCCTGCTGTGCCCAGGACAGTCTAATTTATGGCTATTTTCCAACAATTATTAATTATGCCTCTTTTTACTCAAAAAATATAACTGGGTGATAAAGCATCTGGGCATGTTAACTACCAGTACTTTTCCAGTTCCTTTCCTGTCTTCATTATGTCTTCAAGGCAGAGAGGAGAACTCTTGCACCCTAGCAGCTTGCTTTTCCTGCCAGTTTCTAGTCACTTCTATCCTTCCAGAGTGGGGAGTTGGTAGTTCAGCACAGAGGTGGTATGTTTCCCCTTCTCACCTTCCTGTGTTCTTCACCACTGTCCATTCCTCATTATGAACTCTCAGTTAAATTGTGAAGTTTGTTTCAAATACCGGTAGGCACCTGCATCACTGGAGGAAAATTCACTACACCACACTATGAAACTTTCTTCCTCAACCCATTCTCTTCCAGTCAATAAAGTAAGGTTGTAGACGGAAGCTATGGTTCAGGTGAGGATTCTGTGCACCTGATGACAGCTAAGCATTTTCAGGATTCTTGTGCTCTTGGACACACAACCCCAAATAAGGAGTTTGTGCCAAGATTATTCTCCTCTGTGAGGCTTCAAATCAGTCAACTGCAACAACTATTCTTGCCCTTTGCTATTCTTTGGTTTGAGATCTATCCTTCCTCAAAACAGGATTGTCAAAATTTAACTTCAGGACTTACAAACCAAACGAGCCTTAAATAACTATGAAGGTTTTCATGCTCAATATTTTGTCTTCCTCCAGTTCTCTTTCATTTGTTTCCTGCTTCTCCTTTATGCTTACCCTAAGCTTTAAAAGCACCGAGCCATTTGTCCTACTACAGATCACATGCTCTTATACTATACCTCTGCACATGGAGTTTTTCTGCATTTAACTGTCATCTGCCTAAGTAATTCCTACTTAACTTTAAAGGCTAAGTGTATTGCTTTCAGGGAAACCTCCATCTCATTATCATAATGTCTGTATTCCTGAGATTGGGCATAGATGCAAAGATGGAAAATAATGTACCTGAGTCTATAATGTTAGATTGGGTGATAAAGGCAAACAGGACCCTCAAGCTATATTTACCAGCTACATGGGCAGAAAAAGCACAGTTTGAAGCTCTCAGGTTTGTGAAAACTTCTGTTTCTTGAACTCACATGAGCACCTTTTACTCCTTTTACAAAGGCCACCTAGGTCCCCAAA
Source organism: Smutsia gigantea (assembly GCA_032199065.1). Taxonomy (NCBI): domain Eukaryota; kingdom Metazoa; phylum Chordata; class Mammalia; order Pholidota; family Manidae; genus Smutsia; species Smutsia gigantea. The sequence goes on along the minus strand of JAVSCE010003478.1, from coordinate 304,132 downwards.
CCCTCTCTTTTGGAACGAGAGACCATAGCCTTTTCTCCTTCCCCTGATTCTGTGGAACTGGCAGAGAGGATTTACCATGCAGAAAAGCTGGCTTAGAAGGGAGGAGAACACTCCTTTTAATAAGCAGATGGTCTCTATAGATGAGGGAGTGTTAACATTAAAAACATATGCTCTGTACCAGGGAGGGAGAACACAAAAGAGGATCATGAGGCACACGGTCTCTGTAAACAAGTAGTCTTTGTGGAAGTTACCCGTGTGAGGGAAACAGCTTTACAGGGCATGAAGAAACTTGCCTGAATAATTCTGACTTCATCTGCAAGACTGTTTACCTGACATGAATTATAATAGCACATTACTAAGAAACGACATCTGCAGAGATGATAGCTAGATGAGCTTCTGTTTATTTGTTTGGTTTTGTTTTCCAACCCATTTGATGAAATTAAAGCATTAGGAAGTAGTCACTGTGATCTTGCACTCAATCTCTGTGTTTGCAGCATAGAAACATAACTGACTTTGTGTTAGCATTTGATATTTGCTGTGGAGCTATCTAATGTATATTGAAGAAAACAGATAGAGATATTAAACAGGCCATACCTGTTATTACTTTAGTGGTGTGATTTCTAATTAATGTGCTACTTTCATTTTAGAGTAGGAATCTGTGTCAAAGATAGAGAGGATTGAGCAGATAATAAAACATTCCCATGTCAAAAAAATATTTAATTGCTTATAGGTTAAATTTAGCCTGATTCATCTTATATTTATTTCAGTAAATGGAAATTGATATAGAGGCATAGCCTGTATTATTATGATCAGGTTAATATATTTTTTCTTCTTTTTACACTAAAGGAAAACAAATAAAGTTAATGAGAAAGATGATGAGCTAAAACTATAGTGTAATGAAATGAGCACTGGTTTAGGATTTAAAAGATCTTGTTTCTGCCATTAACTAGCTGGTGACTTTAGCTAAGGTCATGTTATTTCTATGGACACCATGACTTAACTGTAAAACAAAGAGGTTAATCTAAATCAGGGATTACAAATTCCTACATGGTGAAGGTAAATCTGCCCAAGTATAAGACAATATGAGGTGGTGGGGCTTGTGATGAACCAGAGAGAGTACATTTCTTTAAAATGGTAGCTGCTACTAAGTTCCACCCAAATATTGCTGTTTGAGAATGAAGGGACTTGTTTTTAGAGCTTTGAATTTTTCAATTTTTCAAGCTAAAAAATCCAGGTTTTGTTTAAAATAGCTCAGTTTTCCAAGGTGGGTGATTCATTTAAATTAAAAAAGAAAAGAACAAAATGTGTGGTTCAAATAATCATGTTAACAGGCTACATAATGTTCCTGATCTAAAAGTGAGAACTCTAGTCTAAGTGATCTCAAGAGTGTCTAAAATTCAAAAGTCCTAGGGTAAAAATTGATGCAAGAAGGAATTAATTTCTGCTCAAAATAGACCATGTCATTTTTTAATGGTCTGTACAGAAAAACAGCTGCCAGAGATATAGCATGTTAATTCAAGGATGGAGGTGCTAAAAGAGACTGGATGGCCACTGCTGGGGATGCAGTAGAGGGGATCTTCATACTCAGGATGTGTGCATGTGTGTTGTGTGTGTGTGTGTGTGTGTATGTGTGTGTGCTTGAAAGAGTGTGTATGTACATGTGGGTATAGGTGTATTGGTGAAAAGAGTGGGTGCTAATTTTTCCCATCAGTTCTTTTTCATTCTGTGAGTCTTAGATTCTAGCTTTATACTCATTTATCACTTCTCTTCCTTTTCTCTTTTGTTCTGTTCTTCTGTCCCTTATTCTTATCTATTTTACTGGATTTTTTAAGGAAAGGGTTTGAATATTTAAAAGTCTGAGTGGGAACAGAAAAGGGACAATGAGTTTGAAGGAAGGTGTAAAGAAGAAGAGGGAAATAAAGGGAGTTGAATTACCTGCAGATATTATAGTTGGGAAAGTCTGTTATTTCAAGCTTGACTTATCTTAACTGTGGACATAAAATATGATCAGGGAGTATGATGTCAGTGCATCTACTCTCAATAATTGATATGATGAATAATCTCAACCTTCCAACACCTTCTGTATCTCCCCACATCTCAAGAAACTTCATTTATCAGCCACATTTGAAATGTTTAAGTAATCTCAGTGATGTATGGAACCCTGACACTCCCTTGTTAGAAATTTGTGCTACTAACATTCTATCAAATTAAAAAGCCACTGAGCTCTTGTGCATAAAATTATCATAAATTACCTTCTGAAGGTTCATTGCTGTTTGGAATGTTTAATTGCTCACTCAGCTGAACTTTAACAGCTCAGTATTATTAATCAACTTGTCAAAAGGTTTTTCATTATGTAGTCTTTAGGTAGAATTGGGCAAAGTACAAACCCTATGCCTTCTCTCTTGCCATCATTGCTCTCATTACTTTCTTTCCTGAACTGAGAAGAGTGGTTCAGCTGGGGGAGGAAAAGAGCTTACAGAGTTTGAGAAAAATACTTTGCATTAATGACAATGATATAAATTGATGATAGTGGACCGCAGACTGAACATTTGCACTGAGAAGGGAAGACTGGTGCTGGGATGCACATCATTTTTAGAGGTGACACAATGAATATCTCATCATCATGATCATCGTATCAATCAGAACTGTGCTGGGCTGCAAGCAACAGAACACCTGATGAATAGTGACTGGAACCAGGTTTTATTATTCTCATATAACAAGAAGCCAGGAGACAGATTATTACTGCTATTGATTGAGTTGTTCACAGATGTCATTGACTTCTTTTGGTCTACTGTCCTTACTTTCTTGGCTTTTTGTTCTCTTGCTTCTTACCCCATGGTTGGGAATGGGGATTTCAGTAAATCAGTCAATCGTGTCAGCCAGAACTTAATCACCTTTGTTTAGCATTCATAAAATTAAATATCACTGGTGAGAGCTCTAGTAACTTCTACTCAGCCAGATTTTCACTCTAGCTCCTTTTATATTTAACAGGGAGATTTGAAAATTAGATGAAAACTTTGAAAACAAGATCTAGTGACAGGTTGAAAGAAGCTTATAAAAGGAAAGTTGAAAGCATAATAAAGATGATTAGGAAGATGTTGGCCCCATGCATTACTTCTCCAATATAGAGAAATGAAAAACAATTCTACTATTATTTGCAGAATAAATTACTATCAATGAGGATTTTGGAGTCCTAGAATAGGTAACTTCTTTGAAAGTTACAAGAACACTTTATAAAATAATATATTTGAAATAATTCAGGCAAACCTTGCTTTGAGTCAGGCTGCATGAAATGATCTCTTGAGGTCCCATTCAATTTCATATCACTCTGATTCGAGGATGCTAAATTTTGGTATGCTTGACTAGAATGCCTTAGGACTAAATTCCACTCAGTGATTCCACTATCACTTAGGAAAAAACCTTAGAAATTACCTCTTTATGCATCAGTTGCAGCATCTGGCTTTTCTCCCCAAACTTTGTAGTGATGCATATTGGAAAGTAGAGTGGAACTCATAGTGTAAATTTTCTTTACTGCATGGATTACTGATTTAATAGATCATAACAATCTATTTTTTTATTTTTAATTTTGCTATCATTAATGTACAATTTACATGAACAACATTATGGTTACTAGACTCCCCCTATCATAGTCCCCACCACATACCCCTTACCAGTCACTGTCCATCAGCGAAGTAAGATGCTATAGAGTCACTACGTGTCTCCTCTGTGTTATACTGCCTTCCCCGTGTCCCCCCCTTCATTATACATGCTAATCGTAATGACCCTTTTTCCCCTTATACCTTCCTTCCCACCCATCCTCCCCAAATCCCTTTCCCTTTGGTAACTGTTAGTCCATTCTTGGGTTCTGTGAGTCTGCTGCTGTTTTATGCCTTGAGCTTTTTCTTTGTTCTTATACTCCATAGATGAGTGAAATCATTTGATACTTGTCTTTTTCTCTCTGGCTTATTTCACGAGCATAATACCCTCTAGCTCCATCCATGTTGTTGCAAATGGTAGGATTTGTTTTCTTCTTATGGATGAAAAATATTCCATTGTGTATATGTACTACATCTTCTTTATCCATTCATCTACTGATAGACACTCAGGTTGCTTCCATTTCTTGGCTATTGTAAATAGTGCTGCGATGGCAGAGGATCTGAACAGACACTTCTCCAAAGAAGAAATTCAGGTGGCCAGCAGGCACATGAAAAGATGGTCCTCATCGCTAATCATCAGAGAAATGCAAATAAAAACCACAATGAGATATCACCTCACACCAGTTAGGATGGCCGCCATCCAAAGACAAACAACAACAAATGTTGGCGAGGATGTGGAGAAAGGGGAACCCTCCTACATTGCTGATAGGAATGTAAGCTAGTTCAACCATTGTGGAAAGCAGTATGGAGGTTCCTCAAAAAACTCAAAATAGAAATACCATTTGACCCAGGAATTCCACTCCTAGGAATTTACCCTAAGAATGCAGCAGCGCAATTCGAAAAAGTTATATGCACCCCTATGTTTATTGCAGCACTATTTACAATAGGGAAGAAATGGAAACAACCCAAGTGTCCATCAGTAGATGAATGGATAAAGAAGAGGTGGTACATATACACAATGGAATATATTCAGCCATAAGAAGAAAACAAATCCTACCATTTGCAAGAACATGGATGGCACTATAGGGTATTATGCTCAGTGAAATAAGCCAGGTGGAGAAAGACAAGTATCAAATGATTTCACTCATCTGTGGAGTATAAGAACAAAGGTAAAACTGAAGGAACAAAACAGCAGCAGACTCACAGAACCCAAGAACAGACTAACAGTTACCAAAGGGAAAGAGACTGGGAAGGATGGGTGGGAAGAGAGGAATAAGGGGGGAAAAGGGCATTGCAATTAGCACATGTAATGCAGGGGTGGGGGACACAGGAAAGGCTGTATTTATAGAGAAGACAAGTAATGATTCTATAGCATCCTACTATGCTGATGGACAGTGAGTGTAATGGGGTATGTGGGGGGGGGACCTGATAATAGGGGGTCTAGTAACAATAATGTTGTTCAAGTGATTGTACATTAATGATACTGTAATAAAAATAAATAAATTAAAAACAAAAACAAAAGTTCCCAACGTGCTGGGTAGAGTGCACTCAGACAACCTTGTCCATCTCTCCTTTCTCCCTCACAGAAAACTCCGTGCAAACCCCGCCTCTTCAGCAGCCCTCTTGCTGCTAGGAAGCCTCGCAGACCGGCTGCCTTTCCCCTGTCACTGAGCGGCTGGATGTGGATCCCCTCCTCCACAAATGGCCAGAATGGCAGTCTCTCAGGCACTTCACTTGTCCGAGCTCCCCAACTGCCATAGCACCACCCAGTGTAGGTTCTGCTCACAAAGCAGATCTCCAGGGCTAGGTGTTCAGCAGTCCCAGGTTCCACCCCCTCCCCGCTCCGTTTCTCTTCCTCCCACCTGTTAGCTGGGTTTGGGGAACAGTCTGGGTCCCACCGGATTAAGGCTCCGGTTCGTTACCCTGTTTCGTAAGGTCTGCTCTGTTCGTGAGGTCTGTATGCAGTCTTGTGCAGCCTTCTTCCCTGTTGCTGTTTTAGGGTTAGTTGTATTAATTAACTATATTTTCGTACTATTCGTGGTTTTGGGAGGAGTTCTCCGTCTCACCTCTTAGGTCGCCATCTTGAATCTCCCCCACAACAATCTATTTTGTCAGACCTGCTACCACATGGGTTCTGAGTGAGCAGGCAGATGAGCTTTATAAAATATTTGCTGTAAAAAAAAGCCACTGTATAAGATGGAATTAAAGCTCAATAGTGTTGTAATCATTTTTCTGATAAGTTAAGGTTGTCATAGCCTAAAAGCCAGAATCACTTAGAGGAAGAAAGTCTAGTTTTGTTTTTTACTTTTGCTTTTGTCACCTGAAAGACAATTTTTAACCCAGAGGATTAAAAAAACATTGTATCATTTAAGGATGTATAATATAAAGGATAACATGATATCCAGTTGGCTTCTTGGTTGTCAAATGTAAGGTTCCTTGGGAAACAGACTGATTTGGTTTTTGGTGGCAGACAGTTTATTGAATAGTAAAGGAAAGAAGGACAGGGTAGAGGCAGGACTCAAACTGTGATGTAGTTGCAACAATAGCTTCAGCCAACTCACAGGGAACCCTGAAGCTGGGGCATCCCTTCAGAGATGTCTCATATGGAGGCATGGGGGTTGAACCTTTGTAGCCTTACAACGATGAGTTACTGAATATGGTCTGTCCTGGGTAAGGGTCATAAACTTGCTTAAGTAACTCTCTTTGGCCAAGGCCAATTCTTGGAGAGGGTCACAGCTGAGGAAATAAATGGCTTGGTTCTCAGGGTGGTCTGGGAGGCATACCACAGAATCCCGCATGGTCCACTTCCTCTTCCATTCAGATATGCTTACTTCATATAGTGAATTCATCTATATGGGAAGATCTACTCATTTTATTTGTTTCCTTTTCATGGGGAAATGTTCAAGCAGAAGTTTGGAGGAATTCTAGCCCCAGTCACGACAGCTGGTTTCAAAGCTGTACCTGGTACTCATCATCTCCCTCCTTCACTATACATTCTAGATTTCCCCTCACATTTGGTTAACAACTTGGCTGGTCCAGGTGGCTTACCTGGAAGGGTTACCAGACTCTCACCTATGAGCCTATGATCACCATACTGCTCTCAGGCCATGGCTGAGGTACTTGTCAATTTACCATTAAAACTGGTTGCTGGATTGCCATGAAATGCCCCTGTGGATCCCCTGGGCACCAAACATATTCTTCCTTGCCTTTTTTGTGTAAAAATAGACCTATTTCTTCCTGATTAGCAGGGTCAGTTGTCTCTGTTTGAATAGTGACTCCTTCCTTCACCTGTTGATCTCTGATTGGAGAAGCCCCACGTAACCAAGAGGCACCTGAAGCTTAAAGTTTAGTGGCACTCTGGATGTATCTGGATGTATCCAGAAATGAAAGTCCCATTTTAGATTATACCCAATAGACCGCTGATACCAACAACACAGTTCAGGATATGGGGAAAAAAGACTTGAGATATGGAGATTTGGATGCAGGAGGTTTTATTGAGGAGTCTTCTCAGGAACAGCATCTGCGAGGAGGGAAAGTCAGCTGATGGAAGCTTTGCTACAATGTGGTTCCATTAACAGCCTCACATGATCCCACTGTTGAAGCTGGAGTGATCCTTCAGAGATTTCCCAAATTGAGGCAAAGCCTCCAGGCTTTGTAACCTTGCTTTTGTAACCTTGCTTTGACCAGTGTGGATAAAATGAGAGTTCCTGTGGCCAGGATTCTCACCTGGCCTTGGTTGATTAGCTCACTGCACCCCTATGGGCAATACATGGCTGTCGACTCTATATAAACAGCTCTGCCCAGTGCTCTGGGCACGACACGGTGGCACAGCTTCAAGGCTGCAGGAGAGCAGAGCAGAGGCTGGAGTGGTGACAGCACCGAGGACAGAGGCCCAGAGGATGGCCATGTGGGACAACTGTGCAGAGAGGCCCAGAGGACTGCTGTGCGGGACGACTGTGCAGAGAGGCCCAGAGGATTGCTGTGCAGAACGACTGTGCAGAAGGGCCCAGAGGATGGCTCTGCAGACAGAGGAGCCCAGAGGCAGAGACCGGATTGCCGCATACAGACTCGCTCTGAGTGAATGGGATTTTAGTGACTGACCTGCCACCTGGAAATAAAGTTGGGTATAGTCCTTTCACCCCAAGAACAGTTTTGCTGTCAATTTCTTTGGTTGCATTGAATCCATAGTGAAATTGCCTGGGGCTGAAACCCATTGGCAAGGCACCAGTCATGGGATATAGGCCGTCTGTAGGAGGAAATAAACTTGGGCAAAACAATTGGAGAAAGAATATCTCAGTTTTGAAGGGCAGTCTGAGTGTTGTGCCACAGCATTCTCCACCTTGATTTTGAATTTACTATCTAAAAATTTAAGGTAAAACTCCGGTCTTAGAATGAGATGACTTTTATTCCCTCCATTATGAATACTCAGTAAATCATTTTCAGGTAAATGAATGATTAAAATGATGTGCCAGCACTCTGCTATGTATGTTCTGGTAAAACAGATATGGGAGGCAGACACAGTCTACCTTCAAATTTGATGAGTGTCTTTTCTTTCTCTGCCCCCTACTGAAAGAAGCTGTACTCAGGCAAGTTATTTAAAATCTTATACCTCCATATTCTTATCTGTAAACTGGGAAGATCAATGTTTTCCCTGTTCATCTCAAGATTATGATAATCAAAGCAGTGTATGGAAGTTCTTGAAAGATGTAAGAAGTGTTCCATGGCTCTACAAAAAGAATCATTATTATAAAAGTTGTTAATATTTAATATGTAATTGAGAAGTAAGTGCCCTACTTTTTGTTGGTTAGACTTGTCCCAACATGGACCTTGACTGTTACTGGAATATTCTGGGGAGGATGCAGTCAGAGGTGCCCATTTAGGGATGAGAATCGCAGTTTGATTCCCTTTACTTGTAGTTTACTGGATTCCATTTCAATGTTATTATCCTGTCAAAACAACGAATCACAATAGGCATTTGGACAGTCTAAACACTTGGATAAATATATAATTAAATTCAACTGGATTAGTTTTTTTGTCATTTTAACAGTTAAATGTATTCAGCTTCTTCCTAGTATAATATTAATCATTTTCTTTATTTCTCTCCGTTTTTCTTTCTAAATAATAATTGATTTTGATTTTTTTAAATTTCATGAAAGGCAAATACATTTTTATATCAGTATCACAAATGTTAGTTGAGAATTTCGTCTAAAAACTGAAGTCTCAATATTTATCAATATAAAGAGAGAACTTGTAGTTAGAGGGGTTTGGTAGAGCCTTTTCAGAACACAGTTGTCTCCATACCACAAAGCTGACCAAATTCAAAGTCAAAAACAACTATGGGTACTTAAAACATGCAAAGTCCTGGGCCAGGTGATGTGAAGACAAACAAAGATGAAATGGATATGATCCATGGTCTTCAGGGCCTTATATTGTAGTGAAAAATGTTTACATTTGGCCAAGTATAAGTAAGAAAAATGTGTTTAACCCATGTAAGTCCAGTAGAAGGAGGATGGAAGTAAATGGCTCATACTTCTGTCTAGAATAGATTTTGAGAAAACATTAAAAATTTAGATAACTGGAGTTACTGTAGTGACCATTTTGCAATATATACAAATCCTGAGTCATTATTTTGTTCATCTGAAACCAATGTTATATATTGATTATATCTAAATTAAAAAAAAGAAAAAGAAAACATCAAATAATATTCTGACTCAATTTTAATCTTCTAAATTTTAATATCTTCAAATTTTAATCTCAGGAAGAACTGACTTGTTAGAGCTTTGTTTTCTATCTATCTATCTATCTATCTATCTATCTATCTATCTATCTATCATCTATCTATCTCCCAGAGTATTGACACACTAATTATAGACTCTGACAGAATAAAATCAGAGCCCTTTGTAGGTATACCCTTTGTACAGTACATGGTGATTCACAGGTTCTTTTCAGTTTCAAAGACCTTACAGGGTTTGAAAAAAATAAACTGTCTCAGAGGTGGTGAGAAATGAATTAGTGCATGGGCAAAGGAAATGCCTGTCACGAATGTATGGCCCTCAGAGGACTAAGAATATTCAATCCTTGTTCTTAGGTAAGTCTTGTAAAAGTCAAAAGGCAATAAAGTAAAAATCTAGAAGCAAAGGCTTGGCCACCCATGCCATTCATATTTCCCAGTGTTTCTGTGAAGTAGTTTAGTGGCATCTATTAAACTGACACGGAACAGGTTTTATTTTACCAGGCAGAAAAATTTTCTAAGGATATCAGCAATGAAACATGCATTGCAGAATTAAATAGCTTAAAATGAGCAGTTGGAGGGCAATGTAGAACACCTGGTAGACAGGTAAATCAGTGTGTAAAGATGTATAAAGAATCTTAAGCATCTACTGTACCACACATATCCAAAACCTGGACTGGAACAAGAAGCTAAGGACAAAACTCAGATATTTCAGGGGTTGTGATGTTAAGCATATCCAAGAAAGCCCATTCTAGAAATCCATTCTAAAAAAGTACTACAACATTTATAGAACTAAGTATTGGTTGCACTTCATTAGCACTATATATTATTTAGCATTTAAAAATGAGAACCTGCCAACTCTGAACTGTCCACAAAAGGAACACCTAGGCATTGGTAATTTCAGTCAATTTATTTAGGAAATCACACTTAATTTTAACTAATATTTATTGAATGCCTACTTTGTTGAAGCCACTGCACTTGGCCTATTAGGGTCTTTCTTCAAGGAGCGGGATAAGGCAAATACAAGCAACTAGTAGTACTTTTATCAGGTACAGTGTAATGAATTCCACAAAATAGACGAAGAGGAAGAGAGTTTATCAAGACAGGCAAATTATAGATTGCTTGGTGATGGATTACATGTGGAAGGCAAGCAATTTCAAGTCTGATTATTTGAAGGTTTGGTGACACCTTCCCTGATTCCCGTTGTTAACAGTAGTGCTTTTCAATGAGGGGTGATTTTCACCCCCAAGGGACTATGGTAAAGTCTGGAGACATATTTAGTTGTCAGATGAGAGGAGATAAAGAGGAGAAGAATGCCATAGAATGTGCATCTTTTAGGGCACAGGACAGATGCACAGGACAGCTCCTCTGAACAAAGAATTATCTGGTTCAAAATATTCATAGTTAAGAAACCTTGTTATACAAGATTAAGTGGATCTCCTGTCCTGAAAGGTCAGGCTCTTCAAAATATTGCCCAACTTCCTTTCCAGACCAAATTCCTATCACCCTGCAAGTGTTCTATAGACCAACCAAAAATGACCTACTCCTGATCTCCCAAACATCTCCCTTACTTTCTGCCTTACCAATCTTGCTTTTACCATTTTTCTCTCATCGAGAAATACAGACCTACCACCCCATTACACCACCACCCTCATTTAATTGTCAAAATGCTACTACTGCCTCCTCCACAGAGTCTTTTACCAAATGGTAAAGGAAGATGAGTGTGCCCATGATGTAGATGCATTACACTGGCAAAAGGCTACAAGGGAGGAGATTCAGTCAAGGCTAAAGCAATAATACAGGGCAGAGAAGATGAGGATATGAACCAGAGTAGAGGGAAATGGAAATGAAAGGAGGTAGTGGATGGGAAAATATTTAACAGATAGTTGCACAGAATTTAGTTAACTAAATCTAGGGATGGGAAATAAGGAAAAAGTGGAAATAAAAGATAATACTTTGCTATATGGTGTAGGTTGAGAAGTTACGGGGTTTATGAGTCTATTTCTGACATAAGGCTCAGCTGGCAAATGGAAAAATCAGTCTGGAGTTAGAATGACGAGCAAGGTGGATTAGGGAGTCATTGGTAAAGATACTGATGTAGTGGGGTAAATGAAAATGCAAAGGAAGTTTGAAAGAAGAAAGAATAAACAGGGTTAAAGATTGTCAAATACCAAGATTTAGGGGTGAGAGAAAGAATAAATAAGTTAATGAACCAGAGTCAGATAATTGGGGGAAGAAACCAGAATGGTAAATATCAATCTCTTATCACTTTGGCTTGCCTTACCTGCTAGTAGCCTAAGAGTTTACTGAAGTGCCATCATGTAATCTAATGGAAATTCTCATCATTTATTATTTAGGAAATATTAGAAACCCAAATCCTGCTGTCATGAATAGCCAGCTATCTGGCCTCAAATTAATTGGACCATTATAGGATTACCTGCTAAAATACAAGGCACCCAGTTAAATTTGACTTAGAGATAAACAATGAATAATTTTTAGTGTAAGCATGCCCCATGCAATATTTGGGACATACTTACACTGAAAATTATTTATCATTTATCTGAAATTCAAATTAAGCTGGATGTCCTGTGTTTTATTTGCTGGCAACCCAGGTCATTGTCAGTTTTAGGCACTGTGTATTTCCTAAAGGGAAGCAATGTAGTTTTAACTGATTTATATTGGAAATCAATATACTCTCCAAGGAGTTAGACTTCCATAGGAGACTTACACATAAATGCTCACTGGCTTTTAGGATAACCTCTGCTTTTTATTACTTTACAGAATGAGAAGAATTTACCAACCTCTGGCAGCTGCTTAGGTTACATGGGCTCATCAGTACTTATGTTTTGTGAAGGGATTCTATTCCTATCTACTAGTAAACAGTCAATCTTCTAGCTGTATGATTATTTCTGGCTTCAGTTAGCATGGTGGTACTTAACCTGAGGTCCTTGGATTTCAAAGTGTTCCACATAGGTTTGTGATCTTGCCCAACTGTTTTCTGAGAAAGAATGCATAGTGTTGATATGTTTTCTTAAAAGGGAATTAGAATTCTAAAAAAGGTTAAGAATCCTTTTCTTATAGAGAGCACTAGACTTCAAGTGAAGTTTGAAATCTTTGCCTCTTGTTGAGTCCACCTGTCAATTATCAGAAGATTCTTTGACCAAAACTACAAAGGAAAGGATTGAATATGGTAAAAAAAAAACACATGATGAAAGTATTCACTTAAAAATAAACACAAAAATGCCCTGGGTTTTTTTCTATCTTAGAAAAAAAGACAAGGAAAAGAAAAAATGATAAACTGAGATGCTGAATTTTCTGGAAACAATTTCAGCATCTGTAAAAGGTCTTACTCTGTGTTTGAGTGCTGGCTACTCCCAGGTCTGACATGTGCCACCTTCATCAACACTTTGGTGTGGGCGTAATGGAAAACATGTTTTCTCTGCCATACCTCTAGCATAAGTTTCTGACATCAGCCAAATGGGACAGACAGTCTGAGTCCTGTGATAGACAAGCCTCTGACAGCTAAATAGAGGACACCCTTTTCGTGAAAAATAGCCTTTATAGACACCATGGCCTCCAAGTGGAAAACCCTCTCTTAGAATAGAGAAATTTGGCACAACTTTTCCCAGAAACTCTGCCAAAGATCTTTAATACAAGAGGAAGTTCTCATAATCACAAACTATTGGTCTGTCTACTGACACAGGAGCTTGGTGCTTTTCCATCTAATCAGTCTGGAGCGTGGAAACAGCCCAAGATTTCCTCGGGTGTTTATATTATTTCAATGGCACTTCCTTTGATTTACCTAAGGGATGTTTTGTTTTAATTAAAGTTTATGACCAAAGACGGGCTGAAAAAGTATTGAAGTGGATGTGCATTGTTTATGGGTTTTGAATACAATTATATCAACCATAAAAATAGACCAAACAATTTTGCTTGTCCTCCAGAAATCAATTCTTGATCATGAGATTTCAGGTCTTCATTTTGTTTTCATTTAAAGTAATAAAAGGTGCTTGCTGATCATTAACTGGAGAAAACTGTAAAGTCAGTAAATCTGGAAACTAACATTTATTAAGTTTCAATGGGGAATGTAGTAAGGCGATCTGATGTTGGTTAAATTATGGACCCTTTCCAATTAGTTGGCTCTCCCTCCAAAGCAAATGTCCTAAAAATAAAATGACTTCCTTTTTGATGTCAATTATAAAGTGTGTATTTTTTCTTCTCTTTTTGTCTTTTGGGTTTTGATAAGATGTGGCAAGATAGTTGTGTATGAACCTATTTGACACCTGCCTTAGAAATCATGCCAAATGTCACAAGGTCATGATCCATTTCCTTCACACTCTCTATGCTTTTATGTACCGGATTCTTAAATTAGAAGCAAGAGAAATAACGTACTGGGTCATCCATCCTTATTGAGGACTTTTATTAAAACCAAACAAGCTTTCCTGAGCAAAATATTAGGTTAAAATGGCTTCCAAAATATACCCCTCAACTTGTTGGCAGATCACACTAGTCCCTTGATACAGAACCTTGATTCTTAGAACAAGATTTCTAACTACTGGGGCTTTCCCCTGTGTTTGCAAACTGTTGAGGAACACAATAGCTATGGACCTTGCTTCAAGTTCACCAGATATACAGAGAGTCAGGTCTGCAGCTGCTCTGCATGCTCCTTGCATTCAGCAAACAGGGTGGTGTGAATCAGGGTTATGGTCCCGCCTTGGACACTTACTTAAGTGTTTCAGAGAAGATATCATCTTAATGACAATATTGCTGTTTCATTTAACGTGTGCCTTGCTGTAGACATTTCTATTCCCCAAAATGAGTTTTTAAGATGTGACTTAGGAAACAAAGGTGTTATTCGTGAATATACAAATCATATCATGAAAATTTAATAAAACATTAAAGTTCTCATTTTAACAAAGAGCAGGAATTTTAAAGTTGAAGATCTGGATTCCATTTCTGGTTTCATTTTCCATTAGTGTATGTTCTTAGTTAAGCCGTTGACGACTATAATGTGAAGACACTAGCACTTCTTTATAGGAGAAAGGAGCTGAGGACTTCTTCCCTGAAGGAATGATGCTGTGAATTGTTTGGGTTTATTTTGCTGAGCTAAGGGCTGTGCCAAGTTAAAGACTGCCTTACATTTGCATGTGGACCTTTTAGATCCCCTCACCCCAACTCCATGAACTTGGGTAAGTTTCCTTCAGGGGGAATAGGCCATCCCTTGTGTTACATGGCTCATGAAGCGAGAGTGACTTGGCAGAGGTTCCCAGCATTTAGACTGAGATCTAAGGCATCCACTCTCACTTTTGTGATTTCCACTATTTCCTACTGGCATGTGGATTCTGGATTCGACTTTTCTTCCATTGGGCTGGTAAGAGCTGACAGTCAGGCTTTGGACTGGAGTGACAGGAGGCAGTATAAGCCTTTAGAATTATTTTGGTTTTACTCTACTTGAGTCTACTTTGCTGGGACAAAAAAGTCTTCCGCATGGCCCATACCAGAAGCTTGAAGTACATGTCCAAGTTGGGATTAAAGCCCCAGATAGTAAGAAATTGTTCTTTGTTCCCCTGGGCATTTTTTTTTTAATTCAGAGAACTTGTGGAGAGATGACTGATCTAGGACAGGATTTAGGTATTTAGAATCTTATTTCTTGGCTACTTATCTCCCTTTCGATAGATAAGTATCTACTGGCATTCCATTTTGACATGATTTACACTTATCTCACAAGGTGGTTTACAAGATTAGTTGAAATAACATATGTCAAAATACACTATAAATAATTCTACAAATATTTGTTGTTATTTATTGCAGGCATATTGTTGAGGTGCTTATTATTTATTGCAGTGTATCATACTGGGGAGTTGGCAATCGTTTATTAGTCACAGGTCAGCTCAACAGCTTCTTCCTTCTCTTTTCTGTGTTCACATTTTCCATCTTGCTTTTCTCTGCCTCTGTGAAGTTCATGTGTATATTTCATAGGCTTTCAGATTCTCTTCACACTTGTTGTAGGACTATTTATTATGTTTCAGGGGCTTTGTACTCCCAACTGCAAAAAGGTCTCTGGACTACATTTTTTGCTATTGTTTTCTGAAATATGACAATGACTTTTCTGACTTTCTTTTTAACCTCTTGGTTCTTTCCATATTGCTACATATGGTGCAGATGTCTGACCCTCCTTGTCTCTGCCTTTTAAACTTAGCCTGCCCTCCCAACACCACATTTTCCAGGGCAGGTAAGAACCAACTGGGAACAATGCCAAGAATTCATTCAGCACAAGCCCTCCTACACAGCCTCCTATTGCTGTTTCCCTCCTACACAGCCTCCTATTGCCGTTTCTGAGTCTTCATTAGCTGCCTCTGAGTCCCTCAGTTTGGGGTCTCATTCATATTTTTTGGGTGGGTGGGGGTTGCAGAGGCCTCATCTGCTGGGCTAACTCCTAGTTTTTACCATTTGTTCCCCATGCAAGAGTAGGATTCACCACATTTTGAAGATTATACACATCCTTAAAGGACACTTCCTTAAAAGTTCCCTTCATGTTAATATTAATTTCTTTCTTTACCCTCCCCTGGCATTTTGTTTATGTCTCCTAATGGTACGTACCACTGTTTTCCTGTTATTTATGTATGGCTTTGTCTTTCCCACTAGACTCTGTTTCTGAAGGGTAGCTTTACCTTACTCACCTTTGTATAGTTTAGAATACTCATATCATCCTTTGTCTATAAATAGTATATGGTTGGAGATATATGGAGTTGGTTTGAGTTGAAATACTCCTTCCTGTCTTCACACACATACACCACTGCCTCTCTCTGGAAGGCTCTTCATTCTTTTTTATCTATTTAATACTTATACATCCTTCCTCTTTCCATTTAAATCTGCTTCCTCCGGTATCCCCTGGACCAGGTTAAAGTTTCTTGAGAAATGGTCTGTTAGCACATGTACTTAATTCTAATTAAAATTCAATGCACTTAAAGTTATCTGTTCAACATCTGTTTTGTCTGCTAGGCAGTTACATGTTGACAGAGGCAAGACATGTCTACCTTGTTCACCACTTTATACCTAGCATGGCACAACTATCTACTGATTTATTGATTGAAATAAATTTACTTTTTTTCTTCTAAGTATTATTATTGTTTTTATCAGAAACTATCCCTTAATTTCAAACTGTAAGAATTTATATCGTAGTTCTTTCATTTACAAGTTGTACACCTTTAACTTCTCTGTTCCTCAAACTCCTCATACTTAAGATGGGAATTACAACAGTATCTACATCAAGGGACACAAGATTAGGAGTCATAATGTGGATTGCTTGGCAGAGGATGTCACACATGGGAACACTCTATAAACATTAGTTATTATCACCATCCAGCCATCCTTATGGAGAGAAAAATAGAGGGAGATAATATGTGAAAGTATTAAAAACTTTCCTCTCTAGCTCTAGAATCCCATCTTTTCAAACCAAGCTGAGAAGTGTTACATGTTCTTTATGCATGCCAGCCGATCTTCACTCCCAGGAGGCTTGGTATTCCCAAGAGGGGCCTTGTGTCCGTGTGGGTGTGGGATCAGAAGTCCCCCCAAGCATGGAGTCCTGTGATGGACACAGTGAGTGTTGCTCTGAGTTCTCACCTCCCAAAGAAAGGACTGAACTTAAGCGGGCCAATCAGTGCCTCTCTGCTTCTAGGATGAATATTAGAGCTAATGTAGCAGCATCTTTGAGCAAATAACAAAAGATGCATGAGATTCTCTCTTACAGTCTTTTTAAATAACTTTCCTCCAAGTTATGCTGAGTTTTTATAGCTGCAGCCAACACCAATACTCTTCTATTTCTTCATTTTCTTGACATTTTACCCAATCAATTATGAAGTAAATTGTTCTTTGCTCTTGAAATGGCATGGCTGTCTTTCTTTTGAACAAGCTTATGAAAATGTCAGAAATTGTTAAAGGAAGTGAAGAGACGAAAAGCCATAGAGGAGAAGTGTGGCTTTTATGTTTAATTGACATACAGCCTGTCGTTTAGCCCCAGTGATTTGAAATTGTGTGCATTAAGGGTAAGGGAAATTCCATGTTAATTTTTCACACACCTTTTCTTATTGGGTCCATATAACAGCCCTGTGAGGGGGTGGGGCAGTTATTTTTAGACCCATGCTAGAAATGAGGAATCTGCAACTCAGAGACTCCCTCAATGTCTTAGGCTCTAAGTTTTCAGGTCCCCTGATTCCAAGGCCCAGCTTCACCACTTGCTAGTTCTATGACTGTGGGCAAGTTACTTGTCCTTTTTGTGTCTCAGTTTCTTCATCTGTAAAAGTTGGGATAACACTTCTATCTCAGGGTTCTTGTTAGGATGAATTAGTTTTAAAAACTGTTCTCTGAAAACTGTGCCTTGCACATGGTAAGTGCTCAGTAAATGTCAGCTGTCAATATAATGCTGTAAAATAATAATATCTACTTTTTAGGTTTGTAGTGAGGCTTAAATGAGATAATCCATGCAAAACAGGACAGTTCCTGACAAAACAGAAGCATTTAATAAGTGTTTGGAATACTTGTATGTTATTTTTATGTTTATTCTATTTGATCACAGTGATGAAATATATAATCAAGTGAGTTATTGGTGTGGGACTGAAAGCCATGAGTTGTAGTCTCTCCCTCACTAGAATGTTGGTGACAACACTTGAAGTACTTTTTAACTTCCTTTACTATCATATATGTTTAAATAAGCTATTATGTCTGGATTGAAGACATAAAAACTCATCCATAGGATAAATTGACAGAATGTAATCATTTGGATATAAATACTATGTACCAGTTCAACAACTGCCATAAATAAATGGCAGGGTTTGTTCTCTTTTGCCATTGTTGGGTATCATTTTATATGACGTTCTGGAGAGCACTTGAAGATGTATGAGCGAGAGGCGGCCGCTGGCGACAGGCTGTGTCTGCGGCGTGGCTTCTGGCTGATAGCCTGCTCCTCGCCCCCGTTACCCGCTCCTGAGCTTAGGCGATGCATCCGGATACGAGGCTTGTTCAGGACATAAAATGTTTTAAACCTAGTGAAATTATTGACAACAGTATTAAATAAGCTTTTTCACTGTGCCCATTATAAACCACCAAATTCTAAGACACTGATTTCATAGAAGGGTGCAGAGGCTGCCTCACAATTTTTTAGATTTGGTGGTTAGGTTTTCAGAACTTGAGTTTTTTGTCTTTCGAATATCAAGAAGTTATTCATATAGTTAAATATATCCCATGCATAAAGTTTTTGATTATCAGGCTTAAGCTTTCAGTATTTCAGAAAGGAATTTGAAAAGCCATGTTGTCCTTGATTGAGGTGTGATTAACCAGCAAAATACCTTACCTCACCAAGTCTTACTATCTTGCTCTAAGATGAATAGTGTTCTAGGAAGCCTACACTGGTGATTGGGTGAGCAAAACAGATTTAGCTGCTAATTTGGATGTGCAACTATAATATCCTCTGCCTCTCTAGGTCTAAGCATCTGTCTTAAAATTCTCAAGTTTGAAGAGCATAATATAATGTCAGGTCCAGTTCTGCAGTATAGCTAGAGAAGAGAGCTTTATGGACTATGATATAATTTTAAATATTTTAGATTTGAGTCTGAAACATCTAGTGTGGTTCTCTATACAGGTCAACTTCTTTAAGCCATTATCTAAGCACAAGGTCTCTTTGTGGTATGTAGACCCTGTTTCCAATACAATATTGCCATATTTAGAGGGCATCTTCTTACCTTCAACCATGTTCAATGTCAGCCTATTTGTCTAAGAATCCAGCTGTTCAGTGGAAGTTTACATTGGTTTTTTCCCCAAGGGCTTTCAGAGTAGTCAGTATAAAGTCCGGAAAAAAAATGAAGGGTAGATTGTTCTTAGCATGCAGGAAGGAAGTTGTCAGGCGGAAAGAGGATATGGGTCTGTTTGCATGCGAGGGTCAGTATTTGCTGGCTAGATATTTCCGCTGTGTCCACACGACAAGAAAATCCTCAGTTTCCTGTGCTGGACAAATAGCAGGAAAGGGTGTGAGGGTTATTGAATGACATTATCATGTTATAGCCTCATGGGTGAGGAAAGCCTGCTTATCAAAACTGATAGCAGCCCTGGGCTTGTTTGGGGAGGAGACCCAAGGTGCTGGAGTCACTTTGGGTGTTTTTCCTCTGGGGTGCCTTGGATCATCTGGCTTTTGCAGCCCTAACATTCTTTGTCTCAGATAGAAGGGACTGTTCTTACTCACTGGAAAGTTACTATCAGTTCCATTATTTGCTGTCTCCTATCTGGAAAACAGTATCAAGACCTGAAACTTGCAAACCAGCCCCCCAACTTTCTTCTTATGTTTAGCCATAGATGTTCAAACATACTCAATTTTATTCCAAGTGTGGGTTTTTTTTCTTTGGTGCAAAGCCCATTCCCAGTAACTGTTGGTGCAATAGCTTCAATGAGTATGAGGGTTAACTCTGCTCCAGGTGTAAAGTTGTTTCTAAATTTCTACTTTCAGCTGGAGGAATATCTACACTCCTTACCTGTAAATCTATTTAGATCATAATTTAGAAGTGTAATTGGGCATTTATTAATTTGTCCTACAATTATTTAATGTTTACTGCTTTTAGCAATTACTACAACCCCAAATCAAGCAACTTGATATATGAGGAGTAATTATTGGTGCTTTCTTATCAGAAAACTACTTTTTATAATAGTTTTAAAATTAAGCATTCTGGATGTTTTCAAAATTGAAAAAC
Source organism: Smutsia gigantea (assembly GCA_032199065.1). NCBI lineage: Eukaryota > Metazoa > Chordata > Mammalia > Pholidota > Manidae > Smutsia > Smutsia gigantea. The sequence continues at coordinate 284,069 of JAVSCE010003478.1, read as the reverse complement.
ACCATGAGCAAAACAAAAAAAACCAGTTAGAGTGATAATATTTGTGTTTAATGAAAGGTATTCTGTGTTTTTATTCAAATTTAACTGCAAACTCTCTGATTTCCAAGTAGTAATATTTAAGCCCAGTAAAAAAAGAAAGGATCAGAGCCTATTTTTGAGGAGAAATTTTGATCTAAAAATAAATAATAGAAACAGTTAACCTGAGAAACACATCAAAGAGAATTGAATTAAATCTTTAAAGGAAATAATAAAATGACTAACAGAACACATTGTGGAGTATTAAGATGCCAATGAATGAGATTTTCAAAAATATTCTTTGGAAAATACGTTAAGCCTTTAATGACACCTGAGAACGAGGGTTGTAGCTTATCTTGAAAATGGGAGATCATTTATTCTCTTATGTTAATTTGGAGGTAGCCTTTCCTCATATAGATTTACTAAGTAAAACATTCTATCTCGGCCATAAGTACTTCCAATAAATATACAGCCAAAGGTATGCAGTTTTTAAAATTTATAGGATGAAGAGCAAATCATGATTGTAAATAGATCTTTACAATAAAGTTATCCATAGTAAGTAATAAATGTCTCCATTTTACCACTGAAAACAGTGATATGTTTTCAATACTACTGGTAGGAGAAATAACCACAATGTTATTATGTATGGTTATCTGTATATATTCTAAGCTTAATCAATGAAGCAACCAAAAGTCAAATGAATGTCTTGCCATTGCTTGTCCTAATTTTATTGTTCTTTCTATTTGGGGAGAAAGCCTGGTTCAAGTTTTTAGTAAGTCAATGAGATGTTTTCTCATCATATGTCGTGATTTTTCTGGGGCTTATGTCTTCTTGTCAACATATGGGATTACAGATAACTCTGTTTCCTTACTGCGATGTAGTGTGTTGTAGATATACCCTGCTCCATCTTTGTGGTTGGCGCCTTCATGTTTCTAGGTCTGTGGGAATTTTGGGAAGGTGGTAAAGAAGAGGCATAAGACACTAAGAGAAATAAAGGGCCTTCTTCTGGCATATGTGTATGTGAGCGTTCAGTAACTACTTCCAGAGGTTGTTTAGGGTTTCTTACTCTTGGAGTTACTGTCATCATTTTTTCTGTTTGGCTTGATTCCCAACTTTCCAGGCTCTTTCCACTTCAAACATTTTTTACACACTTCTCAGAATTATTTTGCTTTCCGAGAGCTCTTACCATGTCACTCTCTTTCTCACAGTCCCCCAGAGGCTTCTCTTCACTCTTCATCTTGGATGCTGACTGCTGCCTTCAAAACTCTCTAACACTGTTCCTATACTACCTATCTGTCCTTCTCTCCCCAAAGTCACAGCAATATGTTGTGTGAAACGGCTAAAAGGACTTGGGGAAGAAGACTCCGGCTGTGCACTTCTTTGTTAACCTGGCCACATTACCCCGGTTTGTTTGCATCTATTCCCCAGGTAGTTGCAAGCTGAACAAGGAATTCTGAGTGAGAGCTTGCTTGGGCTATATATGTGATCCAAACCTTTGTACACAAGCAGTAGGAATATATATGTTCGATAGACATTTTCCTAAGCAATTTTTCTCTTTTTTAACTTTAATGTCTTCCCATATTGCATTCATCTGCATAACAGTAAACACATGCCCTGACAGAAAGCTGCAGGCAGGGATATTTATTTATAACAGATGGCACAAAGCAGGAGCATGATGAATTGGTGTGTGGCTCCTGAACTAGCAGGCCCATAAATAAAGTACCCTCAAAGCTACTTTGGGGATCTTGCCTGCTTAGAAGGAAGAAAGGAAAGATGATGCCCACAATTTTGCTGCCTTGTATAATGTAATCCCAAACATGTGCAGTTTAACCACATGCGACCATAATTTTGTGACTTGAGTTTTTTTCATCCAAAAATCTGTTCATAGGTAGCATTTCAGACCCATGACATAATTACAGCAATAACAATTTTCTTGCCTTAGTTCCTTTTATATTTATTGATCTAATGACTCAATGCATTTTAAAAAGCAAAAAATTGCAAACTGAAAAGTATCTAAACAAGACATAGACTAATAACATTTATATAACCCTTTGCTTAAAACCTTATATATTGCTATGAGACTGTTTTCAAGAATACAATTATCAAAGACACAAATATTCCTTGGGTTTTGAATAATTTCATGGATTTCTCAATATACAAGGTATACTGGGATTGTAAAGTAAAGGCCAAGTTTAGCAGACCTTATGTTTGCAAATTATTCACTTAAAGGATTCAAAGAATAAGCATTTAAATTTCTTCATCACTGTTGGAGGTTCATTGACCTTATAATTATTTTTAAATGTCTTGAGATCAAAATTTAAGTTTTATTAATTCTGATACACATGTAGTAATCCAAATATTTTCACAAAATTATATATATGTATATATACATATATGTGCATGTGTATATGCACGTGTCATTTACATGTATACCTATATGTACACATACATATGCATGTGCATGCATGTGCATATGTGTGTACATACATGTATATATATGTTTTTACATTTTCACATTGGAAAAACTATTATTTTGATGATAGAATTATAACTAACACAAGTTTTAGGCAGTGAGGAAATATTTTTCACTTTGTAGACGTATAATCTGGACTTAAACCATGTTTTATGAACTAATAATATTAACTATTGTTCTTAAATTTGAAGTTCCTTAAATGGAAAAACTAATTTGACTTGACATCAAAATTACTGTCTATTTTGGCTCCTTTTTCGTTAGTGAGAAGAAGGAACATCAGAGGCTCACGATCTTTATAAATTAAATAAAATACGCTAACATCCTGGGGCGCCACCAGTCCTCACAAGCATAAAATCAAATTGCTATAAGCCCTCTTCAGGTTTTCAAAAATGTTGCTAGAAGAAAAAATAAAGGACAATAAAATCAATGAAATAATTGAAGGGGAAAGGCGGGGTTATTACAGAAAAAAAAGTTGAAGACAATTTTTTTTCAAGTTTGTTTACTGGGAAAATATTTATTGAAAACTTGCAACAGTATGCTGGGCTCACTCAATACAAAGATGCATAAGAAAATCTTGTTGAGGAGACAGACAGATAACTAATAGAATGTGGCAAAAGGTGTGATGGAGATGTTGAAATGGTTTTATGGGAGTAGACAAGCAACATTCAATCAGGCTCCATGGGCAGGGTGTAAAAAAGAATATGTCAAAATATATAGAATTAGAATGTGACTAAATGTCTCTTATTGATATTTCTTGGAAAAAATATTTTAAATGGCTAAGAATTACTTGCACTTTGAATTTGGTCATATAAGTGATTTGCAGCATGTTTTTGAAACTTCAGAGTTAAAAAAAATTTGAGGGTGCTTTAAAAAGATAACAGCTTTTATAAGGCAATGCTTTATAAACCATTTAGCATACTGGCAGTGCATGGTAAGTGCAAGATCTCTAAGGTGCCATTATCATTATTATTGTTGCTGTGATTATTATTACTACTTCTGTGACTAATACTACTTACCTGCTGCACGAGTTTGTGGTTCGAATCAATGAGGTAATAGTAGAGGGGAGAGTACCCCTATTAAACTTTGTACAAATAGAAGACATTTTCACTAGTTAGGGGTGCGGTCAGCTGTAAGAACCAGAACAAGCAATAGCTCAGAAAAAGGTGTTATTTGGTATTTTTTGGTCTTACCTACAAAAAAAGCTACAAAAGGTTGCTTCCGGCAATGGTGTAGCAGCTTTACAGTATGAGGGCCCACATCCCTGTGGTTGTCTTTGTCTTTTCTTATACAGCATTCACTCAGTGATATAAGGATGACTATTGAACCTCCAGGCATCCTGTCTGTATTTCAAACAGGAAAAAAGGGGGAACCAGTTCTTTGTGTTGCTGTGCCTTTTTATTCTGGAAGGGAAAGTTTTTCAGCAGGAGTCTGCCCACTTTTCATTGTGGAGAATTGTCATGTGACTACCTAACTTACAAGAGATGCTGGGAAATTGGGCATTCAACTTCCCAATTTTTAAAGTAGAGGAAGGCAAGGACAAAACATTTTGGGAATAAGTTTTGAGTAGACTAACCTACATTGTCTGACATGATGTTATAATGAATATTGTGATTTATCAAAAATGCTGGTTTATATTTTCATAGTCATGACTCCAGGCCAAAGTTTGGATTAATCACATTAATTCTAATCAGGTCTCTATGAATGTTTCCTCTATATTTGTGAATTCTTTGGTAAGATCAATTAACTGGGATGTTGGACATACTGTAATCTTTCTTTGTATACTTTATTTTTAAAGAAAAATATGTTAATAAAAAAACTTAAATTTTAATAAAAGAAACTATAGCACATATCCATGCATTATATGCATTATGGCAGTCTATTATAATGTCTTAATGTTTAGCTCTAAGTGAGATTGCTGATATTTAGCATGATAGCCTCAAGTCTTTACAAAATCCTGAATGAAAGATTGAATGGAAGCAGGTGGAACAAGTATTTATAATGGGAGCTGTCCCAGAAAATCCCAGAAATGTCCATGGTTACTGTAACTATGTTTTACTTGCTTGAACAGCAAAGGTCCAAAAGCACATTTTGTAAAGTTTTTAAACCCTAAAAATGTGTGTGTGTGGTGCTTCACCATCTCACCCCACACCCTGCTCTCAAGCTGAACACACATGAATGAAAAAATGAAGTTAATTAAAGCCCATGCTAATTTCCTAATTGTATTGGTTAATGGAAGTTTTGTGCATATGAGTTTACATTTTTCTGATAAACTATCACTCCTGATAAATCACTTCGTGTTGTGTAAGTGTTCTCTTTCCAACTGGATTATATACTGATTTCTCTTCTGTTTCTCCTACACATCGTAGACTGATGATCCTGGCCCGTCCTTAACCATTTTGCATGCTTCTCTTTCTTTGCTATTTTTTCATTGTCACACAGTACTTTAGCTCAAGGTTAGCTTAATATAGAAATAGCAAATAGAAGAGTGCCAAAGGTCTCAAGATGCACTTTCCTGGGAAAAACAAGCTTTTTTTTTTCTCTCTTTCTCTTTCAATCTCATTTGCATTCTCTTACACCAGAAAAATAGCATAGTTTGTGTATACAATTGCCTTTTATAAATATTTAGTAGAGTCTCATCTTCCCTAGGCAGTAAAAGAGGGTATTGAGGCGATTAGATATTCACAACTAACTAACTGGCCTAAAGGACATGATTTATGGCCAAAGATTCAAGTCAATGGAGTGACTCTTATTCTCTCTTATCCCTTCAGCATTTATTTCTCTTATCAGGAGTTAGATTTAAAAAAAAAAGTTTTCAAAAGAATAGCATCATTTTAACATCTTTTTATCAGATGGCATGTTATTTTGTCTCTAGCCACCTGTGCTTCTGTTACAAAGAAACAAAAATCAGTAATTTTGGGGAAATGTAGTTTTCTATCTATGCCTCAGACTTTGGGAATCTATTCAAGAAGAGACCTAGCCTCGTGTGGCTCTTCTAATTTGTAAACTGAGCAATCAAACCTGGGTAACTTGGTGAGACTTCTAAGGAATGGAATTATATTTGTGATATGGTGGTCATCAGGACAAAGAGAGTAAGAAGGAACAGTTTTGTTGTTCTCTTTTTGCTAATAACAGAGGCATTGAATCCTAATTTGTGACCATGGTTAAGTCACCTTACTCTTTGGGCCTCCATTTCCCTATCTAACATGGGGTATTAGTATTTACTTTACTTTTCCAAAGTCTGTTGAGAAAATGAAAGTGGAAAGCCTTTTTAAAATAAGATACTTTGAAAATCACTTTTGTTAAAGTCTCAAACTTCACTTCCTAAACCATGTCATATATTTGCCCTCTGTAATCTCATAGATTATTTCCCCTAGTGCCAGTATGTGCCCAAACTGATTATACAGGTTTTTAGAAATATAATAAAAATGACATTTTCTGTTTTGTGGTCCATGTGTGATTCTTCTGTACTTCAGTTGGTTAAGTATTTAGGATTTCAATCTATCTTGATATCCTCAGCTATTTTTGACATTTTTCTCAAAAACTTTAGTTTTTTTAGTCAATCCACTTCTCTGATGGTCTATAAGAGCACTACTCTTTTATACAACCCCCTAGGCATAGCTACTTAGAGAATTTGCCTGACTGCTCTGTAATTGTCAGCTAAATTGGGAAGATTAAATTCAAAAGCAGCAAGGAAGTATGATAAGTTCAGAGGAGGTTGAAATGCTTTTGATTTTGAAAATTGTTTTGATGGAGGGAACCCCATCAAAATGCATGTGTTACAGCTATTTCTTCATATATATAGGCAAGGATAGGACAAATATTACAAGAAGGTGGTTGTGATTCTGTGATTACAGTGGAAAAAAGATATTTTCATAGTATAAAAAGTTATGCACTCAAGTGATTTCAGGAAATAAAAAGTCTCCCCTTACCCCAGCCTCACTGTTGTTTACTTCTGTTTTTATCTTTGCTAATTTTACTTTGAATCTTCAGCTATCTATTGATTTTTTTTTTGCATTTTTTAATCAGTTCTGATTTCTCTTTTCTTAAGAAATCCTATGCATTGGCCACTGACATCCAGATATCCAGTATTGGATGTAGAACACAGAGACCCAACTAGTTCTTTCTTTAGAGAAATTACTATGATCTTATTCAATGTTACATCTCAGAATCTAGAATAGTGATTGGCACACGGTTAATGTGTTAAATAAATTAAATAAATATAATCGTTGTTAACTCTATGAGGGCCATTTTGATGTGAGAATAGCCCAAACCTGGGATCATAAAACTTATTCCAAAGGGCATATTGGAACTATGTGTATCAGTACACACACACCTAGCACTATTTCTTCTGATTACTAGGTTGACAACTAATTCTCTCTTACATGTATATATATGTATTCTTATGCATTTGTATTTTAAAGTTTTTGCATTAGAATTGTTTTCCAGCATCACATTTAAATTACCATTTCCCCTTCCACTTCAGATTGCTTTTTTTAAGTACATAAGTAATATTGAGTACCTTCACAATGTAAAAATATTTGAACAGTGAGCATATAATCCAAAACTTGAACATCCCCTTTTGCCCTGTGTTTTCACTTCCATTCTCCGTATTTAACAAATAAAATACTCAGCCACATAAATCCATGCTTATGTATACATACCCAGTCTTGAAATCTCATATCACATAAATGGGCTTATACCTAAGAATTATTAGAAATCCTGCTGTTTACTTAAAAAGTGCCTTAAAGATCTTTCCATGGTAGTACATATATACTTACATATCAGCTAAGTGCATGTGCTCTGGTATAAGGTCTGGGTTTAAATCCTACCTTTGTTGCTTATGGTGCAACCCTGGGCAAACTAATGAAGTTCCAAGATTCAATTTCCTCATCTGAAAAATAAAGTTAGTGATAGCAGTTAATTCAATGGGTTGTTTATTCTGAGCTTAAAAGAAATTATACAAAACATTAATGTTGAATTAACATTAGCTATTTTATTTCAATATTTTATTGTTAGTTGGTATTTGATAGACCATGCGGTTTTTTTCTAAGTACTGCTTTAGCTGCATCCTTAAGTATTAATGTGCAAAATAGTCATTGTTCTTCAGGTCTAAATATTTTGCTAATTTCTATTACAGTTTCAATTTTGATTCATTGTATCTGTGTGTTTTTACATTTCCAAACCTATAAGTTTTTGTTTTCTTGATGGAGGGACTATCTTTTTATTTATTTATTTATTTATTATTAAGGTATCATTGATATACAATTTTATGAGGGTTTCACATGAGCAACATTGTGGTTACTACATTCCCCTAAGGGATTATCTTTTTTATTGAGGTACTGGTTATCTTTTTTTATATAAATTCATGAGTTTTCTCCTTTTGTACGATGTGATCAAAGATATAATATGGTAGATATAAAAATTCTTTTGTATTCACTGATACTTTGTTTTGGGCCAAATATGTGGTCAGTTTTGTAAAATATACATACATTTTCAGATGTAGAATTCTATATATATTCATTAGATTAAGTACGATTATACTGCTGTTCATGTCTGACATAGACTTACTAGTTTTTAATCAATCAACTTGTGTAGTCCCTTAATATCTTTCATTATAATTGTCTATTTGTAAATTTTCCATCTAATTCAATAAAAAATTTTAGGGTTGTTTTTCTTAGTTACTGTAAGTTTGATATTGTTATAGATTTCTGATGGCATATTCATTTTTTAAAATACATATTGACTCTGACTATCCTTATTATTGCTCTTAACCTTAAGGTATATTTTCTCTGATATAACAATATTAACTTTATTTTTGTTAGTATTTACTGGATGTGGTTAATCAAACTTGAATCTGGGTTGGTCTGTGACTTGTTCAATAATGAAGCAGAAATGACAGTGTGCCCCTTCTAAGCCGAGGCCTTGAGAGGCCTTTATGCTTCTTTCCTTTCTTAGAATCTTGAAACTGTTAAAGCTAGTTTGCTGGATGATGACAGACATGGCCCATTCACTACCTCTTCCCTTGCTTCGGCCTAGTTAGATCGGCAGCCCCTGGCCAACCCCCTAGCTGATCACAGATGCAAGAGTAAGCCCCGTTAAGGTCAGCTGATCCTGACACATCAGTACAAGGTCACAGCTGACTTGAGACTCATGAGCATATATTTATGTTTTAAGTCATGGAATTTTGGGGTAGTTTATTGCAGAGTAATAGCTAACTGATACAAACATATGACTGAAATTTTCCTTCATCTCTTTAGTTTTTTAATTACTGATAATATTTTTTAATATGCCATTTCACTATTAGTTTTCTATTTGTCTTACTACTGCAATATTACTGAGTCTCTTCATTACATAACTAGATTATAAAAATCCAATCTGAGCACCTTTACTTTCATTGTGATTACTGATGTGTGTGTGTACAGCACATTTTGTGATTTCTGTTAACCTTTCTGTTGTTTTTTATGGTTTCTCCTTCCTTTTTTATATTGCATTGAAAAAGTTATGTCATTTTCCTTTTTCCCCTCTACTAGTTGGTTAGAAATACTTTCCCTTTCTCTTTGTAGTTATCCTGACATTTTTAATGTACGTGTTTGACTTACGAAACTTAAGATATCAATACATCTTCCTTTCAAGCAACACAAGATCATTAGTATATTTTAACTTCTATACCATCCCTATCTAATGTGTTATTATTAACTAGTGTTTTAGTACAATCTTGGTTTTAGCTCCTCCCTCTAAATAAGTGATATTTACTTCTGACAGTCAATGTTTATTCAGGTTTTTCTACATATTTATCTATGACCTTGATCACTATTGCTTCCTGCATTCCATTTTCTTCTTCCATGATTTCCTTCTTTCTGAAGTGTAATTTTTAGTTAGTTCTTTTAAAAAGGGTCTGTGGACAACAGACTTTCTGTATTTTTTTTTTGTTTACCTGAGGAACATTATTTGCCCTTACTCTTGAGTAGTAGTTTAGGATTGGCTTAAAATTTAGAGTTAGCAATTATTTTCTCTTAATACTTTGAAGATACTCTTTAATGTCTATTGTACTGTTGAGAGAAGTTTGCTGTGCTTGTGATAGGTAGTTCCAGATATTCGTGCTTTTCTTTGGTTGCTTTTCAGATTTCACTTTTGGGTGATGTTACAATATCACTAGGAATGTGACTAAGTTTAAATTATTTTTATATATCCTATTCAGGACTTGTGTTTCTCAAATCTGGATACTCTTGTCTTTCTTTAATTTTAGAAAATTCCATGCTATTTTTCTTGAATGCTGGTCTCTATTCCATTTATTTCATGTCACATTCTTTAGAGGTATACCAGTTGTCTTGGTCTGCCTCCCAAGATTTTATCTATTTTTTTTCCTTTGCTCTCTGTGTTGTATTTTTGGTAGTTTCCCAAGATTTATTCTTTTGTTCACTAATTAATTGACTCGTGTTTTGTGTCTAAATTTTGTAACTCATTTCCTGAAGTTTCAATGATGACAATTTTAATTCTGTAACTTCTAATCACTTTTCCAAATCTGCCTTTTCTTTTGCCTATAGATTTAGTTCTTGACTAACAGTTTCTATTCCTTCTTTCTTGTCTTCAATATTTTTAAATATAATTGTTTTGTATTCTCATTCAAATTGTTGTGCCATTGTTTTATTAGTTCTGGTTTTCCAGAAGCTGACCTTGAGAAGATTGAAGTGCAAGTGGTTTATTTGGGAGGTGAAGGAAATGTGTGGAAAATAGCTAGAATATCACACCTCCCTCTCTTGCCCAGGAGCAAGGGAGCTGGTATATTTACATATTAGTCATAGAGGTTGAGGTTGAGGGCTGCTCTGGGGGTGTTAACATGCTTTGTGCAGAGACAGAGTGACTTAATGTTGCTGCTTTGGTGACAGCCCTTGGACAGACATGCAGATACTTGCAGTTGGGAGCTGGCAATGAACATGAAGTAGTAAAGTCCAAAGCCAAAAGTATTCTGGCAGAGCAATCAACAATATTTGTTACAAGAAGTTAATTCTCCCATTGGCTTTCTTGCTAACTCTTGCTTATGTATATTTTGTAAATTTTAACTATGAACTCATGTTTAGTGGTACTGTGCATACTGTGCGTGTGTGTGCATGTGTGTGTGTTTGAATTCTCTGCCTCTGGACTTAGAAGTATTTCTCCAGAGTAGCTTTACTTTTACTTCAGCCTTGTGTCCCTAGGGAAAATACTTATTTTTAATTAAATTCTCATTTTAGGTGAATCCTGAACTGTGAACGTGGTATAAATTTAGTCTGTAAACCTGTACATGTTGCAGACATGGGATTTTTATCATTTTCTTTTTCCCAGAGCTCATAGACAAACTTCGTTGTCATCTCCCTTGAGTGGTGGTCTATTTTTTTTCATTATCCTTTCTCTGAGGGTGTAGCTTTGAAAGTCCTGACTTTATACTCATTTTCAGTTCTAATACCTTGCATCATATCGGCCCAACATCTTGTCTCTTGTGCTCTGGAACCTTAAGCCCCTGGCTGTTGCCAACCTAGAAGACCCTGTCCCCGGGCAGCTGCAGAGTCAGCTCATGTGCTTTCAGTTTCCTGGTTTCTGCCACCTGGGACTTTAATTTTCTTATTCTTTCAACCTTAGATATGCATTAACATTTTTGTTGTGTTTTTCCATTATTTCTATATATTGATAGCAGGATGGTTTCAAATTTATCCAAGTGTAATTTTTTCACTGATATTGACCATTTAGATTTTAAATATTTAAAATATGAATGGCGTACTTAAAAATAATATAAATTTGCGTACTCTTAGTAAGGCATTGTACTGTTTAAGTAAAAAGATTCCTGGGAGTCTGTATGCTCTGTCCTAATCAGGAATCTTCTATTAATGAATGGTGGCACTCATAGACAAGCTATTTAAACTTTTTATGACTCAGTTTTATCATGTATAAAAGAGAGTAGAGTAAGGCCCCTTGCAGGACTACAATTCCATCAACTAGTTCACAATCTAGAACACAATGCTGATGAAGTCAATTTAAGATAGTTAATGTTATTAATATATTAAGGAACTCTATGTGCTTAGCAGTTTCACTAGACTATGAGTATCTCATGTGTCAGGAGAGGATGGAGTTTACATCTCTATATACTGAGTGCCTAGCACAGTATAAACTTCCAGGGAAATTTTTGGATATGCTCCATACAGGGATTCAAGTGGTACAAAAAATCACTATTTATACTCTTTCCCTTCCTGTTGCTTCCTCACTTCAACCAAAAACACCAAATTTCTCTCTTCCTGACAAAGCACACTGTTGAATGTTTGCAGCCTTATTCTGATATTGCCCTACCTCTTTCCTTTCTTCACAGATAAGCTATATGGAATAGTAACTTTGCAACTCCTTCCTTTTATAATCTCCTCTCCATTTTCATTTATATTCCTGATCTCCTCTGGCCTACTTTCATCTCTCTGATTTTTCTTTCTCTATTTCATGGCTTCTCTTTCAATTCTGCACCTAAAATTTTAACATGATTAAGGGTTCTGTTGCTTCTAATTCAACATGCTCTTCCCAAGTCACATCATCTATTGCCAGGGCTTTAGTTATGATCTGCATGCTGATAATTGTTAACACTAAAATAATCTATCTATCTATCTATCTATCTATCTATCATCTATCATCTGTCTATCTATCATCTGTCTATCTATATCTATCTATCTATCTATCTATCTATCTATCTATCTATCTATCTATCTATCATCTATCTATCTATCTAATTATTACTCTGTTCAACTTGCTGTAATAAAAATACCATAAACTGGGAAATTTAGAAAGAACAAACATTTATTTCTTATAGTTCTGGAGGCTGGGAGGTGCAAGATCACCATGCTGGCAGATCTGGTGGTTGGTGAGGACCCAGTTCCTGTTCACAGACGGCACCTCCTTGCTTTGTCCACACATGGTGGAGTGGGTGGGACAACTTTCTGGAGCCTCTTTTATAAGGGCATTAAACCCAACCATGAGCCCTCAAGACCTAATCACTTCCCAAAGGCCCCACTTCCTAATACTATCATCTTAGCAGTTAGGATTTCAACATACAAATTTGGGGGGGATGCAAACATTCCAACCATATCGTTGTATATTATTTATTTTATTTATCAGTCTGTTTCCTCTCTTGAATTTTAGCCCCTCTTGTTCACTACTGCATCTTCAAAGCCTGGAATAATACCAGGCATTCAGTAGGCACTCAACAAATATTATTTGAATAAATGACCAAATTTAATATGTGGTGCCTTACCAGAGTACAGTGTTTGAGTTAACAGAGCAATGAAGGTATTTCTGAGAAAAGGAATCTCAAAAGCTCAAAAGAATATCAACCAGGGATTCTAAGAAGATGGAGACAGTAGTGGCAGTGGGGTGTTTGGACTTTCCCCAATCTATTTGTATAAAAACAGACAGAAAAAAAAATAGAAAAATTAAAACCCATAGATAACCGTTAAGATAAAATTAGGTGATAAGACATCCCTATGAACCCCAAAGACAAGTGTACTGGGACAAACCATATATAGGCACAAGAGCTGTGTGCTGTTGACCCAGTGGGACAGTGGAGAGAACAGCAGGGTGAGAAGAGAGCCTCAAAATTTAAAAAAGGGTTGTCACTGGCAATGTTGTGGGTGACCAATTCAAGAGCAGCAGCTGACACTGGTTTTGATTACTCAAAGAGCTGAAAAGTTTTAGGGTTCCATGGTCCTTGCTTGGGTCCCACACCACCTCAAAACTTATGCCAAGGCTCCGTTCCAGGACAGGGTCCCCCAGTGAGGAGAAACTGGTAGAAACAGAATCAAATTTAATAGAAAAAGTTCAGAGAAGGTCAGTTAAATGCAGAGGGTGGATAATAGTGCAAAGAAGTCTCAGAAGGCAAGCTACCATAGTTATTTTTATTGAGGTATAATTGGCATACAATAATTTGCACACACTTAAAGTATGCAATTCGATGAGTTTTGAAATATGAAACCATCATTGCACTCAAGATAGTGAACATATCCTTCATCCCTGAACGTTTTCTCATGCTCCATTGTAATCTTTTCCTCCTACCCAGCTCAACTCCCCTCCAGGTAATCATGGATCTGCTTTCTATCACTGTGGATTAGTTTGCCTTAGATTAGTTTCCTAGAGTTTTATATTAATTGAGTCATAAAGTTTAGTCTTTTTTTTTCTGGCTTTTTTACTCAGTGTAATTATTTTGAGATTCATTCATGTTACTGCATATATATATATATAACATTAGTTCATTTTTTTATGTTAAGTAGTATTCTGTTGTGGATATGTATAATTTGTTTATTTTCTCACTTGTTGATGGATATTTAGGTTGTTTCCAGTTTGAGGCTATTATAAATAAAGCTGCTAGGTTTGTGTACGAGTCTTTGCACGGACATGTACTTTCATATCTCGAGTAAATATCAAGAGGTAGAATGGCTAGATCATAAGGTAGGTGTATGTTTAAGTGTTTCAGAAACTACCAAACTGTTTTTCAAAGCAGTTGTACCACTTTGCATTCCCACTAGCAGTGTAGGAAGAGTTCCAGTTCTTCCATATCTTTGGCAATATTTGGCATGGTTTGTGTTTTTAATTTTAGCCATTCTAGTAGGTGTGCAATATATGTCATGGTTTCAACTTTGAATGTCCCTTATGATGGTAAAAAAGCTATGTAAGCTAAGCTTTCTTCTAAAAGTTTAGGAAAACTACATATATAAAAATGAGCAACAGGAAAGTATTGAGTTCAAATTTTATGCAAAGTTACTATAAGCAAAAGAGGATAAGGATCTTCTAGGATCCCTGTCTGATACATAGGACAAATCTCTATCCTAACAGCACTGATGGTTGCATTATAAAATCAGAAAATAACTCAGAAAGCATGTTGCTAATGCCTGAATTTCCATCATTATATGTTTATTTCTTTGCATTAATAATATTAAAGGGATTGTAACACTAAAGGGATGATATATTGAGTTCCCAACACTTCAATGAATGTAATTTTATGTGATCTTTTGCAGTGTGTTAGAGAACTGAGAGAAACTTCTCAGGCAATTGACCCACTCAATAGATGTTTAAATAGAGTGAAAATTGAGAGGGCCATCTATTCATAGGAAAAAATTTTAATGAATAATCTCTTAGGGTGTTCTTTACACAGTGGTAGTATTGGTAGCAGCATGAAATCTAGTTTTCTATAGGAGAATGGAAGAAAGGTCTTAAATGGAAGAAAGCAGAGCAATAGTTGCTCACAATTTCACTTGATGCAATCATGACTCTACTTTCAGGTGGAAAAATAAGTAAGATAAAACAAATGTTTGGCTCTGAGGAAGGTCAGAAATATAGAGACTTCTTACTGATAAAATGTTTATGACTCAGGAAAAAAATACAGGGAAGGAAGCAGATGGAGAAATGAAAGCCAAAAAGTTGTGTGTATGGGGTAGGGGGAAGGGATGTTAAGAAGAGAAGAGGGAAGAAAAAAGAATACGGAAGATTAAAACAATCTCTAAAGGTTTGCTCTCTCTTTTTGAACAATTTAAAAATATTTTCATCAAACAACATTGCTTCTCTCTTGGTTTTGTTTTGTTCAGTCTTCCTTTCTACACTGTTGTCTGTTCTTTGTTTTGCATCCTAGTTTTGCAGGGGGAATTCTGCCTAACCAGACACCAAGGGAACTGCCAGCTCTGTCAATCAGCTGTCATAACTAGGGCCGGAGACCAAAAAAGAACAGCATAAGCCAAAGAGGAAGAAAAAAATAAAAAGAGACACAGAGATAGTGTGTGGGAGTATGTTGTGCAGGGGGGATGGGGAGAGGAGCTTGATGGGCTGGGAAAATACATTTTACCCATTTCTCCCGAGTCACTTTGACTATACTATTTTTTTTTTCAGTTGTGTGGGAAATCAAGAGCAAAGGCTCAGCTTATCAGTGATTTCCCTGAGCCAGGATTCAGAGAGCTGAAGGGACATCCTGTACCAAGCACTGAAACACTGACCTCAGTAGAATCCCCACCCTGAAGATCTAACGGAAAAATATTTGTCTTGTTGTATGTGGTGGCTCTGTGAGATATGTAGTCTAGGGAAGACAATAGGAAAAATTTAGAGTTAAATATTGACTTCAAATAAGAGACTGGACAAAGCAGTGGACCTATATCTTTTAAGAAATTCAGTATGCTGAAAACTTTACCAAATCTAGCCATTTCTTTGCCTGTGTTTAGATTAGTCTTGGAAGGATCATTTGCCAAGACCATTTCTGCCAAACACAGGATTTGCCAATGCCGATGCCCAAATATAGATCATGAGTTCAGTGTTTTGTCTATCATGTGCCTTGTCTAATACAGAATGGACTTGTTCATCATGCTCTTTCCAGACATAACATAAACCACCAGGACAACTGTAATTAACACTGAGAATACTGAATAACCTTTGGCTAGAGCTATTTTGGCCCAACAATTGAATCCAGCAGAATACAACATCTAGTTTCATAACCCTAGCCAAGGTCTGATACCCTCTATGATACTACTTTTTAAAGCCAAATGAATGCTCTAAGAGACTTGAGTTGCTTAAGAAAAGTGCATTCAGGTTTGCTCTTTTTATGTGTAACTTGTTCTACTAGCTGGTTCCAATTTTCATTCATCAATTATGATTATGTGATATGATATTAACCTAGATTTAAGTATGCCAAGGTTTGATGGAGAACAAGAATATGTGAGTTCCTGATACACTATTTTTAACATTTGATGTCTTGTATTAAAAGATAATCCAACTCACTAAATAAGGAGGGATTACAGGAACCTGTCACTGGGACTGTATTATTCAGATAATCAGTATATTAGAACCAGTTATACATCAACACTTGTGAGGTTAGTTTCTAAGGCCTTCACAAACACATATGATATTTCTGATGCCAAATTTGTCTTTAAGGGTTTTGACTTAACTGAAATATACATAATAAATTCAAATAGCCATATGCCTATCTGTACATCATTATTGAAGGGCACTCACTTTAGCAGAAGTTAGCAGTAACATTCCTTTGTCTCCAGAGCCACATCCTTCACATACTTTATCTGACATATTTTAATCAATTTCTAGCCAAAATAACTTTTTATACAAAAAAATCCATTTTTTAATTTATGGCATCTCATGGGGGTAATTTACTTCTATTTGCGATTATTAGGGTCAGGGCAAGGTTTTTAAACAGCTACTTCCAGAGCATTTAAAATCATAGAACAGATCAGAAGGCAAAATTTCTCTTAATATGCAGTTCATTTTAAATAAAGTTGCATTCAATATATGCACCATGACAGGAAATTGTGTGCATGTATTCAATAGTATTTTTACAGTGAGTAACATCTTGTCATTTGTCAACACGTTTGTCTTTTATATCCACCTGAAGCTGAATTTGGATAGAAAAAGTCTATATAAAGAGACATCTATGTATTTATGTATTTCTATGCTCATCTCTGAAAGGCCAAAGCACTTGACAAGCTGGCTATTTTAACACAAAATAATTCTAAGGGATAAGGAAGATACATGGGGAGAATATTAGCCCTTTTGTTAAACTCCAAGTTTCTCTGAAACTGTAAATTTTTCACCAGATTAGGTCAAAGATCAATAACAAAAAGGGTAGCCTGAAGAGATATAGTTGGCCAAGGTCCATCTTTCTGCTCCAAAGTCTTAGTTATGTTTCTTGAAGTAAAATTTATTTTAAAATAAATCATATTCACTTTCTTTGCAAGCATATAACAAAACTTATATAATATTTAGAATCCAATACCATGACCTGGTGTCCTGAATTCATGAAGTGGCCAGAGGGAAATGTGCAGGGAATAGTTGTGAGGTAGGATTATTATAGAATATGTATAGTAGGAGGAAGGTAGAGAAAATCTTTTTTCTTTCTTTCTGTTTTTCTTTGCTGCACCCTAACTTCTTAGTAGGGATCATTTAACTTCATACTTAAATAAAAGACAAGTTAACTATATCCATAATTAATATACATGGACTTTTAGGATAAAAAAGAAAAAAATGTGATAGTCCAAGACTTGAATTATTTTTAGCACTTCCCAAAGTGAAACATAAACACACACACAGTATTAACTTCTCTAAGCCTAAAGTTGGAAAATTTTGTGCTTTATTACTTCTGCCATATTTCTCCATTAGTAGAGTTTTACCCAAATTCCAAGAACTTGACTCCTCTTGTCATTATCAAAAATATTGGGAAAAATTTTCCACAAGCCTTCTCAGAGACCAATGCCCTTTCACTGTTCCCAGTCTGTCACTCACCCATTTCCTGTACACACCTACTTCATGAGCAGCTGTATTTAATCCTGGGTTCATGTCCTGACTCAAAAACTATGAGTTCCAGAGGAAATTTTTGAAGTGAGAAATGCTTTTATTTGGACTCTGTAACCCTGGGGGGAAAGTCCCGGAGTAAAGTACCTTTGAAACCGAAATCAGTCAAAGGGAGAAATAAAGTGGAAGAAACCCGTTTATTTCTTACAAGCAGTTGTCCTGCATCTCTCACAACCTGGCTGCAGAAGAAGAGGCCCCATTAAACCTCTCTGGTCCAGATAAGCCCTTGCTTGCCCTTGTAATTTCCTATTGCTATGGAGACGGACTACTTTTCTCCACCCCTTGGAAACACCTATTGATCTGGAGATGCACTAAGGCCAGGCTAAAGATTCTGGAAATACTGCAATTTTACCCACACACTCTTAGAAAAAAAAAATCTCTTTTCCTTGGAATATTGGGTAAGAAGCTGGCAGATCAGCCTCCAAGACCAGAATGGGAGAATATGATTCATTCTTAAATTTCCTTGCTTGTTTTTGGTGTGAACATTCAAAGACCATCTTTTCAGAAATGTGTTCCCTCCATCTGAACAGGAATTAGGAAGAAAAATAATGATTTATCATAATCTTAGAGACAGCAGCATCTTTATATTAATATTCAGAACATCCCTAGGCATATTTTACCTTAAAACTTCCCAGATTTACCATAAAATAATATTGATAGAGGGTCCTCAGTGTTAAAATTTCAGCATTTTCCTGTAACACAACTTCATTTTCAGATGAATCTGTTCTCTAGAGGTGGTCGTTACTGGAATAACATAAATTCACCACAGCAGTCAAGCTGTGTGACAGGGTTGGTATGCAATCAGACGTTTGACCTGACGTGCCTTCTGTTGGCTGGGGTGTGTGTGTGTGTGTGTGTGTGTGTGTGTAGGGAACTCTAGAACCAAAGTTTTTCAGCTTTCCCTCGCTTAACTGTTGTCTATATTTCTCTTTAGCTGTCTCCTGGGCTTTGAAGTTGTGTGTTATATTGCCCCTTGAATTCAACCAGCAGGACCTGAAGTTCATGGTTAACGTTAACAAGGTGAACTCTGTTAACAAGGCACTCTACAGTAAATTCTTAGAGTCTGAAGAGATGAATGGCATTCAAAAAACAGTTCTGAAGATAAAAGGTCAATTTCTGCTTAGCCACCATATCAAGTATGGAAAATTATTTAAGTACTTGCCTAATTCTTTGGGCTACACCTTCCAGTAACTTATGAGGCTCTTCATCATTTTTCCTCATTTATTTATTGGAAAAATTCTAAAAGATAATGAAAAGCACACCTTTGTCTTTTGCACAACAGTTATAGAAATGTTGTTGGTTATATTGTGATCATATTATTAGTGAAATAACCTAGATTAAAAAGTTCCACATTAGACTGTCAGCTTTTTAAAGGCAGAAAATATTAGCCATATTTGTGTCTTCCATAACAGCTGATACGTGCATTGTGCACAATAGGTGCCCAATACATTAAAAAAAGTCTATATTTAGTTTTCTTTGACAGTTTTTGTGGAAGCCTCCCTAAGTGTTTTACCAAAACAGAAAGTTATCAAAAGCTCTAGGAGTAATAGATCACTAATAACCCCATTTCATTGAAAACGAAATTGAGATAAAATATGTCCAAATGACTTCAATGGGGCCATAATATAGAAACAGAATAATAAATTCTAGATTTATTTTATGGTTTTTACCTAGAGCCACATATATTTTGACTAATGTAACCTCTCCTGGCATGAACATATGGATATGTGGGGAATGAGAGGGCAGATGGAGGGAAAGACATTAGGAAAAACCTAGAATGACTCATATGGTTTAATTCTTTTCAGGAATTCAATGCAAGTTTATACTTGCTACCTGTTACAAGATCTGCACCATATTATATTTTATAGGATGCATAGGAGAAGGTTAAGACATATTTCTGGCCTTCTGGAATATAAACATTGTTTCCAGAATCCTTCCTAAAATGCAAACCTAATTAGCTGGACAAGGTAATCAATTATTTTATCAGCACCACTAAATACTTATCATTTTATGACAAGCTAAGTTCAAATCCCTATGGTAAAAGGACTTGGGAAGGTAAATAATGATGGCAGTGAATGGTGAAGTCAAGTGCTTGGGCCAAACATTTGACCTGACATGCCTTCTGTTGGCTGGTATGTGTGTGTGTATGTGTGTGTAGGGAACTCTAGAACCACTCAAAGTTTTTCACCTTGTCCAGGAGAAAAGTGCTGGGGGTGGAAGTGGAGCAAACCGCAGGGAGGATCCCTGGTCAGAAGACGCAATGTGAGGATTCGGAGGGCCCGTCTAGGGAAAGGATACTAAAACACAGGTCTGTTTCTAGCTGAGACCTAATTCTAAACTCTTCTATGGTGGTGATGGGGGATTGTTAGTAAGACATGGGAGGGGGATGTGGTGCTTCAGGGTCTTTGTGACCTTCTCGAAGAAACATGAAATTAGTGATTCTGCAGAAAACATCAGTCTGGCTTCAAGGACCAGCCTATTAAAAGTGTTATTCCTGATGTGGTTATCTAGCCATGGGCAATGTATGTTGCTAGCCCGATAAAAGTGTTTAGTTTTCTCATAGATATTTTCTTCTCTTCAGAATTGTATATGAAGCTAGTGAAATCAACTCTAATCATAGTCAATCCTTTCTCTGCTCAGATTAATTTAGGAATTCTTAACTATAAAACTAAACTGACGTAAATTATTTATTTATTTCTGTCCCGTGCAATCATTATCATTGTCCCATGCAGTTGTATAAGTTATATTTGTTTTATTGATTTTCTAATAAGCAAATTGCCATATTAATTCTAAATATTAGCATATTTAAAGTCTTGTTTAATGTGAGACTGCTTTGATAAGTCAAGCATTAGGAGTTAGGCTGCATTGGAGACCCCAGTGGGTATTTTCCCTAAACTTTATTAGTCTAAAAGCTTTTAGGAGGAATGTGATTTCAGCTAACTGTTCTTTATATCCTGTTTGGACTTGACCATGCTATTCCTTTGGCAAATCTGGAGGGTGAGAAGGAAAATGGGTGTTTGGGCTCACTTTTAATGCATGGGATGAATTGGTTCTAGAATTAGGTAGGTGGACAGGAAAAGGAGACATCTTTTCAGGTGGAACTACTAGAAAAATATGCAAGTTCAGAACTTGAGTTTTAGTTAAGACGTTTTGGTTGTCAGTAACAGAAAACAACTCGAGCTACTAAGGAATTTATTATAGGAATATATGGACATTGATGGATACCTGAGGGTAAGAGGGCAGCCAGTCCTTGGAAAGGGATTGAAGTAGGTTTCTGTGAAAACCAGAAAGTACTCTTTTTCCGACTCTCTTTTTGCTTCAGGTACACATGACCAGTACACAGCTCTTGGAGGTATTTGTTGTACTTCCAATCATATATTGAGAGTAGTGGAATTCTCTGACAATCCAATTCCAAATTCCTGGGATAAGTGGATTGATCCAACTTGGATCAGCCATTCGGCCTTGGTCTAATCACCTCTTTCTGGTGGAGTAGGGAGGGTGGAGTAAGCAGACAACTGAACGAATGAAGACCAGTAAACTGGGGCCCTGTTCCTGTGAGCAGTTTCCAAGCAGGGGCAAGTCAGCTGCATTGAGCACATACCCAAGAGTGGTCATACAGAGTTTCAAATGGGTTTCAGTGAGTTGAAGCAACAAGAGAGGGGAAAATGTGAGGACAAAGTAAAAGGAAAAAAAATGAATGGCAGTAGATAAAAGCAACTTTATGTCAACCAGGGTTACAGTCAGCCCTTCTTAACCTTCTGAGTGAGAATATTTCCTTTCCTTTGCCAGCCAGAAGTGGAGAGTGCTGTGAGAATTTCACCTCCTACTTAAAGTGTCTCCTGATTAGTCATTTCTCACTGATGCCTTTAGCTTCTAAACTTCCACAGTTCTTGTTGCTACAGAACTCTTGTTAAATACCATCTTATTGTCTTAGTGTTGTATTATGCAGAGAAGTGGTAAGAGTATACATATATAATTTCTTCAGAGAAGGATTCATGTTTTTGTTTCTTTATGCCCCACCTGCTTCCAAGAGCACATCAGTAGTGATCCACCTGGGGATGGGGCTACTCAAAGGCTGTGTCCTTTCTTCACTTCTCAGCATCTATTATTAGCTGCAGAATCAGAGAATTGTATTGGTTGAGCTCTCAAATTGTCTTCTAGATCTAATGTTCTCTGATTCCAGGGTCTAAGATATAAACTCCCCCCCCCCCGTGAATAGAAAATTTTGTGACAAATCACAACCATGAGGTGTTTATGACAATTTTAGCCTGCAGGCGTTGCTGTGGTGTAAGAAGAATTAAGGGACGGGGAGGAACACATCAAACAATAGTGAGAAAAAGATGTTTTTAAAGGATTCTGTTTACATCTTACATGCAGGAGTAGGTTTCCCTGCTCTAGCATCTCTCCATGAAAGACCTGGGGTCGGTTTCCGAACAGGGCAAGAACCAGAGGGTGTGTGTTCTCTCCAGCTGGAGTTGGATATCTGAAAGGATGTCCTGTTTACATTTGGCACCAGAGCCTAGTGATTGCAATGCCTGAGTGCCCCAGAGATGAGATGAAACTCAAAATGGATTTTTCACACAAGTTTAAAAAATAACACTCGGCTGACCCTGTCATCATACCACCTGGGATTGGTTTACCAAAGGCCTATGTTTAAAAAGAATGCTTACTCAGAAGGTTGAGGCCATGGTATCCATGCAATGTAGTTTTTAGTTCTGTGGAGGATTTTCTTTATCCTTTCTCTTTCTCTTCCCTTCCTTTTTTCTACCCCAATACTTTTTTTTTTGAACAGAGAGAAAAGGTAGAAGTAGAAGCTTGGCTGACAGCCAGACTCATTTCATGAAATGACCTGTGTAAGTAACTGAACACCATGCAGTGTAATATTATAGTTAATCATTCAGTAAAGAGAAAATTTACAAAGAAAATACATTTTATAGTCAGAAAAAATGTTTTTCTTTTTCTCTTTCCTTCCTTCTTTCCTTTCTTCCCTTCCCTTCTTCCCTTCCTTCCCTACTTCCTTCCTTCCTCCCTTCCTCCTTCCCTTCCTCCCTCTCTCCCTTCCTTCCTTCCTTCCCTCCTTCCTCTTTCTCTCTTTTAAGGAGACAGTATTACTTTAAGAGAAGGTGTGGGAGGTGATGGTAGGGTGCCAGCCTAAGAAGAAGAAAGGAATGAGGAACTAGAAAAATTGTACTGGTGAAAAATAATTGTAAAGATGGAAACTAAATAATAATATGAATTTATAATAATAAAAAAATTGTCAATCCCAGCAGTGACTGAAAGTTGTTACTGTTTGTTCATTGCAAATTTTTATTAAAAAAAGAAATTTTCTTACGACATCTTCTCAAAGGGCTTCTGTCCCCTCTAACAGCTTCCCTTTCTGGCCCACTGGCTTATAATTAGTACTAAATACTGTCATCTATTATTGTTGGCTACCATTCTACCTTAAGTCCTTTCTGGCACAAATAAGTGGGGTAAATAAATATACAGATATATTTTGAAGGTTATGAATTCTGTTTCCCAAGTGAGATTTTAAGCTTCCTAAAAGTCACCTCACAGCTCCGTTTTTAGACATTATGGTTTCAACACAGATATTAATCAGGGAAGAGCAAAACCACTTGTGGGTCTCTAACTTTTGTTTTCTTCCCAAGTAATTTGCACCCCATTTCATGATTTCTTTGTTTATTCTATATTGCATGTGCATAATGGCCTCAAATACCAATTTGTATTTGATGATTCCAAAGCTGCTCTTAACCTAAGTGGAGCCCGGATTAACAATCAAATGGCCAAGTAAATGAAGATCAGGTACTTATGGCCCACCATTCATCATGGGTTTGCAAGACAACTGCATTTGTTTCAATCTTTGGGTGAGAGAATGTGCCTAGCAATCAGGTCAGCACTATGAACATTGCACCGTATTTGTCTTTTTAAGCATTGTGTGTAATCAAGGACGTGAGATGGAGTAATAAAAAACCATTATAGAGTTCTGAAAGCCCTCAATTTCATATTTACATCTTGGAACCAGCTTATTCTGACTTCATAACTCCTTAATTAGAGGCACAGTCATTTTCTTTTCTGTAGGGCATTTTTTTCTCCCTCACAATACAAGCATACATTTGGTAACTAATACCAGCAATTAGCCTCATCTGCTATGTAAATGAGTGTAATTGCAATTAAATACTTTAGTAGGCCCAAAGGGAAAACATGCAATCATTACAAAGTAAGTGGGAGAGCATGGTTAGGGGACATTCAGAAGTGTTAGCAGAAGTGCCTTTTCCCTGCAGTGTCAGGAACCTTTTCTATGGTGAATTATTTCACTTGGAGCCCTGGAACTTGACTTGTATTTCTTGTTCTATTTTCCTGCAGAGATCAGGAAAAAACTGTCCTTTTCAGCATTTTTCAGGGTTGGTTGGTTTTGGTGAAAATCAATTTGGGAAATAGTTTCTCTTCAGCATGGATCTAGGGCTTAAATATACCAACTTTCAGTTACTTTTGTTGGACACATCGAAAAAAAGCACTATATTCATTTAAAAAATAATTTTTACCATCAATATTCACTCAATAGTGTATCTTGAGTTGAGAACTGCTGAAAGAGCACAGCATACATAGGAGAGATAGATGACCTACAGAAGAGTCTAGTACTGGTTTCAGCTACTCCAGACGCTGCATGTACTTGTTCAAGTCATACACCTATTTTACCCATTTGTACAACGAGAAGACATAGTATGTATCTCACAGCGCTGCTGAGATGAAACTGGTTCATGCACGTAGAGTGTTTACAATATAGCCTGGCAAAAAATTCAATAAATGTGTGTTTAAAGATATTTCATTGTTCCATCCCTCCATGCAGATTTCCTCACTGGACCACAGACCTCAAGGCAGTGCACTTAAATGAAATCATTTTGGAATGAGCTTACCATATGTAACTCCTGGGGGAAAATATGTTCCCACCCTGGGGCAAATTACCTTTGAAGCCAAAACCAGTCAAAGGGAGAAATAAAGTGGGAGAAACCCATTTATTGCTTATAAGGAGTTGTCCACTTCTGCTCACCCGTGTCTCTCATGACCTGGCTGCAAAAAAGGGACCCCAACCCAGCCTCTCCAGTCCAGATATGCCCTTGCTTTGCCTCAAAATCACCTATTGATATGGAAATGGCTTATGTCTCTCAACCCCTTGGAAACACCTATTGATAGGGAGATGCACTGAGGCCAGGCAAGAGATTCTGGAAATATTGCAATTTTACTCAAACCGCATTTTAAGCATTATGCCATAAGACTTCTTTGAAAGCTATGATCCCCATGAAACTTACTGTTGTAGGCATGCATTTACTCTAGGAGTAATTCAGACTGTAAAACACAGGGACTTCTTAATGAGAATTCAAGTAAAAACTGGTGTTTTTATCTATGGACAGTAAATATATAACATCATTTTCCTTTCTTTGAAGTGATTGCTAGGATTTCAGAGACAAATTTGTAGCCCACACATCTCTAGTTATCCATACAAGACTCTCCTGCATCACCAGATTTTGTTCCTCTCTCTTTTAGTTTCATGTCCTTATTTGAAAAAAATATTTTGCTGTATCCATTTTGCAAAACACTTCAATTATTCTTATATAATTGTGTACCATGTGGCAAGTTGGCCTCTTTGAGACACAGTTCCTTCATCTTTAATATGTACAGTTGGGCTGAGTTACCTTTATAGTTTTTCCAGCTTCAAAATGCTGATTCTTAGTTTAAATAAGTTCTTTTTGTTGCTATTGGAAATGATACCTGGATAAATAAAGAGAAAACATCTGAAAATAGTTGGTGTGTAATATTATCAGAGCCAAAAGATGTAGGAGAAAATCTTTCAGATCTTCTCACTTTGGATATTTCTTTCTGCTTTCTCTCTTACTACAAACTACCCAAAGCATTTAAAGACATGATCATGAATATGTCAGTCAGTTCTTGGTTCCTTTTAGCAGTGAAGAAAAAGGCAGAGGCTTTATTTCTGGCAGTGGAGGTGGGCAAAGCATTTTCATGACTGTTCCCATAGATTTTCCTATATCCTATTCAAGGGAAAGGAAACAATAGGACCTCAAAGAATAAAGAAAATAAGAGAAGACTGTGAACCTCTTTTGCCACTTTTGATAGAAGGGAAAAATCTAGAGTTCTTATCTCCTTCTCTTGTTCACCTACCACTTAAGTTTTAAAGGGAGAGCTTCAAAGGCTTAGCACTGTCCACTCTGTTGAACTATGTTATCAGAGAAAAGGCTGCCAGATGTTTAGCAATCAAACTTGGTGCAGAACATAACTTTAATGGAAAACAGAAGGGCGTTTTGTTTCCCTCCCACTGTGCTATCTATCTGAAAGACTTTCAGGAGCCCTCTTTCCTTACCCTCTTTGAAAAGCACACATGCACTTTTTGAAGTGCTGTAATTGGACTCAGTTTGATAAAATAATATAAATCTTTGCATATACTTGTGAAATAAGTAACTTTGGATCCTTAAGGATGGAGTTTATAAAGGTTGAATTTTCTAGTGTTAAGACCACCTTAGAAAACAATTAGTCAAACACAAATGGGAATATTTAGCATGAAAACTACCCCAAAGGTGTCAAATCCTATTTTCCCTGTTTATATTTGGTCACTTCACATGGACCTCAGATTCAATACCATTTCTTTTTTGGGTAAGGACCTGATAACTTTTTAGTGGGCTAAGAGTAGGAGTGTAGGAAATGTGTTTTTTAGAAATAGTCTCTTTATTAAGATGCCTTTAAAAAAGAAAAAAAATTATTATTTTAGACTGAATTGATAAAGAGATGCTTTTAGTAGATCATTTGGATTACTTTGACAGTGAAGATACTACCCAGAACACTGAGATACTATCTGAAATGACTAAGATGTAGAGGCTCCTCATAGATGGAGAGAACAGAAAGTATTTAACTTATTCAAAACATGTATTTGCTTAAGGTAGGTCTGGGCTTGTTCCATACCCCAAACTTCATTCTTTACAAACTTATCGCACAGTGAAGTTCCCATCTGTGGGTTGTAAAGCAACTCTAAAACATCTGGCTATAGTGGGACCGTGGATAAGTGTAATGGAAATTTGATTTCAGTGGCTGCTTGCTGTAGATGCTATGCATTCTGATCTTATAAAAACAAAACATAAAGTAAAATAAATGGAAATTCAAATGTGAAATAATTTGTAGACTTTCTGTGACTTCTGATTTTGTTAGAGTTTAACACTCAGATAGAGTGAACCTAGGAAGAAAAAACTTTGCTGTAATTGCAGTTTATAAAACTGCTTGTTTGAGCAAATGTTACTCCATTACTTAAGACACAGTTTCCAGCATCATCTCAGCTCTCTTCATACTCTTCTTCCTAATCCTGCCATTTTATTTCCCACTGAATGTCCCATGTTTAGTAAGTGGATGGAACTCAAGAAACAGGCAGTGGGTATTGGGCTCGGTGCTCCTCAAACCTGCATCGGGAAGTTTTCTTTCACAGACCTCTGAGCATGCTCTGTATGGCCAACTTGATTGACAAATGGTGTTTGGAAAGGGAAATTGTTCAGAATGTAATAAAAATATCTTTGTTTATAGTCTGACTGCAATGCAAAGTGGGAAAGTTCTCAGGCCTAATTTCTAGAGCTCTGGTCCAGAGAGATCATTCAGACAATGTGGGGCCTCACTCAGTTTCCAATTTATCCATCGAGAGGCAAGCTCAGGCTTTTGAGGTTAGGGTCACTGTCCAAATGATTCCGTCCTTTCTTCCTTTGTATTCTTTTAATAACAGTGCTTTTCCCTTTTTCAGTTGCCTTTGAGGGGCCATAGAGTAGAGCACCCTCTGTGTAAATTTATCTTTTATTTTCACTCTTAAAAAAAGTGCTGCTTCAAAGAGAAATTAAGCTTTTGGCATGATTTCTTTTTCCCCAGTTCATGGTCTTGCTCCCAATGAAACAAAAGTTCCTACATTGGATCCCAGTGTGTATCATCTATTTTAGGAAGTCAAAGAAGGACTTGGATTTTGGGAAAATGTTTAATATCAAATATATGTTATTTTTGAGTCATTACTGTCAAATATTATATATGCTTATTTATATTTAAAATTTTTTATTTACATTTTTATATGGAGGGATTTATTAGATATATATTTTAAAAATCATTATTAGAAGAAAAATAAATCAGGGATTGTGAAAACAAGCTGACAGTAGTGAGCTGATTAAAGTGATATTTGTCTGATGAAAGAATCTATTTTTAGTTATCTATATACTCTGGGAGATGTTCGTTTACAGGTACAATTGTTTTTCTTTAAATTAACAGTTTACATGCATGAAATATTGAATTAACTCATGAATGTTCCTAAGACACTTCCTATCTACCAGGCATAGAAACCAAGCCAGATAAATTTCATGAAAATTTGTAAAAAAAAAT
The DNA here is from genome assembly GCA_032199065.1 of Smutsia gigantea. Classification (NCBI taxonomy): domain Eukaryota; kingdom Metazoa; phylum Chordata; class Mammalia; order Pholidota; family Manidae; genus Smutsia; species Smutsia gigantea. The sequence continues at coordinate 255,826 of JAVSCE010003478.1, read as the reverse complement.
TAGAAGTGTACAAACCATGATTTCAGGATTTCAAGCACCAAATCTATTATTTTTTGGTATCATTAATATACAATCATGAGCAACATTGTGGTTACTAGATTCCCTCCATTATCAAGTCCCCACCATTACAGTCACTGTCCATCAGCATAGCAAGATGCTATAGAGTCACTACTTGTCTTCTCTGTGCTGTAACTTCCTTCCCCATGCTCCCCCCACAACATTATGTGTGCTAATCATAATACCCCTTATTCCCCTTCTCCCTCCCTTCCCACCCATCCTCCCCAGTCCCTTTTCCTTTGGTAACTGTTAGTCCATTCTTGGGTTCTGTGAGGCTGCTGCTGTTTTGTTCCTTCAGTTTTTGCTTTGTTCTTATACTCCACAGATGAGTGAAATCATTTGGTACTCGTCTTTCTCTGCCTGGCTTATTTCACTGAGCATAATACCTTCTAGCTCCATCCATGCTGTTGCAAAGGGTAGGATTGGTTTTCTTCTTATGGCTGAATATATTCCAATGTGTATATGTACCACCTCTTCTTTATCCATTCATCTACTGATAGACACTTAAGTTGCTTCCATTTCTTGGCTATTGTAAATAGTGCTGCGATAAACATAGGGGTGCATATGTATTTTTCAAACTGGGCTGCTGCATTCTTAGGGTAAATTCCTAGGAGTGGAATTCCTGGGTCAAATGGTATTTCTATTTTGAGTTTTTTGAGGAACCTCCATACTGCTTTCCACAATGGTTGAACTAATTTGCAGTCCCATCAGCAGTGTAGGAGGGTTCCCTTTTCTCCACATCCTCGCCAACATTTGTTGTTGTTAGTGTTTTGGATGTTGGCTATCCTCACTGGTGTGAGGTGGTATCTCATTGTGGTTTTAATCTGCATTTCTCTGATGATTAGCGATGTGGAGCATCTTTTCATGTACCTGTTGGCCATCTGAATTTCTTCTTTGGAGAAGTGTCTGTTCAGATCCTCTGCCCATTTTTTAATTAGATTATTTGCTTTTTGTTTGTTGAGGCATGTGAGCTCTTTGTATATTTTGGATGTCAACTTCTTATTGGATATGTCATTTATGAATATATTCTCCCATACTGTAGGATGCCTTTTTGTTCTACTGATGGTGTCCTTTGCTGTACAGAAGCTTTTTAGTTTGATATAGTCCCACTTGTTCATTTTTGCTTTTCTTTCCCTTGCCCAGGGAGATATGTTCATGAAGAAGTTGCTCATGTTTATATTCAAGACATTTTTGCCTATATTTTCTTGTAAGAGTTTTATGGTTTCATGACTTACATTCAGGTCTTTGATCCATTTCAAGTTTACTTTTGTGTATGGAGTTAGACAGTAATCCAGTTTCATTCTCTTACACGTAGCTGTCCATTTTTGCCAACACCAGCTGTTGAAGAGGCTGTCATTTACCCATTGCATATCCATGGCTCCTTTATCATATATTAATTGACCATATATGCTTGGGTTAATATCTGGACTCTCTATTATTCTGTTCCACTGGTCTATGGGTCTGTTCTTGTGCCAGTACCAAAGTGTCTTGATTACTGTGGCTTTGTAGTAGAGTTTGAAGTTGGGAAGTGAGATTTGCTCTGCTTTACTCTTCCTTCTCAAGATTGCTTTGGCTATTTGGGGTCTTTCGTGGTTCCTTATGAATTTTATAAATATTTGTTCCAGTTCATTGAAGAATGCTGTCAGTATTTTGATAGGGATTGTATTGAATCTGTATATTGCTTTAGGCAGGATGGCCATTTTGACTATATTAATTCTTCCTACCCAAAAGCATGGGATGAATTTCCATTTATTAGTGTCCTCTTTAATTTCTCTTAAGAGTGTCTTGTAGTTTTCAGGGTATAGGTCCTTCAGTTCCTTGGTTAGGTTTATTCCTATGTATCTTATTCTTTTTGATGCAATTGTGAATGGAGTTGTTTTCCTGATTTCTCTTTCTGCTAGTTCATCGTTAGTGTATAGGAATGCAAAAGATTTCTGTGTATTAATTTTGTATCCCACCACTTTGCTGAATTCAGATATCAGTTCTAGCAGTTTTGGAGTGGATTCTTTAGTGTTTTTTATGTACAATATCATGTCATCTGCAAACAGGGACAGTTGAACTTCTTCCTTGCCAGTCTGGATGCCTTTTATTTCTTTGTGTTGTCTGGTTGCCATGGTTAGGACCTCCAGCACTATGTTGAATAAAAGCAGGAAGAGTGGGCATCCTTGTCTTTTTCCTGATCTTAGAAGAAAAGCTTTCAGCTTTTCACTGGTAAGTATGATGTTTGGTCTGAGTTTGTCTTACATGGCCTTTATTATGTTGAGGTACTTGCCCTCATCAAGCATGAAAATTTTTTTCTTTGCTTTCTGGTTATGATAACAGAAATGTTTGTGATTTATGACTTAGGTAAACCAAACTGGAATTTTGAAAATTTTAGAACATAGTCAACCTGAACTACCACTTTTCAATAGATATCAGTGGTCCCCCAAAAGCATGAAGAGAATATAGACCCAACATCAGCGCAAAAAAAATGAAACATCTTCCCCACTCATGTGCAGGTAGCCTCATATTATGCTCCAAACCACATAGAAGCAGGAGCTTAAAGTTTAAAGGAAAGGTTGGGTGATGGAATTCTGGGCGAGTGGTGATGCAGAATGTATGGTCTTTTTGTGTAGCAGTTAACCAAAAGGGTGATTCTTAGAGATCATATCTGCCCCAAACTACAATTAAAACGTTAAAGCAAATAAATGCATAGTAATACTTTAACGATCCAACAGTTGCTTCTTGAATGCCCACTGAGGCAGTGCTTTGTCATAAGGTGCCATACAGTGTCATAGGAGCCCAGAGACCTTGTCTGATATTTATGAAAGGCCCATGCTATTCCTGGAATATAGCAGACACTTAGTAGATATTTGTTCAATGAGTAAGTGGAAAAAATAGTGTACAGATCTATAACATGAAATTTCTACCCACAAAGAGCCTATTGATTATGAAAGCATTCATAGAGTGCTTTACACACAAAATCTATTAACCTACATTATTATCTATAGTCGTCAGTTTTTCCAGCTCTAGTTTGTATCAGAATCAACTGGGTAGACTTTTTTTTTATGTGCAGATGTTTGCAACCCAACCTGTTTTGGGAACGAAACTTTGTTGGGAAGTGGCAGAGATGGTGGAGGAAGCAGGCCTCAGCATCCTCAGGTGATTCTGGTGCACAGCTGTATGCCGACAGAGGAAGTCACATGAAGAAGGCAGGCTGCTGGTTCTGGAAGCAGACTAGCTTTAGAACCTGGATCTAGCCTCTTATAGCTTTTTGACTTTAAGATTAACTTCCCTGAGCCTCAGTTTTCATGCATAAAATGGAAAAAAAATAACAGTAATTGCTCTCAAAGGACTATTGGTTGGATTCAAGGACATAACCCATGTGAAGTGCATATTCCAGGGCTTGGTGGAGAGTAGGCACTCAGTGAACTGTGATTGCTAACCATCAGGGCCTGTGGTTTATTTCATATTTGGTACTAGACCTTGGCTGAAGAGCCAAACCACATTCCTGGTCTTGTGGGTGAGGCACTGTGCCATTGTCTCTCATCTGTTTAACCAGAACATAGTTTGAGAAGTTTACTCCTCCTGAGGAATAAAGAGACTTTGGCATTTCTGATCTCCACTTGAATTTCCCTCTAGGATGAATGTACTCATGTTGTTTCAGAATTTCCAGCAATGCCTGGCCTAGAAACCAGAAGCTGAAGTTATCTCAAAGTGATAAATTCAGGAACTTCATGAAATGTTGATTTTGATCTAGTTTCAAAAGTTGTCAAAGGTACAGAGCTGAGAAAAAGATGGCAATTTGAAGACTGGTGGGGAAAGGTCTAGCATTTTAATCTCAGGGGAAATTTTTGCTATAGAGAGAAAAACAAGTTTTGACTAAAATGAGTGGCCAATAAAGCAGGTAACTTTATATTAATGATAACCTATAGTCTGAGTCTCTAAAATAAACAAAATAAGCAGCTGTAATAGAATAAAGTTTATCAGAGTGTGATAGGAAGGTCAGACATGACAAATCAGGAGACTGGGATGTCGAGCTGGCTCATGACTATTATATAACTAACATTTCTGCTAAATTTAAACATGAGCAGCCTTCTGTGGAGGTGTGTGGGTGGAGAGGTGAAGGGGCAGATTGAAAACAATGGTCTTTATTTTCATAATGTACTTTAATTTTAGGCCGGGGTTGGATGAGACTTTCAGCTTACAGTATACTTCTTAGCAATTCTGTATTTTTCTGAACCGAGGCTACCCTTAGCCCCATGGCAGACCTCTTTTTCTGTCAAGGTACTATATGCAGTGCATTTTTCTCTGGCCTCCCTGGAAGTGGAATTGTCTCGGTCTTTCCCCTGCAGAACAGAAAACATAAACATAAGGGCATTAAAATGGAAACAGGATCTTGGTTCTCACTGTTTCAGCAGGCTCCTTAGCACTGACCTCTGGCCCTCATTAAGATCCCATGGAAAGTCTGGGCATCTGGGGTATATAGCTCACTGTGGGAATTTTTTTGTTGTTATGATTGTTGTTTTCCTCCTCCTGGATTATTTTGGCTTAACCTGGGGCTATGATGTAAAATAAGCCACTTTCAAGAGCTTTTCCTGACCCTCTTTGGGGATGGGGTTAGAGGATGAGACTTGACTACTGCTATTGTCAACTCAGAGAATCCATTTCCAGTTCTTCATCTAAAATTCATGTGAGAATAAAACAAAGCATTTCTTCCATTCTCTTGCATTAATGACAGGCAAATTTTTGTTTTTGAACATCCATGTAGAATTGTTAAAGGTATTAAAGCTTCATGTTTTTTTATTTTAATGCATTTTTTAAAGGACTCTAGATTAGATCCCTCTACTACCTTGTTTTTTTATTTGTATTATACCATACCACACTTTCATTAAAGAAGGCATCTTTCCTGATCATTCTATGGGAAAGATTTCAGAGAAGTTACTCTTTAATGCAATTCTGTGTTGTTCTCCTGTAGAAGTTTGAAAACCTAAGTCCAGAAATACAATTGGAGGTTAATTTTAAACATTCAGGTTGAGTGGCTAATTTATATACACCTTTAGGAATAATTAGTGGAAGATTTAGAAAATTTCCAATAAAAGCAGAAGAGCAGTCATCCATAATGAGGTAGAATAATCCTTTCCTCTTTGGTTGGACACCTCTTTCCATATATCAGGGCCATGGACTTCTGTTCAACAAGTGGCAAGTTTCATCTTAAGCTTTTCTCATTTGTAGCAGACTTATTTATGTCTCAGTTCCAGTTGATACGAGAGTAACTATTATGAAAATGTTGCCCTCAAAGTTTTCTTATAGGTATTTTGGATTTTGTTTTTAAAAGAATATTAACTGAAACAAATAATCTTTATAGTGTTTTGTCCCCCATGAAGAATTCAATATACTGTATTATAAAAACTGTGGAAAACATTCATAATTCTTATTTCAGAAAAGAAAAGCAGACTCAGGAGGGTAAGAGGTTTGCCCAAGGTCATCAAGTTTCATTGTATACAAAACTCAGGTTCTCAGCCTCTAGTACTGTATTGTATCCTTAAGTAAAAGGAAAAAAACCTGCTCTACCTCAGGAAAGAAAAGGTTGGGAATTTCAACTTCTCTCTATAAAGAAATCATCCTTTCAAGGAGGCCCTCTTTTATTGGTAGGAGGGCTTTCATTCTTTTATTCTGGCTTTTATTAGATTAAACAGGCAACAGAAAGAGGCCATGGAATAGGTCTTTGCTGTGCCATTTCATTCTTTCTCCCTGAAAAATACCACCCCCTTCATATTCTGTTGTTCCAGGCCCAGAACCTTTTAAAAGGCTGCCTCTTCAACAAAGTCTCCTCTATCGATACAGTTCAGTTGTCTATGAACACCTAGACAGCTTCATTTGAGTTCATGTATTTTTTTCACAAGCATTATTCAGCTTTTTGATGTTCCTGCTCAATCTTTTCAATTAAACTGTACACTCCTATTTTCATTACCTTTTTTTTTTTTTTACCCCACAGGGCCTAACATACTGATTCATACAGAGCAAGGAGCCAATATAAGTTTGTTGACTGATTATAATATGACATGAATCATAGGCACAATAAATGACTTGACCAGTATAGGATCAGTACAGTCCTCTCTCCTGTGTGGAGATGGGGTGGACCCAGAAGAGCAGGTGTCTGTGTAGCCCAAGCATTCCATTCAAGGAGCTCCAAATGAGGAGCATCGTCTGACAGGGAAAAGTTGAGTTATATTTTCATTAACAACTGTAACATGTATATGATAGATCCCTGGAAATCCAAATATTTTTAATATGTATTATTTTATTTGATTCTCACAGGAAAACAGGGAGTCAATATTGACTCCATTGTATTGCTGAGGAAACCGAAGCTCTCAGAGTGTTAGTGATTTGCCCATATTCACATTTTGCGAGTGATTGAACCTTGAACTCAGTTTTGTTTTGGTTTGTTTCCTTTTACCTCTGGGGTTCATGCTCTTTCCAAACCACCATCTGCTTCCCTCTCTCTGTAAAGCTATCACTCCAATGCTCACAGTCTGTGACTCATCCTGGAGTGACAACCCTATTTCAAGTGATAATACTATCAACCAAGAGAGCCCCACAATTACTATATTCCCTGTAGCTTCTAGCATAATAAAATTATAATATTGAAATAAGAGGTCTTAAAGAACTAAAGTTTGCATGGAAAAGAGCCACATGTAGCTCAAACATTGTACTCTCAGCATATTGAGCTCTCATGCTTCATTTGACGGCGTGGTTCTGGCTTTAGTTCAGAAGGAAGTTTAGTATAGGCCTCTGGGACAACTGACCCACCAGAGGGAAGATTAGAACATTCTTTCTTTTCCTTAGAACTGAGAGGGTACATTTAGTAGCAACTTTCTGAATGGGCAGAATGAAATAGTCAAAGATAATCTATTAACACAAAATAAATAGTAATTTCCATAATGTGCTTTCAAAATAATGTGTGATCGGCAAAACCTTAATAAAACTCCAACTATGCAACAAGGAGATACTGGTGGATTAACTTCTCCCTACCTACCTCCAAACAACAATAACACCCATGCCATATGTGGTACTTCCTGTTTTGTTTTGTTTTTAAGCCTTTGTTTGATTCAACTAGTTTAGACTCCATAGTCTCCCGTCTCTTGTGAAGCACAGCTGTTCTGGCACAGACTCCTCCGCGGAGCCCACCGCATTGCTCGCCCCTAGCTGTGCAGGCCCGGTCTTCCAGATTGAGTGGAGAGCATTACTATCCATAAATTTTATATGCATTAAAGATAGTTTCCCCCTCTTGTAATCATTATTAATATTTGATGGCCAAGTTATTATTCTTTATCGATAATTTTATAGATCATAGTTAATTTAGAAAGAAAAAAATCAGAACTGTAATGCAAAGTAGTACAGCTCCACTTTAAAAAGTGACCTTGTCAAAGAGATGCATTTTTACTTCAATTAAATTCAAAGTCAGTCAGTCCCATAGGTAATGTTAGCAATTATAAGAATACTTTGCAAAAGTAGTTAAAAAACACTCAGAGAACTTTTATGTGATGCTAGTTTTTAAAGCAAGAATGACTTTCTTCTAAAACTTCAATTCTTTATGAGATCATTTTGGAGTGTACTGTTACATAAAACATGAGGTCAGTAACTAAGGCTAATTAAATTTTAGTAGGAGCAAAAGTCACCAAAAGGTTTTTGCATTCATCCTACCAATTCTAAAACAGTGATACAATATACCATTAATAGCCTTAGAATTGCTAATTATTTCAACATGAATAGCGATATCAGTGCTGTCAGTTTAATTTAATACACTCAAGAGAATTCCTGCAGAATGCATGATTTCTCTATTATTTCCTGGTTTTCACAACCATGAAACACTATAAATTTTCTTTCTTTTCTTCAGAGAGAGAGATTAGTAGTCTAGACCCTTCTCACCTTTTGAGGAATGTTGCAGTTGTTATTTTTTAAAGAAATGGGAAATAAAAACAAAAATTCAGGAATGAGAGTACCCCAGGTGTAATTCTGTGATCTAGTACATGAAAAAAATGTCCCTGTCTCCAAATAATTAAAATGCTCATGCCTGCTATTTGTTTCAGTGGAGTTCCTACTTAGGGGATGACCTTAGACTTGGGGTTGAAGTGTCTTATTTTTGGAGAGAAGCCAAAATGAAAGTCTGGAGGAGTTTAAGAAAAATGAAATTGTTTGATGGAATAAACAAAAAGGCTCTACTCATTAGAAACTTTACCAAGTTAAAAAGAAGGGGTTATCTACTCATTTTACAGAGTATGTCATTTAGAAGGCAAAAAATAGAGAACAACCACAGCTTTCTCATTGGGGGGAGAGTTAAAATTTATTTAAAAAAACACGAATTCAATAATAACTAATTAAGAAGTACTGGGATAGGCCTTAACACCATGGAATTTCAGGGTTGGAAAAAACCTTAAGGATAATCTATTCTAAGTTTTTGTTGCCTGTGATCCCTCTACAACATCCTTTAAAAATGATTGACCAGTCTTGGCTTGTATATCTCTAGTGACAAGAAACATACTGCCTTATTTTGAGAACATTCTAATTGAAAATTCTTTAAACCAACCATCCTTGAATTTTCACTCATTTGCTGGTTTAGTGTCTCTCAAAATGTGGCAATTGACATGGTTTTAGGTGATATACAGGAAAGAGTCTTTAAAGTTAAATAATGCTCTTTCTTTCTACATATGTTAAAAAATATACTAGTGAAAAAGAGAAAAAATATATACTAGTGTACCAAAGTTATGATTTCACAGATTATTATTGCTTAGGATGAAGTTAAGGGATTAAAAAAAAGTGATTCCATGTAAGGCTGAGTTGAGAAACTATTGAGTAAATGTTAAATGTATGTGAATATAGGAGCAAAGTTGTGAAAGTGATTGCAAAATGTCCAAGTATGAAAAACAGCACCCTAGGTCTATACTGTAGGAACCAGAACAGATGCCATACTCCTGGGTAATGGTAGACTGTGCTGTCATGAGATTAGTCAGGAAGGTGGATATAGATAAATTGGGGTAGAAAGAAGAGGTAGAAGGCTATTGTAGCAATGGAGCAGACATACCAATGGAGTGAACCAGAATTATTGAGAAAGAAGTCTATTAGTGGAGTATCATGGAAAGAACACCATCGTGCCTGTCAAAGGACTCAGAACTTTGTCCTACCTCTCCTCTAATTAGACCTCCCTTTACTTCTCCATGCCTCAGTTTTCCTCATCTGTGGAATGGAGATGGCTTCCTATGTGATCACCAGAATTCTTTCCAGCTTTGAAAACATTTTACCACATAAGCATCATTGTGAATATATGGGCTCAGCAAATGAATGGAACTATGAAGAAAGGGAGAAGGAAGAATTGAAGATGGCAGTGAGGTTTGAAGAATGGGTGACTAGTGTCATTCAAAGAAATAAGAGAGGGAAGGAGGATCATTTGGAATAAGTGGACAAGGGAAAATTAGTTTGGATCTGTTGCAATGGAAATGCTAATGCTATCTCTCTATGTTGTCTGATAGGTCCTTGGACACATGAGAAACAGTGAAACTCCATTTTCCTATTTGTAAAATAGAAATGAGGTGATCTGTAGAGATTTGGGGGTCACTTACATATGATGGTAGGCAAAATCATGGAAATGGAGAAGACTATCAATAAAGAAAAGGAAGAGAGGAAATCGGGATTAAAGGGGTTAATATTTACTGAGAGGCCACTCTGTGCCCGGCATGTTATATGTACTGTCTCATTTAAACTTTACAAAACTCTTGTGAACTGTGCGTAATTCTCCCCATTTTACAGAATAGAAAAATTATGCTCAGCAAGGTCCAAGACTGCACAAGAATGAACACATAGCTCAGATTTGAACCTCTCTGTCTCACTTCCAAATCTATGTCAGCAACGTCAGTCCCATGAGAGCAGAGACAATGAGGGGAAGGGGTGGAAGGAGAGCCCTTGGTCATGTGAGGTGAGTGCAGCCCAAGTCAGAGAGAAGGGAAACAGGGAATAATTACATTAAATTACAAAAAAGAGAAGTAAAGGGGGTGAGAACTATAAACAAAGGAAAAGGTAAATGGCAAGAAGGTCAATGATGCCACCTCAGAGTTTTCCAATAAATTGGGATGAACCTCAGATTGGAGCACTTGGGTTATGAAATGGTAATTATAATAGTAAATATATTCTGAATACTTACTATATGCCCAACACTTTTCTAAGTGATTTACATGTACTAACTGATTTAATCCTAGCAACTGGTTATTGAATGGGCTGGGCTCAGTACGACTCAAGATGGGAAACAATTTTATTGTTTCCTAACACAGCCTTTCAATCCCTTCTCTCAGTTCTTCATGACCACCTCTGGACAATATATTGAGGAAATCCCCTAACTTTTCTTGATCACTTTTCAGGTACTGTATTAGAAATTACAATCTGTACATTAATATAATGTATAGCTGGAGGTGGCAAAAAGAATGGAAGTGTTTGTTATATACTGAAACAAAACATGAAGTGGAAAAAAAGCTAGAGAGTAAACCTACCGGTATGTAATAAAGGGAAAAATATACATATTTATGTTTAATTACATATGCATTAAATGCCACTTGGAATATCACTAAGGAACTAATAAAGTATGTGCCACTAGGAAGAGGAAGTTTTGGCTGGGGTAACTGTAGAAGGAGGGAAACTTTTCAATGCGTGTCTTTTTAATCTGTGATGTTTAACCTACCTGGATGTATTACTATTGTGCTCAGTCAGCTATTGACACAACAATGATGCAAAATCACAATCACCTCCAAACTTAGAGCCATAAGCATTGATTCTCATGCTCATAGGCAAGTAGTACATGCTGAATGGCTTTCCTGCAGGCTGCAGTTGTGCAGATAATTGCCCGTGGTGGCTCTACTTTGTCTCATTTTGGGGCCCCAGCTGGAAGGGCAGAGAATTTCTGGGGCATGTTTGTGTTTTTTTTTATATACTGAGGTCAGGAGCTCTCAGAGGGGTGGCAGAAAACACTCATGCTTCTAACTAAAGGCTCAGGCTTGGAACATTCACATCGTCACTTCCAGCTCACATGCTTAAATAAGTAGGGAAACACTCCTCCAAGAGGTACAGAAAAATGAATCATTTCTGAACAATAATCTACTTCGGTCCAGTTGAGTCTAATATCAAAATTTTAATTTCTCATCTAACTCCAAATTTCTCCTTTCCCCACTATAGCTCAGGTTTGACCAATCCTTAGAAGTCAGTGGTGGGGAAAGATATCTGGCCAGTTTCATTTTATTACATTTTCTTTACTTTTCTTTCTTTCTTTTTCTTTTCTTCTCTTTTCTCTTCCTTCCTTCTTTCCTTCTTTCCTTTTTTGCCTTTTATTTCTTCTCCTTTCTTCACTTTACCTACTTTCTAACTTTTACATGCTATTATATATATTAGCTATTTACATACTATTCTCCAAAGATGGATGCAAGGAAGAATGATTACAAGGAAAGAACAAATTCTAATGTAGTCGGTGTTCTGTAATATAAACTGGGGTCCTATGTTGGCCCATGGCAAGGTACTGTTTTTTTTGTTTCATGAAATACTTTGTGGTTTCTTTTGAGGTTCTTGAAAGGGACCCCCTGTTCGACCCTTCCTTGGTATAGGTGATACACCTTCTGTATGAACACTCTTGACTTTTGCTTCTGGTGGCTCACCACTCACAGAGGTTTTCCACTTGTCAGATCTATTGAGTGAGATTCTTTCACGTACTCAAGCCCCGCCACTGTAAGTCACTTATGAAAAATAAGTACCCTTACCTGTTGTTGATTAAAGTGTAGCTTGCATGCACTTGTAGCCCTTTTCTCTGTTCATAGATGCGGCCACTCATCATTAAACTTTTCCAGGTGAAAGCCAGTTTTAACATCCTCAAGGTTTTCTTAAATCATTTCCTCAACTTCACCTGATAGTAAGGAAGCACCTCAACCCTTCAAATGCATAGTTCTAATCAACTCTTTCCAAACAAATCCTCACCTCTTTCCTCCCCAGTTTATATTAATCCTTTCCTTACATAAGTTGGAATTGGATGGTAGGTTAAAGAAGTGGGTGGTATCTGGAAGCATGGATTCTAGACACAGTTCTGCCATTAACTATAGAAGTGACACAATGAGAATCTATTTCAATATCATTTTTTTTAAGAAGAGAAAACTAGGGTTCATAAACTTAATGTATGTAACTTGTCCTCTTCAATATGATAGTGACAGAGCTCTGCCTTTATCTGTGATCTGTATTTTTTTGGACCATAGTATAATGGTTTTTTTCCCACTGAATTAAAGCAGGAAGTCGTTCCTTATGTGTAAACAGACCTCTTTCGTGATTTAGATCCTTTCTTCTCGTTCTGGTCTTAGCAAGGGCCAGTCCAGGAGAACAGCTGGTCACCATTTTTTATAAGTGAACATTATAAATAAAGAGACTTCTAAACCTGCCCCAAGAGTTAGGATTTCTTTTAAAGTCTTAAGCCTCAGGGACTCATTTTAGTCCATTCAAACTACAAAATACTTTGGTCTGAAGATATTCTGAAAGACCCCAATAAAGATTTCTTCTCACAGTCCATTCTTCACTTAGTCCCTCTGTAGGGCTTGGGGGAGATGTGCAAAGCCAGCTGAACTTGGAACTCATTATTCCTAGAGGAAGGTATATTTCAAACCTAATGCTTAGATTCGAAACTCTGTTCTCTGTGGGAATTATATTGCTTAAGTACAATAACATTCTTAACTCTGAGTACAGAGTTCTTAAATAGAAACATATATCTTCATTTTTTTCTATTTTTGGAAATTTAAAATTCATTAAGCCATTAACCTCTGAAAACTTCCATCCTCTCACTTTATCGTGTGTCAGTGTAAGGTCCCCCTCCTCTTTGTCACAGCCTTTCTCCCTATAAAGATATGTTCTATTCCTTCAGTGCTTCATTTTTGCTTCTAAACATTATTACCCTTTCTCTGCCTATCTTTGAAGGCTTGTGGATGTGCACATGCACACACCACACTTACAAGCACAATGCAGATAAAAGAACAAAATCTCCTGTCTTCTGAGAAAATTTATAACTCTTTTCAGGTACTGTAGGTGTATCATTCCAGATTCCTGCTTGAAAATATAGGAGGAGCCCTGAATTGCAATCTCACATTGTCCCTCAGAGTGGGCCTTCTTAAAAGTACAACTCCTTTCCCAAAGGAAATAAGAGAGCTGTTTCAAATAAGCAATCAATCCATTTAGAACTCACCACTATCTGAAGAACTTTTTTTTTTACAGTGATGAATTGAAGGAAGAGAGACAAATCATTTTTTTAATGTATTTAAAGGAGAATTTTGGACCCATCAGCATTCACTGAATCCAAACATAGAAATTCAACTCAATTTGTCATGTTGAGAAAAGATGAATCACCTGCAGAAATCTTGGAATCAGTGTGCCACATTCAAAGTTGTTAAGTGAGAATCATTTTGAATTACCACTATCTGCTCAGTACTAAACATTTCTGCAAGATTTGATTGTCTTGCTGCAGCATGACTCCTCTTTAATGCCCCTCCCTTTCAATCTCTGAATCAAGTCCATAGCTACTCCCTGGTAACTTTTCAGAGAGTTCAGATTCTTCCCTTCTTCTTTTGAAAGGTCAGCACCTCATAGGAAGTGACTACTTTACACGAATGTATTATTCCAGTAATGTTATCAGACTATACTTTTATCTTTACTTTTTGTGTGTCCTGTGCACAAAAATAAAGGTCATCTTCTATAGGTATCACTTAGGGAGTGCTATTTCCATGTGCGATCTATCTACGACAGCTTCTAGTCACTTACTAAACCAAATCTAAACTCAGTCTAATGACTCCAGAAGTACATTCCGTTTTCTTGTTTTGGTGGAATTATTATTATTATTACTTTTTGCCTCTCAGTTTTTGTTTCTCCTGGTAACATTATCTCAGTTTTGCTCTATTGCTCAGTAGCTACTGGGACTGTCTTATCAAGCTACCCTGCTCACCTCGAGCCAAGTCAGAAGTCCGTGATCCAAACCTTTGACCTGGAATTTGACATGAGCACAGTGACAAAAAGCTTTAAAATGGAAGGAGCTCATTCATCCCCAAGGAGACTCCCATTTGCCCCTGCTCACTGGAGCCAAAATATTGCTTGGGCTGTCATCCTTCTGAAGTTTGTTTCTTCAGCTTTCTTCACAATGCTGTGAGCTACTCAATATCCTTCCGATAAATTTGTTTTCTGTTGAAATTAAAGTTGGTTTTTACTGATTATAAACCAGAGACTTTCAATTGAGACATAAAGGAATTGGCCTCAGATATCCTCCATTCTACTTGGTTTTCCCACCTCTGGTCTAGAGTAGGACAGGCTCTTTGGGGACTATAAATTTGTTCTTTGATCTTCCTAAAATTTCTTTCTTCTTTATGCTACTAAACTTTGCCCTTTTCATCCTTTAAAATATTTCTTCAAACATCACTATTTCATGAAAAGTTAACTCTATTCACACTCTACATTAACATTCTTCAGATTTGCTTAGCACTCACTGGCTATTTGCCAGATCCCAAAGGGGGCTCTCAGCACGGAGAAGATCTTTCAGCGTTTGCATCAGGATAAGCTGCCAAATGTTGAGCAAATAAAATACTGAGCCACAGCGTGTCCACTCCTGCACCTTTTAATAAAGTAAACCAAAGACAACTTACTGATTAGACCAATACTGAATCACTATTATCCAGTGTAAATTATCCACAGGAAAACCATTATCGGAGTTCTCTCCCTCTCAAAGAACAGTGAAGTATAGGAGAGACAGGGTCAAATCTAGGCAGATGATTCATATGGAAAATTTACTTTTGATCCATACCAGCAGAAAAGGCTACAAATGGTCCTAAAATTTGCTTAACATTACAGAAGTTTCTCTCTTCTCAAACTCCGTGTCTCACGTGCATTACCAGGGCTTTCTGTGTACCCTAGTCTCTCAAGGACCAAGTAGTTGGAGGCATCCCATTGAATGTGTTTCTTTCATTTGCTCATATTCCATTGCAAAGCAAATAACATGGCCATACTTCCTTTAGTTGGTCATGGAAATGAGAATGCTCCATGTGCCAGGGAAAGTCATAAATATTTGATAAATAGTACCAATGATTACTCTAGATACTTCACTTCTTATTTGTACTTCTCCTTCCCTCAATGTGCCCAGCGCTCATCAGCTCAGAACTACACACCTCAGTTCAGACACTTTTTCTAGGTCATGCATTTGATTTAACTGAGCTATTCCTTAACTTCAACCAAGACATTAACTGATAATGATAACATATTGAACTGATAGATCCTTTATAGTTCACACAGATTTTCTGCATGAAATATCTCCTTTGACTCTCACAACCACCTAGGGACATACCTGGGACAGAGCATATTAATTCTGTTTTATACAGATGACTAAACTGGAGCATAAGGAGGCAACGTGCCTGACTCAAATTCACAGTGATAGAGCTGGGATTCAAATATCTTATCATTGCACACTAAACCTGTTGCCGTATTGGTTTTTTTCCCCCACACTACATTTAACACAGTGACCAAATAAAGCATGTGGCTCCTTCCAATTTTATTACATTTATATGGTAAAAGAAGATAGAAGTTCCTTCCAGAACCAAAGACATGAAGCTCTCCTAGGCCAGTCCTTCTAGCTCTTTATGACTACAGGAACGCATCACCTGTCCTACACACCACAAAGGTGGTGCCTGCTTCTCTATCTACTTCTACAGATAGTTTGAGATAGGGGAGCAGTGGTGTATGGGTGTGTGTCTCATGGTCAACTGATCAAGAAGATGGAAGATGGTCATGTAGGTAAGAACTGCTTTAATGGAAAGCAATGAATCCCTCTGATGTTACTATAAAAATGAGTGACTAAACTAACCTCTATGGTACCACTTTCTACCTCTGCATCAAAAGAACAGCAATGCATACATTTTAAATATCCATTTTTCAGGTTAGAAAATTGGTCTAATGTAGGTCAGTTTAATCACTGAGTCATTAGGAACAAGTTTGTTGCAAAAAGTTATGGTCATTCTATGTCCTGGAATTTCTTGTTTCAGACAAGTGTCAGCGTATCTCAAATTTTGCATTTGAAAATTTTCATTGTCACCAGGGGAGAGGGAAACAGTGTGGCTGTGAACTTATCTGCCTCATGCCATTCACTTCTCTTGTCAACCTCTCAAAGGCATGAATTGTTTTACAGGAGCACATTGTGGGTAGAATGAGGAATTGAAGGTGATAGGAAAAGAACAGTTGAAGTATAATTGAAAATTCCACTAAAGAGCTTATAAGACACATAAAAGTGTGAAATTGTCTAGCAACATTTGCCCCTGAATATCAATCACTGCCAATCACTGATAAACTTTTCCCGTAACTCAGCCTCGTGTCCCACATTTCCCTGGGAGGGGCTGTCATCCTGTGCGTGCACAGCACACCTGCAGGCAGGCTTCTTCTGGCATTTGCCTACAGGAAGGTCATTAAAAGGCAGAACAAATTAGGACAGCTCCCCCAGCAGCAGCAATTAACCTTCAGGAATCTTGCAGGCATAGGTATATTTTAGGACTGCAGAAACCATTAATCCTCTCATTATTTAAAGAAGTGAACAGTAGGAGGAGAATCTGAGATCTCCGTAGCCAACTTGCTCTTCACTTCCTCTTTCTTCATGTGCCGCCCTGCCCCACAGTTCCCCTCTGTTTCATCCATCCTGTGGCTGTCTTTGAGGTGTGTAGGGTCCCCCACACATGTGGAGATGAGGACAGGTGTAACTTGGTGACAGTCTGTAAAGTCTTAATGTGGGCAGCCTTCAAGGAGGGCACTTACACATGGATAAGTAAGGTCTCTTCTGCTCTGGATACACCCTGAGGACAAGTCTGGGGGGTCTTAGTGTCTGAAGGCTCCTGGCCTGGTTCCGTGTGGCTACATGTTGCACCCGATGCCTGTCACACATACAGTACCCCTCCCTGCAGGTGCCTCTTAAATGCCCATCCATCTCCTTCCCATTCTTCTTCCTCTGGCTCTCTGGGAAAGAAGGAAGCCTGCCCTCTCTGCAGCAGAGAGCAACAGCAAGTTGGCCCATTCATCATTGCTCATGTCAGGTGCAAGCTGTGGATGAATGTTCAGAGACTGTTAGCACTGGTCAGAGCCTACATCACAATGCCTCTTTTTCCTGATAGCTAGGGATTTCCGGTTGCGGGAAAAAAATAGTATCTACATCATTTAAAAATGTTAACATTCAAGAAATAGCATTTCAATTTGAGTATCTGCTAACCTGATGTCTATTAGCTGGGACAATTTACATTTGATCCTGAAAGAATAATCTTCAGAGTTTAATTTCACTTTCAGTTAATGATGCTTTATTCTGGAAAGGCAGCTGTGAAAAAAAAGGAAAAGCACGGACAACAGTCTTCAGTCTCTTATATCAAGTGTCATGATGTATACCCATTTAAAAGAGAGAAGAAAAAAATGTTTGGTTTCATTAAAGAACTAGATGTTATTATTTCATTTAAAAATAATCCTTAGGTTATTAGGCAAGAGTGTGAAAATCTAATCTGGCAACATGCTTGTGATTGTCCCAAGAAGACTCCTGTGAAGAAATAAGAAGACAACTGATTCAGAATTTGATGTGGCTTCTGGCACAGTAAAGAGATGCCAGGATTGCCCCAGCCTCTGAGGAAGCCTCTTTAATTTAAATGTGCATGCTGAGATGCAGCTGTGCTGACCAATGCATATTTATTGGACCTGGATAGGAGGCAAATGTGTAGCTAATTAAACTATCCCGGTGTCAGCGACTCTGGCCAACATCCCCTTTAAAAAAAAAAGCATCACTATTTAAAATGTATTTTGGAAGCAGAAAGTTACCACTCGGCTGGTAGACAGTATCTTTGAAGAGATGCCAAGGTAATTTTACTAAGATTAGAAAAATAGGGATAGGGATGTCTTTAATTTAAAAGTGGCTTTCTGAAAATTTGCTTAATGAAGAATTCTGATTGACTATCTTTGCCCTCTACATGAGACTATTTTATTCATATTTTATGAGATTAAAAAAAAGGATAAATTGTTTAGGAAAGGTATAGAACAGCAGTGTTAGCATGTTTCTAATCCACCTGACCACTTTACAGCTGAGGCAGCGGGGCCCAGATTCATGACTGGGAGTATATCAGCTTTGTAAGCTCTCAGCTGAGGGTTCTTCCATATCATTTTTTAAAATAATTTATTTTGGTATCATTAATCTACAACTACATGTGCAATTTTATGGTTATTGAACTACCCCCTTCATCAGGTGCACCCCACCAACCCCATTACAGTCACAGTCCATCAGTGTAGTGAGATGCTATAGAATCACTACTTGTCTTCTCTGAGTTGTACAGCCCTCCCCATGCCCCCTCAACATAACGTCTGCTAATCGTAATGCCCCTTTTTCCCTCTTATCCCACCCTTCCCACCCATCTTCCGCAGTCCCTTTCCCTTTGGTAACTATTAGTCCGTTCTTGGGTTCTGTGAGTCTGCTGCTGTTTTGTTCCTTCAGTTTTTTTCTTTGTTCTTATACTCCACATATGAGTGAAATCATTTGATACTTGTCTTTTTCGGCTTGGCTTATTTCACTGAGCATAATACCCTCTAGCTCCATCCATGTTGTTGCAAATGGTAGGATTTGTTTTCTTCTTATGGATGAATAATATTCCATTGTGTATATGTACAACTTCTTCTTTATCTATTCATCTACTGATGGACACTTAGGTTGCTTCCATCTCTTGGCTATTGTAAATAGTGCTGCAATAAACACAGGGGTACATCTGTCTTTTTCAAACTGGGCTGCTGCAGTCTTAGGGTAAATCCTAGGAGGGGAATTCCTGCGTCAAATGGTATTTCTATTTTGAGATTTTGACGAACCTCCATACTGCTTTCCACAATGGTTGAACTAATTTGCAGTCCCACCAGCAGTGTAGGAGGGTTCCCTTTTCTCCACATCCTCGCCAACATTTGTTGTTGTTTATGTTTTGGATGTTGGCCATCCGCACTGGTGTGAGGTGATATCTCATTGTGGTTTTAATCTGCATTTCTCTGATGATTAGCGAGGTGGAGCATCTTTTCATGTGCCTGTTGGCCATCTGAATTTCTTCTTTAGAGAAGTGTCTATTCATGTCCTCTGGCCATTTCTTAATTGGATTATTTGCTTTCTGTTTGTTAAGGTGCATGAGTTCTTTATATATTTTGGATGTCAACCCTTTATCAGATACGTTTTTTATGAATATATTCTCCCATACTGTAGGATGTCTTTTTGTTCTACTGATGGTGTCCTTTGCTGTACAGAAGCTTTTCAGCTTGATATAGTCCCACTTGTTCATTTTTGCTTTTGTTTCCCTTGCCCGGGGAGATATGTTCATGAAGAAGTTGCTCATGTTTATGTCCAAGAGATTTTTGCCCATGTTTTTTTCTAAGAGTTTTATGGTTTCATGACTTACACTCAGGTCTTTGATCCACCTTGAGTTTACCTTTGTGTATGGGGCTAGACAGTAGTCCAGTTTCATTCTCTTACATGTAGCTGTCCAGTTTTTCCAACACCAGCTGCTGAAGAGGCTGTCATCTCCCCATTGTATAGCCAAGGCTCCTTTATCAAATATTAATTGACTGTATATGTTTGGGTTAATGTTTGGATTTTCTATTCTGTTCCACTGGTCTGTGGGTCTGTTTTTGTGCCAATACCAAATTGTCTTGATTACTGTGGCGTTGTAGTAGAGCTTGATGTCAGGGAGTGTAATTCCCCCTGTTTTATTCCTCCTTCTCAGGATTGCTTTGGCTATTCGGGGTCTTTTGTGGTTCCATATGAATTTTAGAATTATTTGTTCCAGTTCATTGAAGAAAGCTGTTGGTAGTTTGATAGGGATTGCATTGAATCTGTAGATTGCTTTAGGTAGTATAACCATTTTGACAATATTTATTCTTCCTAGCCAAGAGCATGGGATGCATTTCCATTTGTTAGTGTCCTCTTTAATTTCTCTTAGGAGTGTCTTGTAGTTTTCAGAGTACAGGTCTTTCACTTCCTTCGTTAGGTTTATTCCTAGGTATTTTATTCTTTTTGATGCAATTGTGAATGGAATTGTTTTTCTGATTTCTCTTTCTGTTAGTTCATCGTTAGTGTATAGGAAAGCAACAGATTTCTGTGTGTTAATTTTGTATCCTGCAACTTTGCTGAATTCAGATATTAATTCTAGTAGTTTTGGAGTGGAGTCTTTAGGGATTTTTATGTACAGTATCATGTCATCTGCAAATAGTGACAATTTGACTTCTTCTTTCCAATCTGGATGCCTTGTAAGTCTTTGTTTAGTCTGATTGCTGTGGCTAGGACCTCCAGTACTATGTTAAATAACAGCAGAGAGAGTGGGCATCCCTGTCTTGTTCCCAATCTTAGATGAAAAGCTTTCAGCTTCTCGCTGTTAAGTATGATGTTAGCTGTGGGTTTGTCATATACGGCCTTTATGATGTTGAGGTACTTGCCCTCTATACCCATTTTGTTGAGAGTTTTAATCAGGAATGGATGCTGAATTTTGTCAAATGCTTTTTCAGCATCTATGGAGATGATCATGTGGTTTTTGTTCTTCTTTTTGTTGATGTGGTGGATGATGTTGATGGATTTTCGAATGTTGTACCATCCTTGCATCCCTGGGATGAATCCCACTTGATAATGGTGTATGATCCTCTTGATGTATTTTTGAATTTGGTTTGTTAATATTTTGTTGAGTATTTTTGCATCTACGTTCATCAGGGATATTGGTCTGTAATTTTCTTTTTTGGTGAGATCTGTGCCCGGTTTTGGTATTAGAGTGATGCCGGCTTCATAGAATGAGTCAGAAGTATTCCCTCCTCTTCTATTTTTTGGAAAACTTTAAGGAGAATGGGTATTCTTTCTTCTCTATATGTCTGGTAGAATTCAGAGGTGAATCCATCTGGTCCGGGGGTTTTGTTCTTGGATAGTGTTTTGATTACTGAATCAAGTTCATTGCTGGTGATTGATCTGTTTAGTTTTTCTGTTTCTTGCTTGGTCAGTCTTGAAAGGTTGTATTTTTCTAAGAAGTTGTCCATTTCTTCTAGGTTTTCCAGCTTGTTAGCATATAGATTCTCATAATATTCTCTTATAATTCTTTGTATTTCTGTGGGGTCCGTTGTTATTTTTCCTTTCTCATTTCTGATTCTGTTTATGTGTGTAGATTCTCTTTTTCTCTTAATGAGTCTGACTAGGGGTTTATCTATTTTGTTTATTTTTTCAAAGAACCAGCTCTTGGTTTCATTGCTTTTTTCTATTGTTTTATTCTTCTCAATTTTATTTATTTCTTCTCTGATCTTTATTATGTCCCTCCTTCTGGTGACTTTGGGTCTCATTTGTTCTTCTTTTCACAATATCAGTAATTGTGTCTTTAGACTATTCATTTGGGAATGTTCTTCATTCTTTAAATAGGCCTGGATTGCAATATACTTTCCTCTTAGAACTGCCTTTGCTGCATCCCACAGAAGTTGTGGCTTTGTGTTGTTGTTGTCATTAGTCTCCATATATTCTTTGATTTCTGTTTTGATTTAGTCATTAACCCATTGATTAATTAGGAGAATGTTGTTAAGTCTCCATGTATTTGTGAGCCTTTTTGATTTCTTTCTAAAATTTATTTATAGTTTTATACCTTTGTGATCTGAGAAGTTGGTTGGTAGTATTTCAGTATTTTTGAATTTAGTGAGGTTCTTTCTGTGGCCTAGTATGTGGTCTATTGTGGAAAATGTTCCATGTGCACTTTAGAAGAATGTGTATCCTATTGCTTTTGGGTGCAGAGTTCTGTAGATGTCTGTTAGGTCCATCTGTTCCTGTGTGTTGTTCAGTGCCTCTGTGTCTTTACTTATTCTCTGTCTGGTTGATCTGTCCTCTGGAGTGAGTGGTGTGTTGAAGTCTCCTAAGATGAATGCATTGCTGTCTATTTCCTCCTTTAATTCTGTTAGTATTTGTTTCACATATGCTGGCGCTGCTGTGTTGGGTGTGTATATATTTATAATGGTTATATCTTCTTTTTGGACTGACCCCTTTATCATTATGTAATGTCCTTGTTTATCTCTCTCTACTTTCTTCGTTTTGAAGTCTATTTTGTCTGATAGAAGTACTGCCACACCTGCTTTTTTCTCTTTGTTGTTTGCATAAAATATCTTTTTCCATCCCTTCACTTTTAGTCTGTGTATATCTTTGGGTTTGAGGTGAGTCTCTTGTAAGCAGCATATACATGGGTCTTGCTTTTTTTTCCATTCTGTTACTCTGTGTCTTTTGATTGGTGCATTCAGTCCATTTACATTTAGGGTGATTATTGATAGATATGTACTTATTGCCATTGCTGGCTTTAGATTCGTGGTTACCAAAGGTTCAAGGGTTGCTTCTTTACTATCTAACAATCTAACTTAACTTTCTTGTTAAGTTATTGTAAACACCGTCTGATGTTCTTTATTTCTCTCCCTTCTTATTCTTCCTCCTCCATTCTTTATATACTAGGTGTTTTATTCTCTGCCTTTAGTTAGTATTTGGATAGTCTGCTTTCTTTGCTATGATTTTATTTTCCCTGGTGACATCTTTTTAACTTTAGGGTTGCTTCCTTCTAGAGCAGACCATTTAAGATATCCTGTATTGGTGGCTTATGAGAGGCAAACAGTCTCAACTTTCGTTAGTCTGGAAATTGTTTAATCCTTCCGTCATATTTAAATGATAATTGTGCTGGATACAATATTCTTGGTTCGAGGCCCTTCTGTTTCATTACGTTAAATATATCATGCCATTCTCTCGGGCCTTAAGGTTTCTGTTGAAAAGTCTGATGGGTTTTCCTTTTTTAGGTGATCTTTTTTCTCTCTCTAGCTGCCTTTAATACTCTGTCTTTATCTTTGATCTTTGCCATTTTAATTATTATGTGTCTTGGTGTTGTCTTCCTTGGGTCCCTTGTTTTGGGAGATCTGTGGGCTTCCGTGGACTGGGAGACTATTTCCTTCCCCAGCGTGGGAAAGTTTTCAGCAATTATTTCTTCAAAGACACTTTCTATCCCTTTTTCTCTCTCTTCTTCCTCTGGTACCTCTAACGTGCGAATATTGTTCCATTTGGATTGGTCACACAGTTCTCTTAATATTCTTTCATTCCTAGAAATCCTTTTATCTTTCTCTGCCTCAGCTTCTCTGTATTCCTGTTCTCTGATTTCTATTCTATTAACAGTCTCTTGCATCTCATCCATTCTGCTGTTAAGCCCGTCGATCGCTTGTCTGATTTCTGCATTGTCTTTCCTCAGTTCCCTCACTTCCTCCCTCAGCTCTTGCACATTTCTCTGTAGATTCATCAGCATGGTTATGACTTTTATTCTGAATTCTTTTTCAGGAAGACTGTGCATTTCCATCCCTTCAGGCTCCCTCTCTGGGGTTGTCTGGTTGATTTTAGTCTGGACCATATTCCTCTGTCTTTTCATGGCTATAGTATTGGTCGCTGGTAGTTGCCACGTATGTCAGCTGGGCTCTTTAAGACTTTAAAAAGAAAAAATTAAAAAAAAGAAAGAAAAGAAAAAACAAACCCAAAACAATACAGAAAAACAAAACAAAAAGAAAAAAAGAAAAAAAGAAATGCCCACCGGGAGTAGATTGTGGGGATGCTGTAGGTGGCACTATTGCTCCACTATTCCACAGCTGTGGCTGCGCCACTCTGCATAGCCCTTTATAGCTCTGGCCGGCGTGGGAACAAATGGGAGGCTGTTGATCTCTTTGAGAAGTCTAGGTGCAGCCACCCTTTTGCAGTCACCAGCTAAGGGGTCCGAAACTTCCCAGGACTCCCAGCCTGCTGGGCTGAGTGTGCCAGGTGATCCGGCACCTCCGCTGGGCTCCTATCTCTTTCAGACCACTGGAAAAAGCACGTGCTTTTCTTTTTTTTTTTTTCCTTCCTGGGAGCTGGCTGCAAGCACCCTGGCTCGTTCCCAGCTCAGATTCTGCACCCTCTGTCTCTCCAGTCTCCACTACAGCACGCGATGTGTGTCAGCACTCCCTGCACAGATCACCAGGGCTGGTTATTTCGCAGCCTGTACTTCCACTCCCTCCCGGCTCTGAATCCTCTCCTCCCGCTGGCGCGCTGGGGTGGATGAGTGCTTGGGTCCCGCCGGGTCACGGCTCCGTATCTTACCCGCCTCGCGGGGTGCCGAGTCCTCTCGGGTGTAGCTGCAGGCTGTGCGCTTTCCTGTGTGTTCTGGTCTCTCTTTTAGGAATAGTTGTATTTGCTGTATTTTCATAGATATATATAGTTTTGGGAGAAGATTTCTGCCGCCCTGCTCACACCGCCATCTTCCTTCCGTCTCATTATTATTAGCCAATGAAGAATTTTATAATGCCAATCTTTTAAAAAATGGAATCAGTTAACAAAGAAAGTTCTTGAAACTAGCTTCTTTAACAAATATAGACAAATAAGTGGCACTGGCCAAGAGAGGATCTGAGAGATGGATCATTATCAGAATGTCACCATCAGAACACTGGAGTTCTGTTATCTTCTACACTCTGCAATGTGTTAAATGACTCAGCCTAAGCATTTGTTTCATCCGTACCATGCAAAATTTGGATTATTATTATTTACTGACTAAGTATCTATTGATAGGTCTAGGTTGAGGACAGCATTCCAAATTGGGGGATTTCTGAGGCAGTCCAATAAATAATGCTTCTCTTCCTTGCTGAGATTCTGAACTAATCGAGAAATAAATAAGCAGTAAGCTAATGGGGTACTGAAATGTCACTTTATTACTGGTACAATTAGGACAGTATATCTTAGAGTGCATTCAGATGGGCTAGCTGAGCTGCCATCCAAAATTCAAAGGGCTTTTCTTGCTAGTTAAGGCAACAGTGGCCTATGGCAGGAGGGCAGGCCTGCCCCTTAGGGACAAAAGGAGGGTTGGGGTCATACCAAATATACTAATCTGATAAGTAACTACATTTGCCTCATTTTTGTTGGTAAAATGAAAGAGGATCAAAGAGATCAGAGTTACTCTCTTTGAAGTCTCACACAGGAAGAAATAGGGTGGGGAAGAAACAGTGCCTTCTAACAGGGATGTTTGAATTTTGAGTAGATTTTGCCTTTTATGATTCTTTCTTTACAGTTGCCTATGACAGACATGAAGTCCAACATTTTGGGGAAACACCTTCCATCTTTATTGACTTGGGGACCACTAAATGTGTGTGTGTGTGTGTTGGTGTGTCTGTGTGTTTGAATAGCATCTCCATTGGCTGAGGTAACTATGTCCCTCTGTGTGTTGTTGGTCTTTTAGACTCATTAGCGAAGTGATACAAAGTGAAAAAAGAGAAGAGTTAATAATTTGGTTTCTGATATTCAAATAAGGTTTTTGAGAAATAAACTTGAAATTAGATGAGAAGAAAAAAGACAGTGAGGAAAAGGATCTTCTTCCTTTAGTACGGGTTAGAATGAAGCCTAGAAAATTAATTTATCCCAAGTATTTATTGATTGCTAATGATGGATTAGAGACTGTTCTAGGCACTGGAAATATAGCAGTGAATAAAATCTGTTGTTAAAACTCTGCCCTTGTTGAGCTTGTACTCGATTTGGGACAAAGTTGAGATCTAGTCAGCTTACCATGTTATCTGCTCAAGTAAGGTAAATCAAAGCAGGGTTGCCTAGGTCAATTCAAAGGTAAGAGTCAAGGGGTCACCAACAGGCTCCAACAAAGTTGGAATGGACCGTGCATTAAGCTCACCAGCTACGGTCTTCAGACCTGAATGCCTGCAGAGGCAACCAAGTGAAAAAGAAACATGATAGCAGAGATACCAGCAGATCTGAGGACTTCTTCAGTCCACTGCCACAAAGACCTGGTAAACCCCCTTCCCCAACCATCCATTCGGATGCCGTTTTGAGAAGAGAAGGGAGGAGGTGACTCAATCTGCAGGTAGCTGGATCGCCAAAGGAGAGTACTTGAGTGGACCTTGGCTACGAGTGAATTGAATGTCTGAACTAAAAGGAAACTTTATACTGGAATGACTGAAATATTTTTTTTATGTGAGTTAAATGTACTTCCTTTTTCTCGTTATCTGCCAATAAGGAGATCTGTGGGTAATTTCATGACCTTGTTGTATGATGTTATGGAGATGATGTCACATAAACAGCAAAAGTACTTGGATGCCTCACTGCCAAACTTCTGTCGCTGACTAATTTTGAGACAAAAGAGAACCTTTTCCCTTCCTCTCTTTGAAGCTGGTAGTCTTGGTAAACTCCATCTACTAGAGGAAGATGATTTTTCAGTAATTTCCACTGTACATTTTACCCTGAAGTTATCAGAGTGTTCAGAGAGTAGCATGGAAATGATTCCAGGACTTAGCACTACACATGTTTAAGGTACAGAAATTTGGGCTCCTTCTGGGGAAGTGAAGAGGTGCTTCAGTGGGAAAGAAAGGGAGTTGCTAGGCCACAGCAGGGCTGGACCAAGTGCTGCCCAAGGATTAATGTTTGTTGTATATGGTCCAATGGGACTCTTTTTAATCTTTTTCTGATGTCTTCACTTCTTTCCCTTCCTATTCTGAGTTCCACCCCCAATTTTATCACAAACTGCTTTTTCAAATGTCAGCAAAGACTTCCAAATTACAAATCCAATAGACTCCTCCAACAGTTCACCCACCATTCTCCTGCTGCTTTCTTGTTCTGGGGTTCAGTGTGGAAATTCTGCTTCGTTAAAAGTCTGAGACTGCAATGCTCATTCTTCCTACCTATTTGAAAATTCTTGTTAGTCTGTATTATGGGCTGAACTCTGTACCCTCCGGATTTATATGCTGAAACCCTAAATCTCAGTACCTCAGAATGTGACTGTATTTGGAAGTAATCTTTAAAGAGGTAAGTAAGTTAAAAAAGTTATTAAACTTAGACTTAATGCAATATGACTGGTGTCCTTATAAGAAGGGGAAATTAGGACATAGACACATATAGTAGGAAGACCATATGAAGACACAGGGCGAAGATGGCCATCTATAAGCCAAGGAGAGAGGTCCCCAAAGAAACCATCCCTGTTGACACTTTGATCTCAGACTTATAGTCTCCAGAGCTGTGAGAAAATAAATGTCTGTTGTAATCCACCCAGTCTGTTTTACTTCAGTATGGCAAATGAATACAGTCTTCTTCATTAGTTCTCTTTCTATACTCATCCCCTAAATGTAGACATTTCCCAAAGTTCAGCCCTTAACTTCAGTTTTCATGCTTAGCTTTGCTAATACCACATACCTCCATGTGTTTAATTTTTACCTCCATGAAAATGATCCTCAAATTTATTAGGTTGAATCTTATGACATGGCCATTTTTGTAGGTTAACAGTGTTTGGCTATTGGCAATTTCAAGCAATTCAATCTAATGTGCCTCTACTCTTAACTATCCTGAAGCTCCAAGCTTGCATGTCCTTCTGCCTTTTACATGTATCCATCTGATTACACCATAGGCACCTCCCAAATAACACATCCAGAACAGAACCTACCATCTTAGGAAACCTCTAGGCATAGAGCATTAGCCTTATCTTTGGGTCATCCTCTCTTTCTTTAACCCATACCATGGTTATTACATTTGTGGAATTTTCTGCTTTCCACACCCACTTCCTTATACAGCTCTTTTCAGGGAACCACTGAGGAATCTCCTAACACTCTGCAATTTAAAATTTGGTCTCTGGACCTGCAGCATGCCCACTGCCTTGAAGCTTGCTAGAAATGAAGAATCTCTGTCCCTACCCAGATTTATTCAGTCAGAACATGGATTTTTAAAAAGATCCCCAAGTGATCTTAAACAAAGTTTTAGGACTGCCTAATGAATATAGTGGTGGCCATGGGAATTCTAACTTTCCAGAGGATTATAAAAATTTATTTTTGCACTGGCAGCTGGAGAATATAGAGAGTATAAGAACATCGAACTCATCATGGTCTAACCAGTGGAGTATTGCTCTTAATTTTTAGAAAAACCCTGCCTTTTTGATAGGTGAAAAATCATATTTTAATATTGTTAATATTATCCCTCTTTGATTACTGGTAGGTTCTTTATTAATATTTGTCCATAAATTCTCTGAACATAGCATTTGGTAGTTATTTTCCTGGTCTAATTATTTGTATTCTTTTCTAAATTCCATAATTATTCTTACTTTTGTTATTGCAAAGTAGGCAACTCCTAAGACCTGTGTTAGCCTGCTAAATGTGAACTAAATGATTCTCAATATCCCTGACAGCCATGCTTTTAAACTATGTGGAATTTGAGGAATAAATTGTTTTCTTCCCAAGTGGTTATAGTCAGCTACACAAGTCACCAGTTTTTGCTTAATTCATGGGCACAGTTTGGGAAATTAATGGTAATGATGATTTTATAACGAATGCTACAAAGCTTGACACACAGTAGGAACAGAGGATAACTGAATCAAGTCACAGTGCAGAAAAGATAATAAAGTGCAGCCCCACTCAGCTGCCTCTTCTCTAAACCTAATAGCTGCAACACACACAGAGAAAGAGAGAGAGAGGGAGAGGGAAAGGGAGAGGGAGAGCAACCAGGAGTGCTTCTGAGTCACTAGGAATCATGCCCTTCCTTATCATTTGGAATGATTAGTCTGCTGGCTGTGGCGATCTGGGCAACCTGGGAGGTGACTTGACAAGGTTACTTAGGTCAGAGCAGGATAACAAGCAGCAGAAGAAAGAACTGTATGCTATTTAAGAAAATAAATAAACAGCCCCGATCATGGTCCTAAAGCCAGCAGCTTCCCTTTGCAGTTGAGTGAGCTGTACTTGTCTTCCTTGTTTCTCTTTGTTTATGAGGATTTCTAAGTCTTGCCTGTTGATGGTGTAATTTGCTTAGCCAGACAAAGAGGTACTGTACACAATAAGTTATTCTAAATAGAAGGGGTGATTAATCAAGGAAAATCAAACTGTGAGCCCTAGTCCCATTCCTTCCTGGCTGGTCCCAGACTCTCAGCTTGTTTATTTAGTGTCACCCGTAGTCTGTCATGGCTGACCTAAAACTATCAGGAGCGGCCACAGGGGCAGTCAAGCGTAAACAAAAATCTGAACTGAAGGTGCAGAGGGACTGCCATTCCACAGATAAGATCTATTGCTGTAATAGCCCTTGATTATGAGACCAAAGGAGAAAAAACACCAAATATACAGACACTTTTCTGTTTATTTATACATGAAGAAGGAGGGGGAAGCAAATCATTTACAAAGAGGAGGGGGAAAAAAGGGAATAAGGTTTCATTACATGTCAGTGTTTCTCAGTTTATACAAGAAGATTCTGTGATAGCAGGGGTTTGCTTCTGGTCTCCTTTGTTTGTGTATTGACATTTTGCAATGCTTAAAAAAAATCACACACTGGGGCTAGAGATAGCAGAGAGCAAAAGGAATTGAGGCGGGAAACTAGACTGTTACCTAGAGAAAGAATATTTTTGCTCTTCCGTGCGACTATTCCAGCTGAGCTGTAGATTTAGGCCAAAAATTAGTAGGTTGTTAGACAATCTTTCATGTAAAATGATGTGTTAGGAGATTATCCTTTTCAGGTGAACAAGATCCCTTAATTATTGCAGATCTGCATGATGCATTTTTAACATGCAAGAAGCAGTCTTCAGTGAAATTCTCATTTCTTTGTTTGCTGTGATATTCTTTCTGTGCGTGAAGCCCCTTCACTTTTTCCATCAGCTTATTTAATTTTATAAAGTTTGGGATTTACTTGGACAGAAAGTCAGCTGGAGATGCTTCTTACCAGAATTTGATGGATATAAGTGCCAGCTTCAAAGCCAATCTGGTCTGTACCTCAAGATGGAATGTGAAAAGATTACCTTCACCCTTAAGAGGCCCACAAGTTCTGGGAAGCAATGGAAATGGATCTCTTCATTGTTGTTTGTAGGTGCTACACCGCCGTTGCTCATGTTCCAAGGGCCAAATTTATCCATTTAATGGAGAACTGTGCTTGTCCGACTAGCATTCCAATTTATAAAATGTGTAAGAGGAAGGGCAAGATGCTTCCAGTAGGATACTAGTATTGAGGAATACTGCTTTATTGTTCTCTGTTGGTCAATTACTGGGACAAATGGCTGCAAGAAGTTCTTCCCAATCTATTTTCTTGCAGCCCATGCAGTGTTACATTTCACTCCAAAGAATAAAGCTCTAATGCTTTATCACATTCCAATGCTCAAAAGGGAAATAGCTGGTAAGGTACTTAACACTAAATGCATCCATTTTGGTATACTGACATTGCCTGGGACTACAGATAAATTTCAACAAATCACACTCACACCCTGAGGAATTCAGACCTCATTCTCTGAGGCACTGGTGGAAATAGAAGATTCTGTCGAGGGAGGATACAAAACGAGGGTTGACGTCATCAAGACACTGCACTGAAAAGGTGAAATGTTCTATCAGCTACTGTGAAAAACTCCAACTGTGTTCCCACGAGTAACGGGCTGAAAATTCATTTTCTTTTTTCTCTTGGATGTTCTGTGGCAAAGGAAAACATTTGGGAAAGTCTGGCATTAGGACTAACACAGGGTACACATAGAGTTATAGAAAGACCATGTGGTTAACTCTAACCTAACATCAAAATGTAGATAGATACTTCCGTCCATTTTCTGCAAGCTGTTCTAAATTCATATTTCTACTTCAGCAGTCTCCTAGTGATTTAGGATACAAAGTGCTGAAGATGATTCTGGAGTACAACAGTTTTTTCTGTGCATATGTAAAGACTAATATGCCCTTGTCTTTATCCAGTTCCCTCCCAGTCCTCTCCAGTGTGGCTTCCACTCTCTACATGAGAGGTGTTGTTTATGCATAGTAGGCATTTGTGAGGGGATTCTTCTGTACACACAGATTGTTAACTGCATTGAGGTCATTTTTCGGATGAAATATGATGACCTGAATGAAGCGATTTATTATCACATGCATTAGTTATGTCCCATCTAGTTTTCCTTGTCCACAAGAAATGTTTTTTCTCATACAATTTTTAAAGTTGAGATATAATTCACATAGCATAAAATTCACCTCTTAAAAGTACACAATTCAGTAGCTTTTTGTGTATTCACAAAGTTATAGAACCATCACCATATTTAATCCCAGTACATGTTCATCATACCAACAAGCAACCCCGTAGCCATTAACCATCAGCTCCCATCCTGGCAACCACTCGTCTACTTTATATCTCTATGAATTTGCCTATTCTGGACATTTCACATAAATGGTATCATATCATCTGTGGCCTTTTGGGCCTGGCTTGTTTCATTTACCATAATAAAGTCAAGCTCTGTCCATGTTGTTGCATGTATCAGTATTTCATTCTTTTTTTTATACTTTGTTTTTTAGAGCAGTTTTATGTATACAAACATTGAGAGGAAGATACAGAGATTTCCATATACCTCCAGCCCCTGAATATGCATAACTTCCCCCTTTACCAGCATCAGTCACCGTAATGGTGCTTCATTTACTTATTTTTAACCAGGGATGAACCAACATTGACACATCGTAATCACCCAAAACCCATAGTTTACATTATTGTCACTCTTTGTTTTGTAAGTTCTATGGATTTGAACAATTATATTATGACATAGCTGTCATTATACTACCATATATAGTATTTTCACTGCCCTAAAAATCTGCTGTCCTCTGGCCTATCCATCTCCCCACTGCCCACCACCCCTGGCAACCACTGATCTTCTTATTGTAGCCATAGTTTTGCTTTTTCCAGAATGTCATATAATTGGAACCATACAGTAAGTAGTGATTTCAAATTAGCTTCTTTCACTTAGAACTATGCATTTTAAGCTTCTTCCATGCCTTTTCATGGCTTGATAGCTCATTTCTGCTTAGTGCTGAATAATATCCTATTGTCTGGATATAATACATTTACCTACTGAAAGGCAACACAGTTGCTTCCAACTCTTATCAATAATGAATAAGCGACTATAAACATCAGGGTTTTGGGTGGAAATAAGTTTCCAACTCCTCTGTGTAAACACCAAGGAGTGTAATTTCTGGATTATATGGTAAGTATATGGTTAGTTTTATAAGAAACTTCCAAACTGTCTTTCAAAGTCGCAGTGCTGTTTTCCATTCCCACCAGCAGTGGACAAGAGTTACTATTGCTGTACATCTTCATCAGCATTTGATGTTGTCAGTGTTCCAGATTTTCACCATATTAACAGGTGTGTATTGATTTAATTTGCATTTCTCTGATGACATATAATGTGGAGCATCTTTTCATATTCTTATTTTCCATCTGGATATCTTCACTGGTGAAGTATCTATTAAGGTCTTATCAGGTTGTTTGTTTTCATATTGCTGAGTTTTACAAATTCTTCATGTATTTTGGACAATACTCCTTTATCACATGTGTTATGCAAAGTCAATTTTTACCATGCCATTACAGTCAGTATTAATGACAAACACAAAATAGACTTATATTGATAACTGATAATCAATATTACATAGTTCACTGGATATATGTTAATAGCTATAGTAGGAAAATACAT
Organism: Smutsia gigantea; assembly: GCA_032199065.1. NCBI lineage: Eukaryota > Metazoa > Chordata > Mammalia > Pholidota > Manidae > Smutsia > Smutsia gigantea. The sequence goes on along the minus strand of JAVSCE010003478.1, from coordinate 223,253 downwards.
TAACAATATTTATAAAATATAGTTCTTTTTAGTCTTTTATTTTTTTGTTTAAATAATACCCTGTTTCACTGAAAAGATTACCTGAGCCAAATCTTAGCTGTGGTATGTTCTCTTTCATTTAAATATATCTGTAAAAATCAAATCCATTTTAATTTACAGTGAGGACAGAAGCCTTAAACAAAAGAATGCATCATAATTAAAAGAAAGCAACTATTAACCTTGACAGTAGAATAGTAAATTAGCTACTTTGCCAACTGTTCTCTAGGCAACCAACAAATGATTAGCTAATTGATTGATTGCTTAAAATGTTAGTCTGAACTGTATTTGAGGACCAGCAATATTGGACACTAACTACCTTTTCAAATATAATTTGATATTCAAGAACTTTTTCAGAGATAATTACAAATATTGGAAATAAATCCTACTGCTTGTGTTTCCAACAGAGGAGAAATGACTCTTTATTTTGGGTCTTGATTCTGTAATCATGTTATTCTTAGTAAGAATGGGCTGGGGGAAAAAAGAATAGGTTTGATTATCTGCTAAACTTAGGAAATTGCATTTCTCCTAGCTGTATACTTAGGTTCCATTTATTCTGTTCCCCACATTCATAGCAAGTCTAGATGTTCTATTCCTTGTACTGTTTAGTGATAAGAATGGTATTAAAGACCCATAAGAAATTGAATGGGAAAAAAAATCCTCTGGAAGAGAATATCAAGTGCACTTTAGAAAATGTTAAGTTTAAAATAATCAATAACTAGGCATTTCTAAAGGTAAATAATATTAGACAGAAAGCAGACAAGCACCATTATGTTCAGTGGTCAGATTAGAGACACTTTCCCCAGTAAGGACCTTGTGACACCAGGGAAACCAGCATAGACTCTGTTAAGATGTTGAAATGTACTCATTTTGGACCCTGTCTCATATAAAAGATCTACTGGGCTGTTTGAGACCACATACCCCACTCAGGTGGAGAGTTACTTGCAGGTCTAAAAGGTTTGTTTGTTATATGAAAAGCTGATGCACTTTTGTGGAGTAGCAGATCAATTTGAGTGTAGCAAATTAGCAGTGTAGACCTACATAGCAGGCTTCGGACAGGTGAAAAGCCTTGAGAAAAGCTTGAAAATTTTGAATGTAAAATAATTAATAGTTGATTCCAATTTTAAAGGGACATTCATTGTTCTGCTTGTCTACTATTGAGATTATAATAATAATGTCATCATTATTCTTGTTTCAAGGATGAAGTCTCTATACAGAACTGCATTAGAATATTCCTTGCTTTTGTTGTGTCACAGTAGCAGTAACAGAAAGCAATTCTAGTAAGCTTAGGTTGGAGAATGAATTTTAAAGATGTAGAGATGTCTCATGGAACACAGTAGTGGAAAGGAACTTGGGATGGAAAAAGAGTAGGAACCAAAGACTAGAAAGTTGTTTTATTCTCTCTCTCTGGAGACTGACTTCTTTTGCCAGTCATGACAAGGGAAATTTCTTTCCCACATTTCTAATCTCATATCTCACAGGTCCAGACACTCCAAAAAGAACCAATTATAAATGTAATTCCCAGGAGAAGGGACACTGTTTAGCTGAGACTGAGGCATGTGCACATTCATGGCCCAATCAACCATGGTCAAAGGGATGGAGTTCTAAACAAAATAGGCTGATGATGTGTCTACCATCATGGAGGGGCGGCAGTGGCTATAGGTGCCTGGAAGTGTAATGTAGCATGTGTGATGTGGAAAGAAATTGATCCAAGTATGTATCAGCTAAAACTAACTTCAAGGAAGTCACATAGAATTAGAGCGTGAACTGAAAGCCATTTGTCCCATTCCTCAACAACTGTAGCTATATTGTGCTACTGTTCTAGAAAACTCTGCATATGGGTATTATACAAAGAAAAAAATATTGACACATATATATTTTTGTCTCAAAGTAGAAATCAAAGGTTACATTCTTAAGGGAGAGCAAGGTAGATATTGTTTACTAATCTTTTGAATACATATTCCAACCAGGGGTAAAATCAATTTTTTAGTTGTCTTTATTAAAAGTCTTGCGAGGTCTAACAAAGAGCTGTGGGTTCAAAAAATTTCAGAGCCAAGTAACTGTTTATTCAAGGGCAATGCATAAAAATGCAATTGAACACAGCAACTGAGAGGTTGTTCAAGTGGCTCCTAAAATTATCACAGTGCACATTGTCTTTTCCCCACACCCTTATGGAATAAAACTCACATAGACTTTTCTTAACAGACAGATTTTAGAGGTATCCAGTATTATATACACTCAAATAAGCCATAAAAGTTCATTAACTATTTTTTAAGAAAGTTCTGCTTTAGTTTTATATTTATTAAAAATAAAAGAGAAGTTCTAGTTTTCTCTTCCTTTGTCCATTTTGCCCTTATTTTTATATGCATACATTCAGTTATATCCCATTTTTAATCACACAATTCCCTCTTTGCAAAAACAAAAACTAAACTGAAAACTAGACATGTAAGACTTCACAACAAAGATTGATTGAGAAATTATTGTTGCTAATTCAAAAAGAGTATTTTTTAATTACAGTAGGCAGAGGCTTCAAAGGCAAGACAGAGGAATCATCTTGATTTGGGGAGCAGGAAATCAGAAAATGTCTTTATGAAGGAAAGTGAATTTAGTATTTTAAGGAGAAGGAATTACAGGGTAAGGAAATATCATCAGAATCACTGAGTGGGAGTGAAAGTGGTGGAAACAAATATTTTTCTTTAGCCAATATTATGTGGCAGAGATTGCTAAATGATATACAAATATTTTAAATTGGTGGTAATAGTGAGTATTTGACTAGAATATAGAGTGTAAAGAATAGAATACAGTCTGTTGTAGCTTTGCATAGATAGCGTGGGATCACAAAAATGACTATGCAAGCTAAAACCATGCCAAGAGATCTTAATTAGTGGGAAAAATTACAGTTGTTCAGTGAGTCTTTAAAAAATGTTATCAAAAGGGTAAAAACTATCTTATTGTTAGTTATAAATACATAGAGAAATTAAAACAATACAACTATTCAATATTCTATAATAAAAAAACCATGAGAAACATTAAGGATTAAAGTACATTATAGTTTTTGTAGACACCCTATCAAGAATACTTTTAATGGTACTTCTCATCTTCTTGCCTATAACTTATAATGGTGGACATTTTGCCATACGTTGGCATATTGTCATATTCCTAAGTTTCGATTAGCTTCCAACATTTCATCCTTCATGCTTTCAATGCCGTGAAGTATCTCTGAGAGCTTCTTCAATGTTGAAGTTATTTGTTGGCATCACTTCCTCTGGGACGACTTCATTCTTTTTATCAAAACCACTTTTCCTCATTTATGTTGATAAGTTCACCTTCACTAAGTTCCTCTGGCTGCATATCCTGAGACTCTCAAATGGTAACCCTGTCAACAATCCCTTGGTCAGCTATTTCTGCCATAACTCTATTTACATGGGATCATAACTTCATTTTTCCCACACTCCCATAATTGCATTTTTGATGTTATTTTTCATTTCTTTGTTGCATTTTTATCTTTATTTGGTCAACTCCCTCTTTTAATTAACCATTTTTGAATAATTTCATGTGGATTTATCACTGAGAAAGAACACAACTGTATTTTTCACTGTCTTTGCGTAAACCAATAACAGATGTACAGTGGCCCATTGGTGACAGATTTTGAAAGAAGCGATGTGATTGGTCACTGATTATGGTGCATATCTGTCACTTACATAGTGATGTGTGAATGGAAGGGCTAGGTGTGAAGTTTGTACTTCACACAATTACAGTTAATATACCATGGTAACTGAAATTGGAACCATTTTGTTTGGGGGACTGGTATAATTTAAGTGTGGTAACTGAAATTCATACCGGTATTGTGCAAAGTGTGGACTGCCTGTATAGAACAGGGGTATAGTTTCCAGAGAAGATGAAAGTATGAACAAAAAAGGCCATTTTTAATGTCCTTTTAAAAAAATTAAGGTGAAATTCACATAACGTACAATTAGCTATTTTAAAGTGTACAGTTGAGTGGCATTTAATATATTCACCATGTTGTACAGCTACCACCTCTCTTGACTTGCAGAACCTTTTCATCACACCAGAAAAACACCCTATGCCTGTTAAGTAATCATTCCACATTTCCTCTCCCCCATTCACTGGTAACTACCTATTTGTTGTCTTTATGGATTTGCCTATCTGGATATATTATGCAAAAAGATTCATACAATCTATGACCTTTCATCTGGCTTCTTTCACTAAATATGAGGTGTTCAAGTTTTATCCAAGTTGTGGCTTGTGTCAGGACTTTGGTTCTTTTTATGGCTGAGTGATATACCATTATATAGATATGCCTCAAGTTATTCTTCCACTTACTCATGGGCATTTGGGTTGTTTCTACCTTTTGACTATTTCTACCTTTTGGATAATGCAGCCATAAACATTTGCTAACATATTTCTGTGTACATGTATGCTTTTATTTCTTTTGGATTAGAATTGCTAGGTCATATAACAATTTTATGTTTAACTTTTGTGAGGAACTGCCTGTATATGTGTACAATCCACAACCATTATTCATTCCTCAATTGTGAGGTCTTAGGGGTGTTTATAGTGTTTATGTAGAGGACTTGTACAACTTTTTGTTAGGTTTATTCCTAGGTATTTAATGGTTTGGATGCTACCATAATTGGTATTTAAAATTTTTTATTTTTAATTGTTTGTTAATATATGTAATTAAATTCTGTATATTGCTCTTGCATCCAGTGACCTTGCTAAATATGTTAATTCTAGGAGTGTATATGCAGATTATTCAACCACAGTCATATCATCTGTGAATAATGAGCCCTCAGATCTTATAAACTCTTTTGTTTCTTTGTTTTTACCTTTTTGCATTAGCCAGGACCTCCATTATAGTGTTGAACAGAAATGAGGATTGCAAATTATAATTGTCTTGTTCCTCATGTGAGTGTGAGAGGTGTTGGTGATTGTGCCATACAAATCACCCACACACTCAGTCCCTACATGTCCTCCTCAGATCTCTGCCTCTTTAGAGTTCAGTGTTCCTCTTTCCTGGGCACAGACATACAGAATGCTAGTCAAAAGTAGGATGAAAATATTTGAAATAACAAGTGTTTTCTTATTTAAAAAAGAAGAGCATGCTTTCCAAGTCAGGGAGGAGAAAGTGATGGCTTGCTGAGTTAGTCCTCAGGCTGGTGGAAAGGAGAGAGCAAGAGAAAGTTGTGCATGATTACTATTATCACCATGTCCTCATATGCAAACATCAGCAATCACTAGTCTCATGTGGGCTTAGTTCTGTTCTTTTGAGAATGGCTTTGAGAACCATCTGGTTGAATGATGTGTATGACACATGTAAAATCTCCACTATCTGCAGGTTGAAGGACCATTTCTGGCTTCATCATGGGTCCATTCCTACATTGTTGGCATCACCAACCTTCCTTTCAATAGGGATATTTCTGCACTCCCTCCTTCCCTGACCTTGGAGGAAACTCCCAGAAAGCCATGACACCCTCCCTGGCTGTCTCATGCTTGCTTACCTTAGAGATTCTAGAGAACTGTTGACTTTGTGGGATTTGCCCAGAGGCCAGACTAGAGAGGGCAGAGGGGAAAGGCAAGCAGAAAAGGACCATTTTGTAGAAGCTCTTAAATGCTAAGCTGAGACCATGAAACTTAATTGGTTACACAGTGGAGAGCCACTGAAGGCTTTTGATCAGATGAATGAAATGATCAAAACTATATTTTAGAAAAATCAGTACCATGATGGTGTGAAAGCTGATTTGGAGGGGGAGCAATCTATTAGAAAATTATTTTAAGAATTCCAGCTGAGAATTAATGAAGGCCTGACCTATGGTTGTGGGCATGGGTAGGACAAAAAGGGAAATAGGTGAAACATGGATCCTCACCAGCCCAGTCCTTTGCCTATAGTAGGTACTCATTACCTGCTGAGGTATCAGGCAGATCCAGGACAAAAGTACATTTTATAGTTCTGCTTACAATAGTAAAAGAATACTTACCAGATGATCCTATCACTGTTCTCCATCCTACTATGAGGCCATATGTAGCTGGTGCATTCCTGGCAACTTTACAGGACAGAGTTGCTGCCTTGTGTACATCTGTATCCAATATAGACGGCACAGGGTCTTTTTATTTTCATTTCCTGTTGTAGGGTTCTTGACACTTTCTCCCCAGCTCCTCCCATTCGTTATCCAGTTTGTCTGAAGTGGCAAGGCTAGAGGGAGAAATCCTGGGAACAGCGAGTGTGAGAGCACCAAATTGTAGAACTAAAAGGTTGACTGTGGCCAGGTCTTTTGTTATAAGACACACTCTATTGCACTTTGGGGAGAAATATGCCATGCTCTGCTGCTCTTTTAGAAACTCAGTGTTTACCCACTGTTCAGTCTGCTCAGCCAAATTCTAATGACTCTGTAAAGAATAAAATAGGTGCAATTAAAAGCACCTAGGGATGCAATACTAGACTCCTCTGGAAATCTTGCAGCCAAAGGAAAATCCTGAAGAAATGGGTCATAAGACAAGGTGAGGGGATTCTTTGGCCTAGCAAGCAGCTCAAGTTCAAGGAGAGTGAAGGGAAACTGTCTAATGAGAACAGGCTTGTGTGGATCTGATGCCAAGCATTCAGGAGATTCAGAGAGTCTACAGTGTATGAGGTGACATTATCTGGTTGGTGACTTTCAGTAATAAAAGTATAAATGTTGCTACTGCCAAAACCCTGGAGACTCTACAGAACTGGCAGATGTGAGTCCTTATATGAGCCAGGCCTCTAGACCTCAGGCTGTTACAAGGCATGGAGATCAGTTAAATAGGAGGAAGATAAAAAAAGAAAAATGTGATTTGTGTTAAATGTGAAAACTTCAGGCACTTGGTAATATGACAGCATTGGGAAGGCGTATAGATGTTCAGTAATCATTGTTGATTGTTGCAGTACAACATAGTCGGTCAAGTCTTGCCTTAGAAATACTTCTACAGATAAAGTCCCCACTACTATTACTCTGGGTTATCAAGTGGTAGAATGGACTGCTGGTTAAAATACTTCTGTACATTTAGAAGTATTGAGGAGTCTGGGAAAGTAACTAATTGCTATATGCTTTAATATTCTCAACTTAATATATTATTTTTCAGTTAATTCCATTTTGAAGTGTTTTGAGAGCTCTCTGTCTGGTCACCATCTTTGAATTTCCTGAGTTCTGTGCTGATAGGTCATAGGTAAGGGCAAGTCTTCAAAATGAACTATTAGAACTTAGACTTCATGCCTTAGTCACAAGATTTCCTGATGAGGTTTAAACTTGGCTTCCTTCTGGATTATAATCACTAATTTATTGCATGTATTAAACATTTATAGTAAAAGTTACCAGTATTGTCCTCACTTGGCCAATGAAGAAAGTGAAGGACAGTGAATTTAAGAACTTGCCTTAGGTCATTTGTCCACAGAGTGATCAAGTCCTCGCTTTTTGACTTTTGCTATCACATTATGAGAATTAACATTTACTCTTTTTTCATTTTTGATTATGTTGTTTTGGAACATTTAGAGTCTCTTGTCCTCAGTAGTATCTATTTCTTCTCCCAGTGTGATTTTATACTTCTCCAGAATAGGAGGAATGCTTTCTACTTCCTTAGTCTATTAAAGCAAGTGGTATTGTACCTCTAAGACTTTAGTGGGCTACAGTGTCTCTTCTAGTTATTTCTTGGCCCTTTCTCTGCTTTTCTTGATTAGTCAATCGGTACTGATTTATTTGGTGATTGTCTCCTTTTCATCATGACTCTATTGGCTTCTGGTATATGAGACTGTTATCTTAAAAGTGGTCCAAGGCCACAAAGGATTGTCTTCATAGAAATATATAACTTACACATACCTTTAATATAAATGTCTATGTTGTCTTGACAACCAGTTCACAAGTCGGCATGGTCCTTCAACACAGTGTAGTAGGAAAGAGTGACAAAGAGGATAAACACCACATGGACATGTTATTGATAGTTATTTTTTTTAATCTGCGGTTTCTAGAATCATATTTTTTCTATGTTAGTGTTTTCTCTTGAGTTCAGAGGCTGATCTTTTGTCTATATTATGATCGTGAATCCCATGGTTTGCTGACTTTACATGTGCAGAACAGTTAAAGACAGAGTATGTATGGAATCTCTGCTTATCTACTTTGACTAGCTGTGTGGCCATTCTTTCTCCTAGTGTCTCATTTTTAAAATAGGAATAGTATTAATACAATTCACAGAACTGTTTCATAGAACACTAAAAAAACAGAGTAGAAAACATTAGCAAAACTAGATGGCATACATTAACAGAATTCTGGGAAACAGAGAAATAGCACTTTATATACTCACCATACCTGTGAACTTTAAGCCACAGCTTCTGATGCTTGTTTCCTACTGGATTTTATTCTTCCATCCTATTTACAAATGGTATGAATTTATATGCTTACATTTTTCACATGTAGTTTGGTAAAACTAGAAAGAAAAGAGTTATTGAATTTATTATTATCACTCAGGGGGTATACATTTCATCATTACTCTATTTTTAGGGTTTACAACTAGCCTATAAAATATTTACCCCAGAGCAAATCTCAGCATATGAGGTCTCAGTCAATCTTGAAGTTCAGATTTAATACAAATTTTCAAAACCAACAGTGCTGTGTTTAATATGAATGGCGTGTAAGATTTAACATGAACAGGTTATGGCAATATCTTTGCAGATATATTTTAATGGGTAGATGGCATGACTTCTATTAGGAGGGTCTGGTGAGTTTTTCAGCTGTACCAGCTTTTATTCTGTTATGCAGGTGTATCACCATTTTTAGCTTTGTCACATGACTAAATAGCTTCACTATAAATAAATATATATGTCCATAAAGTGGGGGAATAAGAACCACCTCATTTTATGTTTTTAGAAGGAATAAATTTTTAGTCTCCTTTCTTGGAGGGATTTAAAGACACTAAGTGTGTATCCTAGAATTCCCTATTTACTAATTTTGCCATATGGAAAATGAGTCAGGTCAGTATTGATAGAGCCTATTTTTTGTTTTCTTTGGTTTTGGGTTAAAATAGCACTTTGCTTTAGCCTGGCAAGATACCTTTTGGAAGATCTCCTGATGCTTTGAAACATCACTGTCATCAAGGGAGTCATTTTTAGTCCATTTTCCAGATGAGAAAGGAGGTAGAATCTAAAGGCTTAGGAAGACACTTGATAGTGACGAATTGTTTAAATATCAGTGTTAATAGTCAGGTATGAAGTCACATCTTCTGCCTGTATGTTTACTATTTTATATTTTCAGGCCATCTTGTCCATTCTAAAAATGTCTAAGACAGCAAAAGGAATAATATTTCTTTTCTCCTTTGTGAAAAGACGTTGTGTATTGAGGATTTGGCTGCTTGTATTTCAAAGAAAGTAAATAAATTACATGTTGCTGAGTGCTGGGGTCCTTGCTGACAGCCTCTTTCTGATGGGATATTAAGTCTTATGGGGAGAAAATACATAGGATGAAGAGCAAAAGATATAGGTAGTACAAATAAAGAGAAGAAGATCAAAATAGAATAAGGAGAGTGAAGGCAGGAACATTGTTTGTAGCCATTTTGCCTCACAAGAAAGAAATAGTTCCCCCTAGATTAAGAGAAAATAAGTGGAAATCTATCCCATGCTCATGGATAGGAAGGATTAATGTTGCCAAATTAGCTATCCTGCCCAAAGCAATTTACAGATTCAATGCAATCCCTATCAAAATACCAATACCATTTTTCAATGAACTAGAGCAAATAATCCTAAAATTCATATGGAACTACAAAAGACCCTGAATCACCAAAGCAATCTTGAGAAAGAAGAACAAAGCTGGGATATTATACTCCCTGACTTCAAGCTATACTACAAAGCTACATTAATCAAAACAGTATGGTATGAGCACAAGAACAGACTCATAGAACAATGGCACAGAATAGCCCAGATATAAGCCTACACATATGTGGTCAATTAATATATTATAAAGGAGCCATGAATATACAAAGGGGAAAAGACAGCCTCTTCAACAACTGGTGTTGGGAAAAATGGACAGCTATATGCAAGAGAATGAAACTGGATTACTGTCTAAATCCATACATAAAAGTAAACTCAAAATGGATTATAGAACTAAATACAAAACATGAAACCATAAAACTCTTAGGAGAGAAAACATAGGCAAAAATCTCTTGAACATAAGCATGAGCAGTTTTTTTCTGGACACATTTCCTCAAGCAAGGGAAACAAAATAAAAAATAAACAAGTGGGACTACATTAAAATAAAAAGCTTCTGTACAGCAAAGGACACCATCAGCAGAACAAAGAGTCATCCTACAGTATGGGAGAATATATTTGTAAATGATTTAACTGATAAAGGTTTAACATCCAAAATATGTAAAGAACTCATATGACTCAACACCAAAAAAAGCCAAATAACCTAATTAAAAAATGGGTGGAGGACCTGAACAGACATTTTTCCGAAGAAGAAATACAGATGACCAATAGGCACATGAAAAGATGCTGCACATCGCTAATCACCAGGGAAATGCAAATCAAAACCACAATGAGATATTACCTCACAACAGTCAGAATGGCCACTATCCAAAAGACAGGAAATAATAAGTGTTAGTGAGGATGAGGAGTAAAGGGAACCCTCCTACACTGCTGGTGGGAATGCCAGTATGGAAAGCAGTATGGGGGTTCCTCAAGAAACTAAAAATAGAAATACTGTATGACCCAGTAAATTTACTCCTAAGAATTTACCCAAAGGAAACAATATCCCTTATTCAAAAAGATATATACACCCCTATGTTTACTGACACATTATTTACAATAGCCAAGATATGGAAGTGACCAAAGTGTCCATCAATAAATGAATGTATAAAGAAGATGTGGTACATATAAACAATGGCATATTATTCATCCATAACTAAAAAGAAATCCTGCCATTGCAACAACATGGATGGACCAAGATGGTATTATACTAAGTGAAATAAGCCAGGAGGAGAAAGACAAATACCATATGGTTTCACTTACACGTGGAACATAAAAACAAACAAAGCAAAACGAATAAAAGTAGTGGACTCATAGACACTAAGAAATGACTAGTGGTTGCCATGGAGGAGAGGGTCATGTGGATGAGAGGGATAGAGAGGTAAGAAATCTCAGTCATAATGTAAGTTGGTCACAGGGATGGAAATCCAACATGGAGAATATAGTCAGTGGTTCTGTAACATCTTTTTATGTTGACAGATAGTAACTGCACCAGATGGGGTGAGGATTTAATAATGTGTGTGACTGTTGAATCACTGTGTTGTATACTTGAAACCAATATAATATTGTATATCAACTACACTTCAATAAAAGTAAATAAATAAAAATAAAAATGAAACATACCCTCAGCTTAAAAGAAGAGAGAGAGAGAAAGTAAAGTTTATACAAGAAATGTAGGATAAAAAGAGGTAGTGAGTCCTAGTAGCATCTAAAACTCTGATTTTCAGTGGTGCTTGCCTGGGCACAGCTGCATTTACGGCCTTCACATGGTTTGGTTCTTCAACCATTCCTGGGTTTCCATTAATTAGTAGATTTTGGTCAAGATAACTTATGGTTTAACCAAAAGAGCCTAATACTCTTGCCCTCAATGATCTATTTTACATATAACATCTAGGGTGACATCCTTAACACATCTCTGCTTTCTTAGAATTCTCCAGTGGTTTCCCACTGCACTTAGAATAAAATCCAAACTCTTTAAGAGGGTTTATAAAGCCTCTACATTCATCTCTAACTCCACTCCCTTTCTCTCTCTACCTTCTGCTCCCAGCCCTCTCTTAAACTCCCTAAAAGTCAGCCTGGGTTCAAACGTGCTGTGGCTAGCTGACTGGGAGAGGAACTGTTGTGAGGCTAAACTCTCAAGTGTCCAGGAGCTGTGTAGACCAGAGAATCAGAACCTGCTCCAAAATAGAGGCCAAAGGAGGGTTCATCTTACCAATGTGTTGTCCAGATATTATAGGAGGGGCTTCAGCACTATTTGGGGGGTGGGTCTATGCTTGCCTCATCTCTGGACCCTTGCAGAATATGATTAATTGTACCCCAGAAGACTTAGAATCCCTAACAGGATGTTGGACCCAGTAGAGTGGAGAAAAGCTCCTGTCACCATACTTTATTGCTTGACTCAGGCACTTAACAACCATTCCCAGGTGGGGTGAGCAGGGAGTGGACATCTCTGGCATACATTTCTTAGTTAACAATGTAGGAATGCTGTAAATGAAATTTCCAGTTTATCTTGCTGATCTTACATTAATGCTTGCTTTTCCTTTGTCCATCTTTTATGTGGTTATGTATTAAGGTTATTATTGAAATTCAGTTATGTTCAAACTGATCATATTAATTTTCCCCTTTTTTCACAATAAAATTGTAATTGGTAATATCAGTCATTCAATTCTCATATCATGTATGTCAAGTAGAGTATTGATTATGGTTCTTCTTTTCTTTAGAGGTCATCAACCAACGGTTATTTTATTTTTTCTCCAGGAGGATCTTAAGAATAATTTATATCCATAGTAATATCTTTGTTGTCATTTACCTACTTTTGGTTGTATTCTTAACCTTTGCCATTCATTCTAAATCTTTTTCAAATTTTAGCCAAGAATTACATCAGAGACCAATACATTCTTGCTTCATATACAATGCTAATAGGAGAATGAAGATGAACATGATGGTTTTTCTTGTTATAAAGATAAAATATCATTGAAAAGTGATTTTTAATTTCTTAATTTGATATCTACTAGAATTTCAATCTTTAAGTAAACTAGGGAACCTTTTGAAAAGCAACATTTCATTTAATCTTAGAACCAAGAGACATCCAAGGTACTGTCCCTTCTCTTGCTATGCTTATTTGTTCGATTTTCATTATGCTACAGCTACTGCTTCTTCTGCAATCACTGCCATGCTCAGACTCCTCCATAGGCTTCCTCCTCCAGCTCTACTACCGTGAGAGCTCTACTACTAAACTCAGGCCTCCCTCAGTAACAATGACTGACACACTGCTGATGGTATCAGACCACCTCTAATACTTCTCTGTCCCACATACCCCTGTTGCTCAGATTGCACCAAGGGGTTATGAAGTGGGAATGGAAGAGCAAAAACCTATAGCATCATTATCTTTCCATTAAATGCAATAAAAAGCTTTACAAATCATAAGTCCTTCTATATATTAATTTAGGGCTGGAAATACTTTGACAAAATTGGTTTTGGCTTTGAAAAACTGGTGAGAAAGAAAAAAAGCAAAGAGCTAAATGTTCATCATCCTTCATGGACTGATATTTGTGTCTTATGGTGCAGCCGTTTAATCAGAGCAGGATATCTGCTAAAGAGGTATTTGTTTCTATTAATAGATTGACCTTTCCTTAAATTGTATCTCTGAGAAGAAATACCAGACCTGAAACAAACCCAAATGTATTGCCAAAAAATTAGGTCTGGCTCAGGGTGATTAAATGCATCCAATTTGAATTGATTGCCCTACCTCCAGTTCTATCCTCCTTAAACTCCGCCTCTCCTGCCATCTCAGGAAAAAAAAGAAAAGAAGAAGAATTCTTAATTTCTTACTTTTCTTTCTCTCCAAATTCAACCCATTAGCAAGCTGAAATTCTATCGCAAACTCATCCAATTCTCCTCAATCTCTAATACTGCCATCTAAGCTCAAGCCAAACCACCTCTTGGATTTTGAACTGGACTCCTAGTTCATCTTTTTGCTTTTTTCTACTCTTGCTCTTCTTTGGTCTTTTCTCTATGCAGCAATAGCCAGCATGATTTTTACACCCTTGCTTAGAATTCTCCAAAAGCTTCCCATTGAGTTTGGAATGAAAATTCCAACTTCTTGCTGTGTACAAAAGTTGTATGTATGATTTGATTTCTGCATACTTCTCCAATCCTCTCAAGTTAATTATCTGCTATGTCCAAGGAAGGTACTATTCTAAGTGATGGAAGCACAGTGTCTAAGATAGACAAGATTCCCCCTCAAAAAGCATATGTTGTAGGAGACAAATATATACTATAAGCAGAAAGTTAAAAAGAATAAACATTATGTACCAGAATGAGAGGGTCACATCTTGATTTGAGCCATTTGGGAAGGCTTTATTTAGAAGATGGCATTTAAGTAAAAAAATCTGAAAGACAAGATGGAACACATCATCTAGGTATGAAAAGGAAGCACAAAGGGAGCTATTGGAGGGTTTTTTGTAAGGTAGTTATGAGAACTGTTTCATATTTTTAAAAGATGACTCTGGCTGCTGTGAGAAAAATGGAGTTGAAGGAGGTTGAGTAGAAGCAGGCAGCCCAGTTAGGAAGCTATAGCGGAGGTCCAGGCAAGAGATGATTATAAATAGATTCAGGGTAATGTGTCAAAACCAGCAGGACTTGCTGACTGACTGGATTGGATGTGTGGTGTGAATATTCCCTATCTTTTCAGCTTGGGCAGTTGGGTGGAGGTGAGGTGAGTGACTGAGATGAAGTAGATTGGGAGGTGGATGTGGAAACAAAGAGCCTTCAATTTGCACTCTTGGACTCACCATACACCAATTTCTGGCACACACACACACTTAGGTTTTCCATCCTCAGGCCCTTACACATGCATTTCTTTCTGTGTAGGCTAGCCTTCCCAAGCTTTGACCTGATGATTCCTCATTCTTCATGCTCCAGTTTAGATGTCACCTGTTTAGAGACAACTTCTGACCACTTGCCCAAATTTTGTTATTCTCTATTCAGTTTGATTTTTAGTTATTTTATTTTCAAATTTGAAAAAAATTGTTATATTTTCCTACTACTGCAAAAGCTCCTTGAAGACAAAGATACCTCCATTTTGCTCACAACTGAATTCATACCACCTAGGAGAGAGTGGGACACAGTAGTAAGCATTCAATAAATATTTTTTGAATGATTGCACTATGTGATCATTGTGCCAGCTTATTAGTTCTATGTGAGTACCCATAAATTGTCTGATTTCAATGGAATCAATTTAAAAATACATCAAAATCTATGCGTTCTCCTTGGTTTATACACTATTAGAAAGTTTTAATGAACAGATTATTGTTTTTTCAGGAAATAGACTGGGCTTCAGCCCATATTTGAATGCCCAGTGCCTAGCTCAGGGTGACATGGACAAGGCACTTCACTTTTCTCTCTAAGCTTC
Source organism: Smutsia gigantea (assembly GCA_032199065.1). NCBI lineage: Eukaryota > Metazoa > Chordata > Mammalia > Pholidota > Manidae > Smutsia > Smutsia gigantea. The sequence goes on along the minus strand of JAVSCE010003478.1, from coordinate 208,035 downwards.
AGTTTCATAATCTGACAGATATAAACATTGTCCCTGTTTTAAAGAGTTATTGTGAAAATTAAATAGGATAATCCATATAAAGCACATAGCACAGTTCTAAGTATATTGTAAGCATTAATCAGTGTGATTTGTTACTGTTATTCATTGCTGAAAGAATGAGAGTTCATGACATTTAAGCCCCTTACAAACCAGCAAGCATGTTGCTATTCATTCTTATGGTCCATAAGTAGAAATCTTTATGCTAATATTTGGAATCTACATTCCAAACAATGTTTTACAATTATATATTCTTCCAAGGTAATTCTTAAAACTGACATTTAATGTCATGATTCTTTCTATCATTTGGGCATATTTAATTAAAGGCCAGCCTTCTTAAGCTTCATGCTTAAAAAGGTTTTAGTGATATTAGACTTTTGGAAATTCTAAAATGTAAAAAGAGAAAAACATTTGACTTTCCAGATGTGCGCAAGAAATAGCAAACAATTATATCTACTAAGTAGATCAAAAGTACCATTGAACATTAGCTAACTATGATTTTATTTTCAATATGAGAAACGTCAGAATTTCACATAGCAGGTTATTATTGTCAATTGCTTATTTTACCTCAGTAAACATCTATAGTTGTGATGATATGGTGTCATCATGAGATAAAACTTATTTTTAAGGACCCAGCATTGTGAAAACATAGATTTTTAATATTTAAAAGGTTTGTGCAATTGTAAATAAGGCAGTGCATCCAATATCAGAGCATGCTTCACGAGAAAAAATGCTAAATTTCCTTGACCTACTTTCATCTTCATGTTTAGGAAACAGTGTCTAAGAAGTAAACAAAGTAGTTGTGCCTCACGTAGGAGATGATTATTGTTTGAATTTATGATTCATGCCTTGAGCAAAATTTTGTTTGTGGCCTCATTTGCAACCATAATTTACAACTTTACCAGGGATATGCTGTGTATTTGGGAGGTAATATATCAGACTTGCTTTGTACTGGAACAGTTTTCTAGCTCTGGGTATAGTATTTTCTGCGTTTCTGTTAGCTATAAAATTTCTAGGCATAACATTTATTGTAGCAAATATGGAAATTTTTTAAAAATTGCATCCCTCTTAGGAATGTCTTATTGTATTTATATTCTTATTAGAGCTAAATCCAACTAGTGTTTAAAGGAGTTGTTAATCCTGCAAATATCTGGTTGCAAAATATCCGTAGGAAGAATTAACCTTTTCAGATTTTTTGAAAATAAAGACTGCCTCACTTTTGCATTTTGTGTACCTCTCTTCTAAGAAACTAACAAACAATATGTGACTCAGATACACTGTTTGTGGGTGTCCTTAATATCCAGAATTTTTTTTAGATTGCAACTATTAAGTAGGCTATAGTACTGAAATGGGAGTTTTGTCCCTTCTCTTTGATCTATGGGTTAGTGAAAATTTTCCCAGTACTCCTTGGATGTTTTGTTGTCTGTTCTAGTTTCAGTTGTCTTAAGCAATACATCTGGAAATACTGGAAATTTTAAAAGTAAATAACAAATTGCTCTAAGTTGATGAGATCCTCAACTGATTAGCACTGACTTATTTCTTTACGCCTTCCTATTTTGTCATTTTTTTACTGGATGGCCTTTTATTAAGAGTAATACATAATAGCCCCAAGTAAATGTTTAAAGATTAACTTAAACTTCTATTAGTTTAGAAAATTAAGTTACCTTAATTTTAAAATAGTCATTTTCATAGGTACAAATAACAAATATGATCCCAAGCTATAATTTTAAATTGCTAAAATTATAATTTTGTGTCTGATTATAAATAAGTTTAAAGTACAGTTAAAACTAGAAAGTATTACCATCTTTCCTATCAACCGATATAATTTTTGAGAAAGGAAGCTGTAAGTCTGAAGGAATCTTAAAACTTTAGAAAAACGCCTGATAATGAACATTAGTCTTAATATGCTTAATGCTGCAAGTGCTTATATTACAAAATATAGATCTGCCTGAAATCAGATTCCTCCAGTTTATCTTTGTTTTTTCCTCAAGTTCTTCACAAAATTTTCCTTGACATAAAATTAAGTAAAGTGGATAGTCTACTGAGAAGGGAAACTTTTTAATGGTGGGCATACTAGGGAAAGGAGTAGGATAATAATGCCTTTAGTCTCAATGCTGGAACTTCAAAACAGAATTAAAGCTCTTTTTAGTAGTATGTTGCTCAAGAATAATTTCAGCACTATTACATATTTCTTTTCTTCCCCCAGTAATTATTCATTCAGCTATTATAACTAACCACAGTAATTTTCTTAGAACAAAGGAGAGCATGGCAACAATAGCTTTAAAGATGACGAAGTTTAAATGCCCAAGGTCAGAGTGTAACATTTTGATTTCCATAAGTATTTCAAATGCTACAGGCTTTATGTAATAATTTAATGTGAAAAATATGCAGGCCATGCTTCACTGCTCTTTGCATATACTGCAAAGAGGAAAAAAACTTAAAAATTGCTTAGCTTTAATTGAGCAAAAGGATTCACATGTGATCTGAACTTGTGGCTCATAATTTCTCTAGACATCTTCGGTTGCTGTGTGAGATCCTAATTAAATTATGTAACGGCACTGAACTAGCTAAGCCAAAGGGCCTGTTCTTGCATATCACCTGGTGATTTAACTCTTTGCAGGATTCGGAGTTTTGGGTCCTGGTCTTCCACCAGTTTTGTGTATTTTTCACTGTTCAGGGGCAGGAAAACAGTTATTGATGGAATCCGTCGTGAAAGTTTCGGCCTGTAGGTGGCAGCATTGTAAGGTTTTGGAAGTCTCAGTTCCGAAGTGTTTGCCTGTTCCAGCTGCCTTTCCCCCACGCCTCAACCCCCACCCCTCACCCCCCACCTCATCATATCGAGCTAACATCATTACACACTCATGTCAGGTGAAACTAAAATGGAGAGAAATGTCATAGACAAAAAAATTAGGCTTTGTTCACTTTGGTTTGTGTTTTATTATATATTTGATAATGCTGTACATGTGTAATTCTGACCCTAGATTCAGTTAAAGGAGGCTTCTCTGTAGTATTACATTAACCCATTGCAAACCATTCAGTTTCAAGATGACATTTCACCAAGTACAGGAAGGGAAATTACAGTTTAAGTGAATAGTTCATTTAACTTAATCACTTGGGCACAAGTCGGAAGGCTTCGGGGATACATATCAAAACCGAAGCATTAGGGCTCCGCAGAAACCTTAGCGTCCTGACGGAGGTTGCTGTTCACTCTTCCTTTTCTCTCCCTTCTTTCCTTCCTTCCTTTCTTATTTCTTTCTTCCTTTTTTCTGTCCATGGCCACCTGTTTCAGTCTAGATAAGTTACATGTTTACTTTTCTGATTTGGCCAAAGTAGAGAAGAAACAAAAATTTACTAAATTTGATATATCTGATTTAAAAGTCATGATTCATGTGGCTTTTAATACTATATTACTGAATGCGATACTAATGTTTAAGTATATAGATCAAAGTATAGTAAATAATAAACGCAAATATACAGATCTGGCATGAATTGCATTGCCTGTGGTATATTTTCATAAGACCCACAAAGATCTTGTAGTTTCATCTCATGCATTTCTCCTCTATGAACGTTATACTTGAAAAACTTCCCTAGGTGATAATAGAAACAGTGTAGTGTAAGGACATTGGTATCAGGCCTTGTATGAAATCCTTCGTTAACTGAATCCTTGGGGAAATCGTTTTTGAGGTCAAGATTGACAAAATTGTGTAAGTATTATTGAAAATATAAAACAAAATTGTTTCCTCAATAAATATAATTAGCTGTATATACTGCAGTTTCCAAGAGCAAGCACTGATATTGGGACCAGCTCTTTAAATAAAATAGGACCTCTGTGGTCTCTGGAGGGAACATGCATAAAGCAAAGTAAATGATTTTCTGTCAACACTAAGTAGACAGGTGCTTACATTGAACAGAATTCTAATATGTCTCTGAATATTTATGTCTTCTTTTTCAAATGCATTGCCCATGAATGTCACAGCTGTCAAACGCCTGTACACAAGAAGATAAAAAATGAAATTAATAAAAGGCAGATCAACATTTCGTTTGTTTGGAACTTTTCCTTTTCCTTTCTTTCTTTTTTTCTTTTTTAACTAAGCTGGATTTTAGGATTTTGGCACATCTGCATTTTTTAAAAGGCCAAGGGAAATGTGAGTTGACTCGTATTTTGGGCTGGCACCAGGGCCTGTCTCAGTATTTAAACACCAAAATAATCAATGGAATTAATGACCAGGAGAACCAGGGTCTAAGGATTTTTCTAGCCACTTCCGCTGTCCATGTGCTTGGTTTGGTTGGGCGCCACAAACGACATTCTGACAGGTTGTCACTGCCTCCACCTGAAACTCAAGTTTGTGAGGTGAGAGGCTCTTAAATCTTTCTGCTTCTGTAGCTCAGAGCTTTAGCCCTACAGAGTTAGTGCCAAAACAAGCCATCGTGTGCCCTCTGAGTTACAGAGGAATTTGTTTTTCAGAGCAAAGATGACTAAATAGAATTGGTGGTGGATCAAAGCAATGGAAAAAGGGCCATTTAGCTGAAAGATCCCTGCCTTTCTGCTTTTCATGGTTAGGGAAGGGCCATTGTACAAAGAGCATTTGTTGGGATGAACTCAGCAATCACTTGATAAGCATTTATTTATTATAAAGCAGCAAATTTTGAGGTGTCTGGTTATTATTATTACTAACTAGTCCTCAGAAAAAATACCCTGCCCCCGCCCGAGCTGCTTCTGTATCCAGTCTGAATAAACCATTTGGCCACAAGGAAAGAATGTAATTTAAATGCTGAACCAGGAATTTAAGCTTAGGGACTCTGCCCTTGTTTTGCTTTTGCCCTTGATGAGAATTGTTCTAAACAATAACCATCCAACTTGTCAAATAGTTGCCGTAAAAGCCTATTTACTAAGAATTATAATTTGTTGTCCAAATTCTGGTGACCTAATGGTGTTTTATTGATAACCACATATATGAACCAGATGTAATAAATATTCGTTTAGCTCAGATTTGATTTGGAGAACATGCTGATTGCCCTGATTTTGTTATATTTATAAAAGTCAAAAAAAATCAACCATAATGTAAACTATGGACTTTGGACTATTATGATGTGTCAGTATAGGTTCATTAATTGTAACCGATGTACCACTCCATAGCGGATATTGACAATGGGGGTGGCTATGCATGTATGGGGGCAGGTGGTAGATGGGAAATCCCTGAACTTTTCCCTTAATTTTGCTATGAACCTAAAACGGCTCTAAAAAAATAAAGTGTTAATAAAGAAACGCAAAGATTCAGTTCTAATTTGAAGAGGTTCATTGGACTCTTTTTCTCTCTTAAGAAGATTTCAGTTCCGTTGGCAGTCTGAGTGAACAAATACTTGAATGTATTCGGAATTCTACAAACACTGTCAGTTGCATGGCTCAGTCCAAGTCCCTTTGGTTGGCACTGTGCTGTTATGATATGTATCACTCCAGTATAATGTCTACCTATTTCAGATCAGGAATTTAACCTCTTACTAGTAAAACTGGGGGTGAGCCTGTTGGCATGACTTGTAAGGATTCTTGGAGGTTGCTGCTCGTGCTGTGGCTCACGCCTAGAATTTCACTCCATTTCTACCCATAGAAACTCTATTATGTTTTCAAGATTCAACACAACACTAAATTCTCCATCAAACCTTCCCAGATTCTCCTTAGAAGTAATTTTTCTCTCCTCTCTCTTTACATAACATTTTGTATGTGTTTTAATTAAGGTAATTATCATATTATGCTTTGGGTTATAAATAGTTTATGTGTTTACTTTTTTCAATATATTATAAGCTCTTTGGGAGTAGGGTAGTTGCCTATTTTAAAATGTATATTATCACAGATCTAGTTCTTTTGTTTGCAGATGACTTATAAATATGCCTTTCAACATTGGATGAAGCTTTGTTGCTGCTTGTCTTGTTGGAATGGATCATTTGGTAGGAAAAAAGCTTATAGCTATAAAGTATCATGTAAATGCTTACTATTGAAAACCTAGGGCATTTCACAACATAGAGATAGAATATTTAAAAAATATGCAGCCATTATGAGCAGTTCACTTTTAAGTTCAAGTTTCAAACAGGTTGCATCTGTTCCTAATAAGTAACTGAATGATTAGCAGGAGAAAACATATGATTAGAAAGCATGCAACCCTTGCTGATATGTGTTATTTTTAAAGCTCTCCAAAGTGAAGATCAATAAAGGAATAGTAGATGTAGCAAGAAGAGCTGGATTAGAGGAAGAGTTTCAGCTATAAACCCTTTTGTGAGCTGTTATAAAAACAGAACTAATTTAACTGATGAACTGAGGCATTTGGGACTGACATGCGAACTAAGGCATGTGAAAATAGATGATGAGAAGAATGGTGGATAGAAAAATTATGAGCATTGTAGTTGAAGAAAATATTTTAAAAAGTTAACTGAGTAGAAAGTTCATGAAAAGATGATTTCACTCCTTTTTATAAAGCTATACTGTAACTCAAAGCTAGGAAGAATAATGGGAAAATTCCCTAAGTTTGATAAAACAAAATAAACTATTACAAACAAGAAATGTTGAAAAGCCCTTTGTTTACTTTCATTATTAATGTGGAAAAATTACTTTCTCGAGGTAGTATATCATTTTAAGACCATATTTATCTCTTAGCTTAATGCATCACACTGAACTACCTCCCCTTTTGAACAGTTTTCACTCCATTGAGCTCTAGGTTCACAGAAGGAAAGAGCACAGAGCTCCCTGTTCCTTACTCCCGATTTGAGCCAGGCGCAACTTCCTTCAAAACTGCATGCTGTCCTTCAGTGAATCACTCTCCTGAATTCTATCAGATGTCCCTTTCTTTGCAAGCTACAGGCAGTCTGCATTGGTAGAAAGGCATGGTGAAACTTGCTCTTAGTGACTTGCCTTTTGAATTGACTTGGTGTATTTTTCAGGGTTTATTACAGAAACTGGCCACATTTTTCTTTAGACCATCCTTAATAGAACTTACTGTCTGAGAGCAGTAGTGCACCTACAGAGATTATACTGATTAGAAGGGAAATCTGGTTTGATATGAAAAGTCTATTATGCACAGAATGTCTTTATAACATTGTGTTTATTTATTTATTTATTTATTTTTATTGGAATCTGAGACCCAAGTGAGTGCCAAATTCAAAAGAACTTGAAGCCATGGAGCTCTTAACCTTATAAAATTCTCAGAAATTGTGGAAGGCATAGACCTTCCAAGGGATTTGGGTTAGGAACCTTGAGCTGATCTTAACTAAATGTAAAGGACGTAATGACCTCATCTGACACTGGGTTTACTTTTTGCCATTCCTTTTCATCTTCTGGGTATTTATAAGCCTATAACTTAACTACATGCTGTATAGTTAATTAACAGGACTTGAGCAATTACAAATCATAGTAATAGTTTTTCTGAGCCTATGTTTCTGATCAAATTGAAAGGCTTGCTAAACAAAGTTTACAGGTGTTTTTAATACACAATTTGAAATAGTGGTTTATTTTCTATTCAAAAGGCTACTATATCATTTATAGAATACTTAATACTTGTGTCTGATTAAAAAAGACTAAGAATGAACATTTATTTTTATTTCCATCCCAAATTATTTCTACTGTAACTTTTGCCAGTTAAACTCCACATTCATTTTCAGATAGAATAGCTGGTGTCTGTTTCCTTTCATTGGCTTGAAGACCATTTATATTAGTTGTCAACCCTCCTTTCTCCAGCCCGCAACATTCCGTGTTTTTGATTTTTTTCCAAGGGATCTTATTTTCCATAAATAATTACAAAGCCTCTGAAGCCATAAAATCTTATAATCTGTTATATTTCTTTTCTTTTCTCCCTTTCCTTGCCTTTTCTTACTGATAGGAATAAAGAGGCCAAGAAGTGAATCTTCAAAAGTTCAGAGTAGTAAGACAGAGCATGTAATATTTAAATTTTACCATCAAAGTGGATTTTCCTAATACTTTATCTTTTGTTCAAGACATTCAATAAAATACTTCTGTTCTAAAATCTAGACTACAAATTTATATCAGTCAATTTACACCCTGCAAAACAGACCAGCTCACCACTCAGATCAATCTCTAAGCACATAGGAATCTAGGCAAACACTTGTCTTTGTAGAACAACTTCGTTTAAGCAATGAACAATCAAGCTCTATACACATAAACACACTATAATTAACTGTTTAATAGTGGAAGCTTGCTTTTCAGATTTCTCCCTTTGAACGTAGTCAAGGTGAATTACTTGATTTTTCCATCACTAAATGCTGCAGCAGCTCAGTCTTTTGCAAGTCTCCAGTCTCCACATATTTTCCTATACCCACTATATTTGACAGTAAAACTGCCAAGCTCCATTATTTCCAACTGGCAGCAATTTAATACATAGTTGAGTCAGTTATTTAGCTAAATAAATTGCTTAAAGTTAACTCTATTTGTAAGACCACAAGGTGTTTCTAAAATGTGCTGCCCTTTTATATCATAAACCTGGATTAGGTTTACAACCCCATTTCCCCTCAGCAGTTTATAAATCAAACAAAGAACATAGAACAATGCATAAAAATCCCTGTGAAACCACCCTCAGAGTTTTTGTTAATGACAAAAGCATACTGGGAACTGGATTTACTCTGTATGGTAGAGAATAAAAGTTTGGTTTAAAGTAACCAGAGTTTGTAAAGGTTATACAAGCTCCTTTACAAGTGATCTTAAATTTTGAAACTAGAATTTTGTGAAGGCACAAGCCATTTGTTCAATCTCTACCTATAAAAATGGTAGGCCATGCTAAAAAGCTTTGGACATGATCTATCTCCCTTGTTCCTATCCATTAATAATTAGCCTACCAAATATTCTTAAAAATACATGGTAGAATAAATATTGACTTACTTATGATGTCTCTCCACAGGTGCTGATTAAATTTGAATGAACAAATACACCTACACACAAACACACAAAAACAATGTGCACAATGAGCATGGTGTAATCTAGGCCATCCAAAATATTTTCCTTTTCCATTTAGTCTTGGTAAATTTCTAAACCAGATTAAAAGTAGCCACTGCTTCCACTGAAGATACATTTAAAAGAGTAGAAGGAAGCTAAAGATTGGGGCATTTTCTCTAAGAGTCCAAAGAGGAACTCTCTTCCAAAAGTGAACATACTTCATATTCATGACTTATTTCAACCTGTGTTTAGTTAGGGGAAAAAAAAACAACAGTTAATAGTTCAATCTGCAGAATAGAAACCCATAGATTACAAACCCATGTCATATTTAAATGTATATTGTTTTGTTTAGATTTAAAATCTAACCGTGGAGATATTTTTAGGCAATGGTTTTATTTGCCATATGAGATATCCTTAGTATTCTGTAGAGCAGAGCCTGACATTTTTTGGCTAGCTATTTTCTGAAAGGATAATGACTGTAGAGTAGGTAGCCCTAGCTAGCTAGGTACAGTCAACTCCCTTCGAGGTTTCTGCATGAATACAAAGGAGATAATCACCTAAATATTTGCATTTGTCTCTGGAGAAAAATTTTTATAGCCATTTACATTTGAATATGAGCACATTGCACTACTGAGGTGCTTTCATGTGGTCTCTACCCATCATGGCAGAAAGAGTCCACCACTTTCTCAACTTGCCCACCTCCTACCTCACTGCCCCACTTTGTTCCACTAGTGGGGAGACTAATGTCTGGTAAACTGAGTTTCAGTTTGAAAAGGTTTGAATAATTTACTTAAATTCAAATTCAGGCATGCAGACCTTTGAGAAATGAAGATTGATTGAGCAAAACTGGTGGTGTGGAGGCAGGACAAATTCCTCAACAGAAAGAACTCTGGAAGGCCAGCCTCAAGCTTTATTTCCTAGGCTGTTGTAAATCCCCCATTCTGTTGCAGGCCACTGACAGTGATTTGATTCTTAAGTAAGTCAAAGAGGAGGCAAAAATTCACTGGAGAGGTTAAGACCACTTAGGTTGTTTCCATTTCAGCTTTTAGAGATAAGAGCTGAAACATTTGCATCAGACACCAACAAGGAACAGAAACATCCACAGCTAATCAAAGGTATACAGACCAGTAACAAAAGCAATTATTTACTGAGACAACTTTTATTTATAGCATATAACACTATACTTACAGTATAGTATACTTACAGACTTTTACTTTACTTGTAGAAAAAATACAGTTAATGATGAAAATACACAAAATACAAAAACCTAGGTTAATTAATTATCTTAATTTTTCAGTAAGCTTCCCAAACTGTCAGTAACCAAGTCAAATAGAGCATTATGTGATTTATCCCTTTTTTGTCTACCTTGACTCTCATGGGGAGTTAAAGAAGTCAAAGTTGCTAGAAATCAAGGAAATGGAAAGCAGTAAATGATCTGAAGAACCCATGAGTTAACTCCACCAAAAAAAGCTTGAAAGCAATGCTTAAGACAAAAAATAGAAACAAAACAAGACCAAAATTAAAAGCAACACCCAACTGCAAAACAATTTGATATGACTTTTCTCTATGAATTGTATCATTGCCTAGAGAGGATGAAGTTTGCAAAGGAGGAGAAACAATCACATAAAGTACAGGTTAAAGAGGCAGATTTGTCTGAAACAACGACATGTTATACAAAGAAGTACTGATATACTTTGGATCTCAGCATAATTGGACAACTATATGTTAAAATAAAGTTTATTAAACCTGAGTTGTATAATATTTACATACAGAAGAGTAGTCCCCTAAGAAGATACATATGAAAATCTTAACCAGGAGCTTTAACAAGAGGTGACTACATCTTGCTTCTGATCTGAGTTCTGCTCCTCCTTTGTTTCCTATCTCTGGATCATTTTTTGACTCACTGGTTAAGCCATTCTCCATCATTGCTTGCTTGTGTTGCTCCATATCACACCCATGATATTTTGTATTTGCAATGATGTGCCAGTTACATAGAATTCATTTTTGCAATTGTTCAGAGTTCATAGTTTACAGCGCAGTAATTCTGTATTTGTATTTAATTCTATAGGTTTGTTCTTTCACTTCTAATCTGATTGCACAAGTTCTTGCACACAGTGGAACTACAAGAAGTGTTGAAGTCCTCTAATTTCTGCAACTATACCTACCACAATTGCCCTTAAATGCTTTACCCTCTGTTCTGCTGTTGTAAGAAAAGATACATATTTTGCATGAAGTAAAGTTTCTTCTCTCCTCTCTGTGCCGTTGTTATGTTTAAAATTCCTTGCCATTTAGCTACTTTATGGACTCATCAGTATATCACAATAATTCAATAAACTTAAAAAATGTTAATTGAGAACCAATGAATAGTGATTGGGCCAAACCATAAACTCAGGTTTCTGGCTCTAAAGCCATCCACTAAACAACATGTTGCTTGCCATGGATTTGTACTCTAGAGTATAGAATACATATGCCTTTTGAAATAGAAGATAATCCTTTATAACCAGTTTCCCATATTATTTTAACAGATTCTGGGCATTTTAATTTCCTAGCCAAGATCCATCAATTTACTGGAGCATATGCTCCAGGGAACTCATTGTTGAGACAGGAAAGTTTGTTTTCAAAGGTGATGTTAGTTTTGAGAATGGGTTGATATTTATTTTATTGTTTGTTTGTCTTGCTGATCATTTGTGTGGCATGTTTTGATTTAATTGTGCTAAGAATTTCTTTTTTTTTAAGTCTGCCTAAGGGCACTAGGGATGGGTTCATTGGGAGATACAAATTGGAAAATAATAAATTCAGAGCGTATTTGGTTTGTTACTGCCCTTTGGAAAATAGCTGAAAGAATGTCTTACTTTTCTAATATCATTTACATACTAAAAATGACATAAATTTCTAACAAATACTCCATACCTTGGGGTTTTAATTGATAAAAGAGATAGTACCTAAAGATGCAAAGGTTCTACAAAACTGAAAATACTGTAGTTCTAAGGCCTCAAAGGACATTGCAAATAAAACTTTTAAGGTTCACTGCTCTGTTACATATACATAATCCTGAAGTTTGACGCCAACCTAAGCTTACCTCTGCATTATCTGGTGTGAAGCTGAATCTTTCTAAACAATTTGCAAATTCCTGCTATAATAAATATGTATTTCTTGAAATTCTGAATCAAGATATTTTTGTGAGATTGATCCAGAGTTTGAATTTTACCTGGGAATTTTGGTAAATTTGGTGTTACTTACAGGTTGAAGAAAGACATTCTGAGAAGAGGGAATAATTGACTATTAATTAGCATTTACCGTGTGCCTATCACTCAGCTAGGCACTTTGTGATTGATTACCTGATGTAGTCCTCAAAATTGCCATTTCTTTTTTCAATGAATGAAAACTAAAAATACATTCATTATCATGAAGAATATTTGCAAATATTTCTGATCTTTCTTTTTCCTTTTCTTAAATTGAGGTGTAGTTGACATACAATATTATATTAGTTTCATGGGAACTACAGAGTGCTTCAACATTTATACACATTATGAAGGGATCACTATGGTAAATCTAGCTACCATCTTTCCCCATACAAAGTTGTTACGATGTTGTTAACTATATTCACTATACTATATATTACATCCATATGATTTATTTATTTTATAATTGGAAGCTATTAATTTTTATCCCCTCCCCTATTGCACCTATCCCCCCACTTATCTTCTCTCTGGCAAACACCAGATTGTTTTCTGTATCTATGACTCTATTTTTGTTTTGTCTTTTTTGTTCACTTGTTTTTTAGATTCCACGTGTAAGTGAGGTCATACAGTATTTCTCTTTCTCTGCCTTTTTTCAGCATAATACCACTTAGGTCTATTCATGTTGTTGCAAATGACAAGATTTAATTCTTTTTTATGGCTGAGTAATATTCCATCGTATATATGTATCACATCTTCTTTATCCATTCATCTTACAATGAACACTTAGGTTGCTTCCATATTGTGGCTATTGTTAATAATGCTTCAGCAAACATAGGGGTGCATGTATCTTTTTAGATTAGTGTTTTCATTTTCTTCAGATAAATATTTAGAAGTGGAATTGCTGAATCTTATGATAGTCATATTTTTAACTTTTTGAGGAACGTCCATATTGTTTTTAAAAATGATTAGACCATTATGCATCCACACCAACAGTGTACGAGGGTTCCCTTTTCTCTCATCCTTGCCAAAACCTGTTATTTCTTGTCTTTCTGATCATAGCCATTCTGTCAGGTGTGAGACTGTATCTCACTGTGGTTTGATTTGCAGTCTGATGACTAATGATGGTGAGCATCTTTTTACATGTGTGCTGGCCTTCTCTATGTCTTCTTTGGAGAAATCTCTGCCTAAGTCCTCTGCCAACTTTTTAAATTGGATTGTTTGTATTTTTTATATTGAGTTCTGTGAGTTCTTCATATATTTTGTATATTGATCCCTTATTGGTTATATCATTTGCAAATATCTTCTCCCATTCAGTATTGCATGTTTTTTTTTGATGGTTTCCTTTGCTCTGCAAAAGCCTTTCACTTTGATGTATTCCTATTTGTTTATTTTTGCTTTTATAATCATTCTCTGAAGAGACAGATCCAAAAAAATATTGCTAAGACCCATGTCAAAACTTTTGTTCTCTATGTTTTCTTCTAGGGGTGTTATAGTCTCCAGTCTTATGTGTAAGTCTTTAATCCATTTTGAGTTTATTTTTGTATGTAGTATAAGAAAGTGGTAGTTTCATTTTTTTTTTGCATGTAGTATTCCAGTTTTCCCAACATCATTTATTGAAGACTCTTTTCTTCATTGTATGTTCTTGCCTACTTTGTTGAAGACTAATTGACCTTTTTTTTTTCATGTTAAAAAATTTTATTTGAGCAAAAGTTGATTCCATTTGGGCAGCACCCAATCCAAAGTGTTAAGAAGCTCCCCATCCACAGGACCAGGGGAGAGACTTTTACATAGAAAAAGTGGAAACAAATTAAGGAGGTTATTCATTGGCTATAGCGGAAAGCCAGGTTGGCTGCTTGTGCTTCAGTATCCTTAGGTTTTGATTTCTTTTTTTTTTTAATTTTTTAAATATAATTTATTTAATTATCATTAATTTACAATTACATGTGCAATTATACGATTATTAAACTACCCCTTCATCAGGTCCCCCCCACCAACCCCATTACAGTCCCTGTCCATCAGCATAGTGAGATGCTATAGAATCACTACTTGTCTTTTCTGAGTTGTACTGCCCTCCCCGTGACCCCCAACATTACATCTGCTAATCGTAATGCCCCTTTTTCCGTCTTATCCCTCCCTTCCCGCCCATTTCCCCAGTCCCTTTCCCTTTGGTAACTATTAGTCCATTCTTGGGTTCTGTGAGTCTGCTGCTGTTTTGTTCTTTCAGTATTTTTTCTTTGTTCTTATACTCCACAGATGAGTGAAATCATTTGATACTTGTCTTTTTCGGCTTGGCTTATTTCACTGAGCATAATACCCTCTAGCTCCATCCATGTTGTTGCAAATGGTAGGATTTGTTTTCTTCTTATGGCTGAATAATATTCCATTGTGTATATGTACCACTCTTCTTTATCCATTCATCTACTGATGGACACTTAGGTTGCTTCCATTTCTTGGCTATTGTAAATAGTGCTGCTATAAACATAGGGGTGCATCTGTCCTTTTCAAATTGGGCTGCTGCATTCTTAGGGTAAATTCCTAGGAGTGCAATTCCTGGGTCAAATGGTATTTCTATTTTGAGTTTTTTGAGGAACCTCCATACTGCTTTCCACAATGGTTGAACTAATTTGCAGTCCCACCAGCAGTGTAGGAGGGTTCCCTTTTCTCCACATCCTCGCCAACATTTGTTGTTGTTTGTGTTTTGGATGTTGGCCATCCTCACTGGTGTGAGGTGATATCTCATTGTGGTTTTAATCTGCATTTCTCTGATGATTAGCGATGTGGAGCATCTTTTCATGTGCCTGTTGGCCATCTGAATTTCTTCTATGGAGAACTGTCTATTCATGTCCTCTGCCCATTTCTTAATTGGATTATTTGCTTTCTGTTAGTTAAGGTGCATTAATTCTTTATATATTTTGGATGTCAACAGTTTATCAGATACGTTTTTATGAATATATTCTCCCATACTGTAGGATGTCTTTTTGTTCTAGTGATGGTGTCCTTTGCTGTACAGAAGCTTTGCAGCTTGATATAGTCCCACTTGTTCATTTTTGCTTTTGTTTCCCTTGCCCGGGAGATATGTTCATGAAGAAGTTGCTCATGTTTATGTCCAAGAGATTTTTGCCTATGTTTTTTTCTAAGAGTTTTATGGTTTCATGACTTACATTCAGGTCTTTGATCCACCTTGAGTTTACCTTTGTATATGGGGCTAGACAGTAGTCTAGTTTCATTCTCTTACATGTAGCTGTCCAGTTTTTCCAACACCAGCTGCTGAAGAGGCTGTCATCTCCCCATTGTATATCAAGGCTCCTTTATCAAATATTGACTGTATATGTTTCGGTTAATGTTTGGATTTTCTATTCTGTTCCACTGGTCTGTGGGTCTGTTTTTGTGCCAATACCAAATTGTCTTGATTACTGTGGCTTTGTAGTAGAGCTTGAAGTCAGGGAGTGTAATTCCCCCTGTTTTATTCCTCCTTCTCAGGGTTAATTTGGCTATTCGGGGTCTTTTGTAGTTCCATATGAATTTTAGAATTATTTGTTCCAGTTCATTGAAGAAAGCTGTTGGTAGTTTGATAGGGATTGCATTGAATCTGTAGATTGCTTTAGGTAGTATAGGCATTTTGACAATATTTAATCTTCCTAGCCAAGAGCATGGGATGGATTTCCATTTGTTAGTGTCCTCTTTAATTTCTCTTAGGAGTGTCTTGTAGTTTTCAGAGTACAGGTCTTTCACTTCCTTCGTTAGGTTGATTCCTAGGTACTTTATTCTTTTTGATGCAATTGTGAATGGAATTGTTTTTCTGATTTCTTTTTCTGTTAGTTCATAATTAGTGTATAGGAAAGCAACAGATTTCTGTATGTTAATTTTGTATCCTGAAACTTTGCTGAATTCAGATATTAGTTCTAGTAGTTTTGGAATGGAGTCTTTAGGGTTTTTTATGTACACTATCATGTCATCTGCAAATAGTGACAATTTGACCTCTTCTTTACCAATCTGGATGCCTTGTATGTCTTTGTTTTGTCTGATTGCTGTGGCTAGGACCTCCAATACTATGTTGAATAACAGTGGAGAGAGTGGGCATCCTGTCTTGTTCCCGATCTTAGATGAAAAGCTTTCAGCGTCTCGCCGTTAAGTATGATGTTAGCTGTGGGTTTTTCATATACAGCCTTTATGATGTTGAGGTACTTGCCATCTATACCCATTTTGTTGAGAGTTTTAATCAGGAATGGATGCTGAATTTTGTCAAATGCTTTTTCAGCATCTATGGAGATGATCATGTGGTTTTTGTTCTTCTTTTTGTTGATGTGGTGGATGATGTTGATGGATTTTCGAATGTTGTACCATCCTTGCATCCCTGGGATGAATCCCACTTGATCATGGTGTATCATCCTCTTAATGTATTTTTGAATTCGGTTTGCTAATATTTTGTTGAGTATTATTGCATCTATGTTCATCAGGGATATTGGTCTGTAATTTTCTTTTTTGGTGAGGTCTTTGCCCGGTTTTGATATTAGAGTGATGCTGGCTTCATAGAATGAGTTTGGAAGTATTCCCTCCTCTTCTATTTTTTGGAAAACTTTAAGGAGAATGGGTATTCTTTCTTCTCTATATGTCTGGTAGAATTCAGAGGTGAATCCATCAGGCCCGGAGGTTTTGTTCTTGGGTAGTTTTTTGATTACCAATTTGATTTCGTCGCTGGTGATTGGTCTGCTTAGTTTTTCTGTTTCTTGCTTGGTCAGTCTTGGAAGGTTGTATTTTTCTAAGAAGTTGTCCATTTCTTCTATGTTTTCCAGCTTGTTAGCATATAGATTCTCATAATATTCTCTTATGATTCTTTGTATTTCTGTGGGGTCGTCGTGATTTTTCCTTTCTCATTTCTGATTGTGTTTATGTGTGTAGATTCTCTTTTTCTCTTAATGAGTCTGGCTAGGGGTTTATCTATTTTGTTTATTTTTTCAAAGAACCTGCTCTTGGTTTTATTGATTTTTTCTATTGTTTTATTCTTCTCAATTTTATTTATTTCTTCTCTAATCTTTATTATGTCCCTCCTTCTGGTGACTTTGGGCCTCATTTGTTCTTCTTTTTCCAATTTCAGTAATTGTGTCTTTAGACTATTCATTTGGGAATGTTCTTCCTTCTTTAAATAGGCCTGGATTGCAATATACTTTCCTCTTAGAACTGCCTTTGCTGCGTCCCACAGAAGTTGTGGCTTTGTGTTGTTGTTGTCATTAGTCTCCATATATTCTTTGATTTCTGTTTTGATTTGGTCGTTAACCCATTGATTAATTAGGAGAGTGTTGTTAAGTCTCCATGTATTTGTGAGCCTTTTTGATTTCTTTCTAAAATTTATTTCTAGTTTTATACTTGGTGATCTGAGAAGTTGGTTGGTAGGATTTCAATATTTTTGAAATTACTGAGGTTCTTTTTGTGGCCTAGTATGTGGTCTATTCTGGAAAATGTTCCATGTGCACTTGAGAAGAATGTGTATCCTGTTGCTTTTAGGTGTAGAGTTCTGTAGATGTCTGTTAGGTCCATCTGTTCTAGTGTGTTGTTCATTGCCTCTGTGTCTTTACTTATTTTCTGTCTGGTTGATCTGTCCTCTGGAGTGAGTGGTGTGTTGAAGTCTCCTATGATGAATGCATTGCTGTCTATTTCCTCCTTTAATTCTGTTCGTATTTGTCTCATATATGCTGGCGCTCCTGTGTTGGGTGCATATATATTTATAATGGTTATATCTTCCTGTTGGACTGACCCCTTTATCATTATGTAATGTCCTTCTTTATCTCGTGCTACTTTCTTCGTTTTGAAGTCTATTTTGTCTGATACAAGTACTGCAACACCTGCTTTTTTCTCTTTGTTGTTTGCATGGAATATCTTTTTCCATCCCTTCACTTTTAGTCTGTGTATATCTTTGGATTTGAGGTGAGTTTCTTGTAGGCAGCATATAGATGGGTCTTGCTTTTTTATCCATTCTGTTACTCTGTGTCTTTTGATTGGTGCATTCAGTCCATTTACATTTAGGGTGATTATTGATAGATATGTACTTATTGCCATTGCTGGCTTTAGATTCGTGGTTACCAAGGGTTCAAGGGTTGCTTCTTTACTATCTAACAATCTAACTTATCTTTCTTGTTAAGTTATTGTAAACACAGTCTGATGTTTCTTTATTTCTCTCCCTTCTTATTCCTCCTCCTCCATTCTTTCTATAATAGGTGTTTTATTCTTTGCCTTTAGTTAGTATTTGGATGGTCTGCTTTCTTTGCTATGATTTTATTTTCCCTGGTGACATCTTTTTAGCCTTAGGTGTGCTTCCATCTAGAGCAGTCCATTTAAGATATCCTTTAGTGGTGGTTTATGAGAGGCAAACTCTCTCAACTTTCGTTTGTCTAGAAATTGTTTAATCCCTCCATCATATTTAAATGATAATCATGCTGGATACAATATTCTTGGTTCGAGGCCCTTCTGTTTCATAACGTTAAATATATCATGCCATTCTCTTCTGGCCTCTAAGGTTTCTGTTGAGAAGTCTGATGATAGTTTGATGGGTTTTCCTCTGTAGGTAATCTTTTTTCTCTCTCTAGCTGCTTTTAATACTCTGTCTTTATCTTTGATCTTTGGCATCTTAATTATTACGTGTCTTGGTGTTGTCTTCCTTGGGTCCCTTGTGTTGGGAGATTTGTGGGCTTCCGTGGACTGCAAGACTATTTCCTTCCCCAGCGAGGGAAAGTTTTCAGGAATTGTTTCTTCAAAGACACTTTCTATCCCTTTTTCTCTCTCTTCTTCCTCAGGTACTCCTATAATGCGAATATTGTTCCGTTTGGTTTGGTCACACAGTTCTCTTAATATTCTTTCATTCTTAGAAATCCTTTCATCTCTCTCTGCGTCAGCTGCTCTGTATTCCTGTTCTCTGATTTCTATTCCATTAACAGTCTCTTGCATCTCATCTAGTCTGCTGTTAAGCCCGTCGATCGCTTGTCTGATTTCTGCCTTGTCTTTCCTCACTTCCCTCACTTCCTCTCTCAGCTCTTGCACATTTCTCTGTAAGTCCATCAGCATGGTTGTGACTTTTATTCTGAATTCTTTTTCAGGAAGACTGTGCATTTCCATTATTTCAGGCTCCCTCTCTGGGGTTGTCTGGTTGATTTTGGTCTGAACCATATTCCTCTGTCTTTTCATGGCTATAGAATTGGTCACTGGTAGTTGCCACATATGTCAGCTGGGCTCTTTAAGACTTTAAAAAGAGGAAAAAAAAAGAGAAAAAAAGAAGAAAGAAAGAAAGAAAGAAAAAAAGAAAAAAGAAAGAAAAGAAAAAAGGAAAAACAAAACAAAATAAACAAAACAAAATAAATAAAATAAAAAACGCCCACCGGGAGTAGATTCTGTGGGAATGCTGTAGGTGGCGCTATTGCCCCACTACTCTGCAGCTGTGGCGGCGCCACTCTGCATGGCCCTTTTTCACTCTGGCAGGGGTGGGAATGAATAGGAGGCTGTTGATCTCAGTGAGAAGTGTTAGTATGGCTACGCTTCCCCTGTCGCCAGCTAAGGCGTCTGAAACTCCCCAGGACTCCCAGCCTGCTGGGCTGAGTGTGCTGGGGCGATCTGGGTCCTCCACTGGGCTCCTGTCTCTTTGAGACCGCTGAAGAAAGCGCGCGCTTTTTTTTTCCTTCCCGGGAGCAGGCTGCAAGCACTTTGGGCGTTCCGTGCTCAGATCCTGCCCCTCTGTCTCTCCAATCTCCGCTGCACTGCGCAATGTGGGTCAGCGCTCCCTCTGCAGATCACCGGGGCTGGTTTACTTCGCGGCATGTTCTTCCACTCCCTCCCGGCTCTGAATCCTCTCCTCCCGCCCGTGCGCTGGGGTGGGGGTGTGCTTGGGTCCTGCTGGGTCGCGCCTCCGTATCTTAGCCGCCTCTTGCGGTGCCGAGTCCTCTCGGGTGTAGCTGCATGCTGTGTGCTTTCCTGTGTATTCTCGTCTCTCTTTTAGGAATAGATGTATTTGCTGTGTTTTTGTAGATAAATATAGTGTTGGGAGGAGATTTCTGCTGCCCTGCTCATGCCACCATCTTCCTGGAAGTCCTTGCTGTCTCAAAATATTCTTTATTAATGAGATGTTTTCCTTTTGTTTTGAAGACCACATGTTCTGTGTTCTCTGAGAATTTTGCATTTAAGTAAAAGCTGGCATTAATCGGGAGAGGCATTCATCCTCTGAAGGGTTCTCTCATATTTTGGGCAATACAGAGGTCTGTAGGGAGAGGCAGGACATGTCATTTTGTTGTGCCTCTGTTAACTAGAAGTTAACTAGAAGATTATGAGAATTGGTGCAATCTGTATGTCTTCCTATGTATGAAATAAGTCAGTAAGGTAGCAAACCAGTGAAAGGCATAGACCCTAACTAGAGTGGCAAGCCAAGCAGTAAGAAAGACTGTGGCAATCAATGACCATCTCATACAAAACTTCGGAAGAAATCTTGCTAGGATGAAAAATAAGACAGGTAAAATTTGTCTCCTGTTACCAAAGAAACTGTATTTGATGATACTTTACAAACCATTTGAGGGTCATAAGAAATTCTTACTGGTGTGTAAATGACACTCAGTGGGAGCTTCCTCCACAGGAATGCAGATGGCATTCCTATGTTATGCAGATTTCATAAGTCTCACAGAAGTTAGACTTTACCCAAGTGTCTAGTTTTTTAGCTCCAAACATTGCATCTCAGGCCTCATAAAGATGCTTCAAATCTTTTTTTATGGTTACAAAGACTTTTTAAAACTCGATAAACTAACAGAACTTGTTTTGAGAGCCCTCATAGGTAATTTAAAAATTCTATTTCCATGACGCATTTCTAAAGGTGGAAGCAATTGAAGAAATGACTAGGGCAACATTCTAGATTGTAAATATTTCTCTTTCATTTGTGGTATACGTTTTCCCAATTAGGACAGCTAAAGGTATTTCTGCTGTTAACTGTTAATTATGTGAGACAAAGAGTAAATTATATTCATATCATTTTTCTCTTCACCAAATGTAAGAATCATGCTTTTGATGTGCTAATAAATTTGAAGAAATAGTGTCAACTAGCTAAATGAAATGTAGTGAAGAAAAGAGTACAGTGTAGAATTAGTCTACTGGTAAATTGATGTTTTTGTATAGTCTTTAGTTGCAAAATACTAGTCATAGCAAATATCATATACTTCTAAGACTGTATTTTAAGTAGACATGTTTTATAGAACTTTAGAGCCATTAAGTTGAGAAATGGGGAGACACTAACTAAAACCGTTTTGTTGTGCCTGAAAAATGCCTAAAACTAAAAAAAAGTAAGAGCTGTTACAATAACGAGCATTCTTTGTGAGAATCTTATGTGGCAAGCACTAAGCAGACAGATTAACTCCTTTAATCCTCATGACAACCTTTGGGGATAGGGATTATCATTATAATTTTTACTTACAGAAGAGAAATCGTCAATATAGAGTGTGAAGTCTCTTGTCCAAAGAAAAACAGGTAGTAAGTAGCAGAGCAGAGATTTGAAC
Source organism: Smutsia gigantea (assembly GCA_032199065.1). NCBI lineage: Eukaryota > Metazoa > Chordata > Mammalia > Pholidota > Manidae > Smutsia > Smutsia gigantea. The sequence goes on along the minus strand of JAVSCE010003478.1, from coordinate 186,367 downwards.
TCAGGCAGTGTGGCCTTGAAACCCACTCTCTTAGCTATTATGCTAAAATTATTAGAATACATGGATAACTGGAAAAAAGGAATTAACACATCCCAATTCTGATGATTTGTAGAAACCCAGACTAAAAGAGGGCTAGGAGAGACAAATTCTAGACACACAAATGTGTATTAGAGCATCATTATTAGTTATATACATTCTTGTGATCAAGGTAAAGGGAAAAAGAAAAGGCCATTAAGCTATAAAGGAGGGATGTCATAGGTAAGAAGATACTGCCAAGTATGAAAACACTGCTCTTCAACTCAGTTTTTCAATTTAATTACTTGTGATATTTTTTTCTTGTAGAAAAGTCATGGAAAGCAGTGAAAAAGTTACATAAGTTCGCCCAAGTGATATTTACTTCATACCCTTCTTCTCTTTCATAATACATAAACTAAGGATTAATTCTACATATGTAAATGTACATGTTTGAATAGGAAGAATAAAATAATTGCTGGACAGAGCAATCTGATATATTTAATTTTAAAAAATAAGGGTAGACAAGCTCGCTGCTGGAAAAATGTCTTATTATCAAAGACAACTCTGAAGTTCAAGTTTAAATAATCTTGATTACCAGTGACACATCCCTTAGTTTCTCATAAGGCTATAAGTTATTATAATAATTGCATAAATTATTATTATTATGATGATACAAAATTATGCTGGGTGATTTGCATAAATGTTCATGTACAATTTACAGTAATCCCATGTGTTAGGTATATTCAAATCATTTCACAGATGAGGAAACCTAGGCTCAAAGAGAGAAACTACTTGTCCATAGCTGCATGCATCAGACCTGTATCATTTGCTTTTCATCTATTCTACTTGGGCAACACTGTTGAATTTATTGTGTTCATATTTCAGAGGCCTTTAGTGAAGTAATTACAGTGATAAGTAGTTTTTAAATTTCAAAGTGGGATTGACTGAGAAGTAAAGTAAAATTAATTATAATTTTAAAAAATAATTAGGATAATTAGTGATGATTTGGCAAAATTATAGTTTCCACCGAAGAGCTATATTAGACCAACTTTACCCTCATAATGGTCTAGTTACTTGTGGATACATACTATAGTCTATTTTTCTTTTTTCTCTGTAGTCTGGCTATAAATGAGAAAGGAGGGACTCCATCTACTGCGTCAGCTACTTTAGCTCAAAAAAAGATTTCTGAGCAAAAATATCAGTCACTTGGAAGGGAAATGAGCAATGATAGGATTTTCAAAAACTAGTTGTCCTTTATTAATAAAAGCCATTGTCCATAAGTAAGTATTCCCCTCAATACCTAGACACAAAGGAAACCACTTTTAATACGGCAGCACTGAAGCATAAACACACCTATGACTTTTCTTTTTTTTTTTTTGACTCTGTCAGCAGGTGATGTGACATGCTCTGTGAAAGGGCTGATGTTTTCCTTGTGGGTGGAGACCCAGCCAGCTTTGACTGGACCGGTGGGTGGGGATCATCATGCTTGGCCTTCTGTGAATGTTGATAGCTTAACACTGACAAATGATCACATTATCATTAATCAGGGTGTTTGATATGAGGACCTGCATATTCATCATGTAGACACTAGCTTTAAACTTGAGACATACCTAAATAATCATATGTATCAGGCTTAGAGGAGGGATAGAAATGACATGGATATATGGACAGTAAATTTAAATTATCCTTTTAACTTGAAAATCATTTCATTGATTTGGAAAGAAGACCACAAACTCCATCCAGGTATTCATGACCTGAAGTAAAATAATGAGTTTGGGACTGAAGAAGTACCTCTCCCCCAATACCAATGCTTGCTTCTGTGGTATTTATCCTTAATAGTCAGACTTTTTCAAAGATAACTATCCTTATTCTGGTGCCTTTACTATTTATTAGACATGTAAGAGATATCAGCTAGCTCTTACATACATGGTTATGGGCCTACATAGGATCATCATATCAAATAATTAAATGCCATTCTTTTTAGTGTTGCCTATATATAGTTGTTGGGTTTGGTGTATGTACCACTTACTGGGACTGAGTCTTTGGGCAATTTTCTTCATCTTTTAACAATAGTAGCTACCTCATAGAGATTTATGAGGTTTAAACAAGTTAGTACATGTAAACACCTGTGCTGGCATGCTGTAAGGACTTAGTAAAGATAACCTGTTTTATTTTATATATGCCTTTCATAATGTCATTTATTCTTCACTGAGAGTCCTTTGGAGTAAAAGTAGGATGATGTCTTGTTCATGTGTGTATCCTATAACTAATTAGGACCAACCAGTTAAGATCTGCAATGCTCTTTATCTCTAAATCTACTTCTCTGCATCTATCTATCAATCTATCTATCATCTATCTATCTATATCTATCTATCATCTATCATCATCCATCTATCTGAAATCATCCTGGATTCTCTACTTGCTGAAATGCCAAATAGAGAGTCCTGTGTACTATAATTTTAAGATGAGATGTTTTTAACAAAAGGTATTTTAATAGCATGAAAAGTCTCCAAACTTTTTATTAGTTATGAGGAGCTATTCTGCTTCTCATCTGAAGCCTGTTGGATGGCTGGTATTGGGGGTGGCAAGCTGTGATGAATTTATTCAGGCAGGACACGTTTACTGAGCGCTGGCTATGTGCTAGGCAGAGTTCTAGGGCATTGGGGATATGCATATGAATAAGAAGTCTCATCTCTTTTGGAGACTGGGGGTACAAAGGGCAGACAATACATTTTTAAAATGAATAAATAAGAAAAAAGCCATGTAGCAGTAATTCTCTGCTATTGAGAATGAAAGAACATCCTGAGGTACAGGGCGACTGGACATTTATATCAAGTAGTCAGGGAGAGCCTTTTTGAGGAAGTGACCCTTGAACTGAGCTTTGAATGACAGGAAAGATCCAGGCAAGGGCAGATGGAGAGAAGGGGCATTTAAAGAAAACGGAATGGCTTGCGCAATGATTGTGAACAGGAGGGGACTTAAAGAGGGCTGGGACCTGAAGGGAGAGGGGGAAGAAGGTAGGGTTACAGATGAATGCAGAGGCTTTGGAAACCCTCTTATGGAGTTTGGATTTTATTCTAAATGCAGCGGGAAACCATTGGAGAATTCTAAGAAAGCAGAGATGTTTTAAGTATGTCACCCTGGATGTTATATGGAAAATAGATCATTGAGGGCAAGAGTATCAGGTTCTTTTGGTTAAACTATAAGATATCTTGGGCAAAAAGGGATCTACTGATCAACAGAAACCAAGGAATGGTTGAACTCCTGAGCTAAACAACTGCAGTCAGGGAATGAGCTCATGAATCTCACCATACAGATATGAGGGGTGGAGGAAATGGGGGCACCAGATCCAAAGGGGAATAGAAGGGAGGGGGTTGGGAAGGCAATCCCACATTGTCACTACCAAGAAGTATTCTTAGAAGAGGGGGACAGGGAAAGGTGAGTACTGCAGTTTAATGGAGGTCTGTTAACTCCTCTTGGTGCCCAGAATGCAAACAAAACAGATTAAAATCTCTGCCTCCTGGAGGTTCTACTCTAGATCTAATGTTTAATGAGTGCTATTGATGTCCCTACCAAACAGTGCTCCATGCTGTTCCAGAGGCTGGGGACACACCATGGAAGCAAAGCAGAGAAAGCCTCTTTGCCTTCATGGAGCTGAGATTCCACTATGCGGTATGAAAGGGGACGGGACAGGCCCAGAGCACTCCTGCTATGCCTGGGTCTCAGGGATGAAAATGAAGAGGAAGGAGATTCTAGAAGTTGATTGATCTCTCCATTCCTAGGCCCTCATCACCACCATAAATAATGCAGCAGGAGGCCATGACTATGGCACCTTCCCTGTGCGGTGGTGGCTAGCCTAGGCCAGGCTGAGGCCTGAACAGGGCTCCTGTTGACTGCCAACCTCTCCTAGGCAGGGTCTACATTCCGAGTGCCGTGATGCAGGCAGCCACTGTGCCACCAGCAGCCTGACCTGGCTCTCCTCTCAGCCTAAGCACTGCATTTGTAAAACCACACATTCTGGGTTTAATGCGCTGGGTGTTCACTGCCACATTCGTCAATCAGTTTTAATCACTTGCCAGTCAGGTAACAGAACCAGAAGCCAAGAATCTGCCCAGGGCAGGGAAAGACCTAATGAGTTTGCCTGTCAAGTGATTCTTAATCCTGTGTTGTAGTGAAATGTTTTCAGTCAACTAATAACCACAGAATGAATGACTCAACTTTTTTCTCTTTTGAAAAATAAAAGAGAAAAGAAATCGTTAAGAGGTAGAAATACACTGTAGTAAGACAAATGGCAGGGTGTTGAGTTTACAGAGTTTTATATTCTAGGTATACTTACTAGACTAATTGAAGAATTAGACAATTGGATCTAAGGCTGTATTTGTTCTGGTCAAGAAAATTGTGTGTTAAGAGCTTCAGCCATCTGCTGACTATACCGGTGGACACCAGAATGACTTAATGATGTTTTTAAATGTCATATTTTTCCTCAGCAAAAAGTAAATAAAGAAGTGTTAATGAGGTCAAATTTGTGGATTTCCGTTTTATATGGGCCCATGATTTCACCTCATTCCAATGCTACTGACCTTTGCTACTTGTGGCTGTTATCAGCTTATTGCCCCCAGCTCCAGCTTCATCCATCGCTGACTGATTTGAGAAAATATAGATAAGCCCTTTAAATATTTTCCCTTTTCCTACCTGTACCATGTTAAGCTATGTCCGTAGGGGGCCCTGGAAAGACGCTGCAGGATGAGGGGGTTTTCCTTCCTTGCTCCCTTGTGCTTCTCTTGGAAGGCCCAACAGCACAGAGGTCTCTGGGGTGCCCAGTTTCCACACTCAGAGCCACTTTAATGGGCATGCAATCTGTGCAGGCACCTAGGGCCCTGCGCTTCATCTGTATTCTTCTGTCACCACTGTCAAATTCTTAACACTTTTTGAGCAAGTTGGCTGTACATTTTCATTTTGAACTGGACTGGGTCCTGCAGATTATGTAGCCAGTCCTGCCTGCTTCCCAGCGCTAGGGTCCTGGAGCATGGGCAGTTCTCCAGCACCCACTTTCTGCAGACCACCATGGTCGGCAGCACCTAGGGTCCAACACCCTCTCCCAGCACCCTCAGAGGCAGTTTAAGAGCAGACTCTTACCTGTGAATAGCTCAGTTTCACATGCATTTTAACCTTCTTGGAAGCTTTAGCAAGTAAGGCACCTTTATTATAAACAGTACTGAGTGACCAGTTGCCTATCCCATACTAAATGTGTCTGTGAAAATTTGCTTTTTTTTTTTGTACATTTTTGTCTTTAATGACAGTGCATATTACAGAATTTCTGGGATTTAAAGTTTGCAACATAAACAAAGTTTATGCTAAGTACATTTAAAATTAGATAAATATCTAAAGTGGGTTTCTACTTTTAACTGATTTTCATTCTCTTAAAAAAATGGTAGAAGTAAAGACACTTTAATAAATAAATGGTGAGAGAAGATTTTTAAAGTATGAACAAATAAAATCAAGCAAACATAAATATTCTAAATTATGATCTAGCAGGGTTGCATAAGCAATTTCACATCTTTGTCAATGATTTTACTCTTGGAACATTTTGAAACTCTTCAAAAGAATGTTAAATTCAATGCATACTGTATTTTACATAGTTCATTTTTCCCACTCTAGGCTTGACATTTTTAGTTATACTGCACCTGTCTTCAATCCTGGAATATTCCCAAACACCATCTTTTAAAATTTTGCTTTTCTACCATTCCACCAATGTCTTGTGCTGAAATTTATATTAAATGCATGTGGAAGCCTCATAAATTGATTTTCTTATCTCTTAACTACTGTTTCATAATATTGATCCCTTTATCTGTTGGTACTGCATTCTGAGGCAATTTCTCAGTCCTCTCTTCCTATTTCCTCATTCTCTCTTCAACTGTGTTCAGTGTAGGGTTTAATTTGTGAGATTTTAAATTTCAATTATTTTGTATAGTTTTTCATTTTCTGGATTTTAATTGGTTCTTTTCCACATCTACTGACCTTGCTCAATTTTGTTTTCTTTTATGATATATTTTATTCTTTTTTGAAGTGGTAGTTAGTTTATATATATTTTAATTCTTCTTTGGACATTAAAGATACTTATTTTTTTAAAGTAATTTCCAGATGTGTTATTCTTTTCATTTTCTCTGTAGTGAAATAATCTCCCAACTATAGATTTTGTTGTCTATGCCCTTCCTTCCTTTTTCATTCTTTCCCTCCTTTGCTTCCTCCATCTTTCCCTCCTTCTTCCCCTATGCTTTTCTCTGATTTTAATACCATATGATTATCTCCACTCACCTTCTAAATCCTCCAGTTCGAAACCAGGTCTTCACCTGGCAACTCAGGGCTGATAACCCACAGTGCCATTAGATATTTCTTAGATTTGGTCACCAAACTAGTTGGTGAGTTGGGCAGGATCTGTCTGAAATAAAATTTCATCTACAAGTAGGATAATCCAGTGGTGGAGGAGGTAATCAAAAGGACCCAACCACTGGTTGACCCATGTGCTGGACCCAGAAAATTAGAGGCTCCTTATCCCCACCGCTACCTCCTATCCTTGGATTGTCCATTATGACTACTATTCCCACAGTGGGAGCTGTTCCAGGGACATAGCCTTGAGAGAGTAAGGTGTTGTTGATATCATCTGGATGGTGTATGTGACTAAACTCAGTTAAGGACGCTATATATGCTTTTAAGATTCTGGTGGGCAGTTGCAGAACTCTGCTTGTCTTGCAGGTACACAAGACAAGCCTAAGTAAGTTCCCTTGCTTACTAAACCTTCCATCTACCAACCTGGCATGGTCTGCCTCCTTCTTTGGTCTATCTTTGCCTTCTGTGAATACAGGGGCCAACTTCAGATTATACCTAGGAAGCTCCTGAGGTTAAGAACTAATATCTGATTACCCAAGGACCATTTAGTCAATGCATACTATTATCTAAATAGAACACTAATTCCTGTGGTACAGAGAAGAATAAGGTAGAGGTCTCTCAATGCTGTCTTTGGCCAGTGAGAGAGGCAGAATAGACAGTCTCCTTTGTCCCTGACTCTACTGCAAGTTTGACCTATGTCATTTCCACTTAATTTTGAGATTTTAGGAATTACTATGGTTTGGGTGATTCAATAAATAAATGCATCGCATTGGACATTCATGAAATGTTCTCGCCATGTCTCTGATGTCAGCTACTTAAGAACATGAAAGGGTGAGGCCACATGTACACATCAAAGGATTGCATGGATTTCCTCAGCACAGCTGAAAGAGTTCAGCTTTCTCTCATCTGCTCCAAAAAATTCAGTTTTGGGTATACTTATGAAAATAACTGCAACTTTGAAATTCTAGTTTTTATTTAAAGAAATCAGACCTAACCAAGATTAGTAAGCAGTGCCCAGATTAGCTTTATTAGTAATAAACAGTGAGTCAGATGGGAGAATCGCCATCAGGAGGACCAGCAGCTGTGCCCAACATGGTCTGTTTTTACCCATTTTTATCTTTTACTTAGATTGTGAAATAAAGTGGCAAGCAAGAAGGAAAAGACAAAGAAGAATGGTTGCAGAGAGAGGATTTTTTCCATAAAACAAAGAACAGAGAGGTTTTTTAGGATAAGAAAGAGAATAAGACAGTAGGTCAGGAAGAAAACAAAATCAGTATGATTTTGCTGATCATTGTCAAAGGGACAAATTAATTGTCCTTTTCTTCATACAAATGGAGTATTTTACATACAATACCTTCCTTTAGCTTGTTAGTCACCATCATATATATTCAAGAGAAAACATATCACAAAGACATCCACCTACTTTTCAACAAAGCAGGAGGCTAGCTCCTACATAAAACTAATCTCTTATTCTCCCTGTTCCCAAAAGTCTTAAATGGATTCATACTCCTAGGAATAGAAATTATGGAATCTAAGTGTAAGACAATAATCTGGAAAAAGAGAAAGGAGAGAAAGGGCAAATTTTTCTTTTGTTTGCAAATCTAGTGTATTAATTGCATTCCTGGGAGACTTTCTGGACAGAGCCTCTGGTAAACAAATTAGATATAAACCGAAGGCGAGGGCACCAAGGTCAGTCTGGTGAGGGAACATCAAGTGACAGGCGCTGGGACCCCCGATGCATGGCTTGCAGAGCAGATGTTCGCAAGGATGCAGTGATTATTGAACTGGTAATAAAAAAGCATCAGCTTACAGGCAGCCACGATGGATGCTGGTAATTATAAAGCATCCCCTGGGAGGAAAATGACACAAGTCAGCCACAACTCCGCAATCACGGGGGCATAATTAAAGCTCCAGTAACAGTTGTTAATAGGGTGCAAATAAAACAGGGGGAAAATTTGAACACAACCTTTTTTTTCGTTTTTTTTTTTAAGAGACAGCAAAGGGCAGTGTAATTACAGGGATAGCAGATTTTATAATTTTGCTCCACATAAAACAAAGATTTAGGGCTATTAGGTGGTCATAGATAATTAAAACATGGGAACCCAGATACACCTACATATTTATTTATATATATATAATATATATACATATACACTAAAGGGAGAAAAGTGTGTTTGTTCTTTGAATATGTAGTATGTGGGGGAGAACAGATTTTTAAACAGAATGTTTATATTCTAATTTTCAAAATGGTAGAAATACAAATATGTAAAGAAAACGGAATACATGTAAATATTTGGCCATTTCATCCTTTCTGGAAGATCTGTAGTGGTAAAATGTGCCAAGCTATATGATACTGTTGGTTAAAATGGTTTAGATATTGTTAAATAAAGTCAGCAAATCACTTATAGTGTTGAACGTGTCACTTTTTCACAGAATGCTGCCAGCCACTCCCTAACCTAAAACATTAAGCAAAACAGGGCTTGTTTTCCATGGGCTATATCACTGAAGCTATTTGCCAGTAGAGCTCCTAAGAAAAATACATCTATACCCATTGCGACCCAGTGGCTTGAGCGATTGGGCAACTAACTGTGCATCTGGGTGTGCATTACCAATTAGTCCTACATATAGATCTGTTTTAAGAGGCAAATGGTTAGTGCAATGACAAAGAAAGGAGGCCCCTGAAGTTCCTATCTAGCCAGTTTTCCATTCAAGGATATTTGGTTTAAAGGGAAGACAAATGTAGAAAACACACTGTACAGCCTTACACTAAACTTCACGTGAGAAGTACATAAATACCCACATGTGCCCTGTTTCAATAAATTGTAGGAAATAAGGGGAAAGGGAATACAGTTCAGTAGGACTTCCACTTCTAGATTTTAACATGATCACAATCAGCTACTGGAAAGGTTTCACCTGCTTCCTTTGGTATCTGGAGAGCTGGCCGATTAAGTACTGATATATTTGGTATGGAATACATGAGAAATAAATTGTATTTCCAATATGAACATAGATTCCTAAAACTGGAAAGGACATGAGAGTTTATGGCCCTAATTACCCTTGATTACCCACTGTGTTTCATGTTCTGGTAAACAGGAAATGTACTAAGAAACTGTATCTACCTTCATAGAAGACTCACATACACACAGGAAAAGTTAACAAATGATAAAAGGTGAAGTCCTTGGTTTCTTTGGGCCCTCAGGTTATGGAAAAATAATACAAACTTTGTAAGAAATTTCTGTTATTCCAAGAAAGATTTTGAGGCACAAGATATACTATCCCAGGACTAAGATATTAAGAAATGTGGTATTTTGGCTTGGGGGGGGTAATGGGAGCAGGGCTTCACTTAATTGGGAATTAGGTCCTGAAGGAGTAATAAATGTACAACTGTAGGGCCCATCCAGAAAGGAGTAGAATAAAGAGGAATGGGGGAGAAAGAAAAAAGGAAATCCTATCTTTACCTAAGGGACAGAATAGGAAAGAATGTTCTGCAGGTGACTTCAGATTCGGTAAGGAATAGGATCACATAAATGGGAGAGGCTGTTTATTGCATCTCCCTCTTGGAAATTCACAATCACATTAGCCTATTAAATGCTCTGATAAAATCCTTCAGGGAGACTATATATCAAACTGGTTAAATTGGCTTTGGAGCTAAATGATCTAGTTTGAACCTGGGTCCCACCATAAACTAGACAAGTTAGTTAACCTAAAAATAATAATTAAGAAAGACCTACCCTTGGTTCCTCAACTACAAAATAGGACTGTGGTATCTGTCCCTGAGTTGTTATGAAGATTAAATAACCCATTCCACATGAAGTATTTAGCACGGTTTCCAGTGCATAGGAAATGCTCAAAATATGTTAGGTATTATTAGACTTTATATTATATTACATAATAAATAACCCAACCTGTTTAACTTTACCTACTTCATTTTTCTACTCTTTGACTATGGAGCTGTCTTTTAAGAACACCTACAAAAATCTGAAGATATACGACTAGTTTTGGGGGATAAACAGGTTTGAAGCATTGGTCCTGTGAGGGAATCATGGTCTAACAGAGATACTTACAATTTACTTCTGTCTGAAGTTATTCAAGCTTGACGTAAGGAATGGGGCTTGGGATGGTAAGGGCAGTAGCTTTGGGGCATCAGAAGGGTGGCTAGAAAAGGCAGGAGGAGAAAGGGATTTAATAAGGAGGCTGTAGACCTTTTAACCTTTTTGTTTTTGTAATTGTTTTCAATAATTGAACAAGTATCGTAAAAGTTTGAGGTTTTATTTGTAAGTTACCACTCTCTATGTCTGTCTCTTAAACCTTAATCACTACATTGTCTAAGGATATTATATTTTTAATAACTTCCCCAAGGCTTCAAATAAAGCTTTCAAACCCATTCCTTAGATGGGGGAACAGTAGACTATTCTCCCATTTTCCTTCTATCTGTTCTTATACTTCAGGAGTCTTTTCACATTCCTCAGAATGTGAACAGGGTTAGTATTAGGGTGAAGGCACAATGGGAGGTGAGGAGCTTTACCAAGCAGGTGAAATACAATGATGGTCTTTCATTTTCCTGATTCCAAACCAAATTAAAATAAAAACAAATACAACTTACTCCAGAACTTCTTAAGAGGATGATAGAATCTACAAACTGGAATTAATTTACTAATAAAAAAAGAGAATTTCCTTGGAAGAACAATGTATAAATATATCATTTTTAGTATATCAGATATGAATTCAGGGACTCTTGTCCCTTTTTTAAAAAGTAAGTTTTCAATAGACATTGTGAAATGTTTGTTAGCAGAAGTTTTTGACTATTATATAACTTAATGATATCTGTTTTAGATTTAAAGTAGCCCTAATATAAAATATAAAATATATTAGTTTTAGGTAAAGCTTTGGATGAATCATAACATTTATAGTTCCTCCTAAATAATGGACAATTCTATAAATTTCTCTTAGTTTGCTTCCACAATAGTTCAACATTAGACTGTTTTGCCCTCAGAGAAACAAGTGAGATAGAAAAGAGAAAATACAGTCAGATTAATTTTTTTTAAGTGTTTCAAAAAGTAGTCTTAAAGATTTTTTTTCTCTTACTGCCTACAGTTTCAGCCACGCAGTGTACTTAGGATTCTGGCCAAGAATTTAGCCAAATTTGTTTTAGATTTCTGTTAGGACATCTTTATTGCAGGTTTATTTTTTACTTCTTCCTCCAGTGGTTTTGCTCTCTATTTAAAAAAATTATATGTACCTTGTTAGAATGTTACTAATCTCCAGGTTCATAATACTAAAATCTCTTTTTGCTGTCCTTGAACAAAGCAAAAAAAAAAATCAATAACTGATACTACCTTACACTAGTGAATCATTAAACAGTATATATTCTTTTAACTAGTGGGGTAATAAGTGTACATTCATTCATTTTGGTCAACAAAGTTAATGATCCTGTTCTACATTTCAGTGGCCACAGAAGGTATTGAGGATGTAGTGATACTTAAGACAATCCCAACCTCAAGGATCTTCCAGTATATTGGCATGTTAAGCAAACCCAGTGTTGTACCATTTTGTGCTATTGCCAAGGTACGTACAGTGTGCTATGGGGGCAGGCAGAGTAGGGAAGGTTTGATTGAAAAGCTACTATTTAAATGGAGTCTTAAGGGATACAATGGAAATACAGAAGAAGGAGTGGGCTGTGTGTGAGTGAAAAGGATTACTCGCCATCTCCTTCCTTGGCCCCTTTCTCTTTTCTAGGTATTCTCTCTTCCTAAACCATCTCCTCAAGTTATATAGTTGTCAATTCCATTTATCTTCATGTGATTACTACATTTATTTCTTTAGTTCTGACCTGTCCCCTAAATTCCGGATTCATATCTAATTGTTTATCTAATATTTACTTGGATATTTAATATCAGATTTTGCATGTTTAAAATAGAACTGTTATTAACCACCTGCCTACCAATTTGTTCTTCCTATAGTGTTCCCTGTCACCTGAAATGGCACCACTGTTCATCTAGTTCCTAGATATCTCTCTTGCCCCTTACATCCAATCTCTCAGCAAATTCCATTGGATTTACCTTAAATTATATCCTGCATCTGGCTCCTTGCTGCTACTGTGCAAGTCATTTCTCTTCTGAATCTCTGCAATAGACTTTAAAGTGGGCTCTGCTCCCACAGCAGGCAGAGTACTTCTTCTGAGTTAGAAACCATATCATGTTATTGCCTTGCTAAAAACCTCCAGTGGCTTCCTATTATGGAATACAATCCAAAGTCCTGAGTGTGGCTTCTGAACCTGCCCATGGTCCTGCTGGTTGCCTCTCTCCCACTCCTCACTTAATCTGTTCTGGCTGCACTGGCCTTCTGAGGCTGCTAACATGGACGCCACACCTTAGGACCTTTGTACTCGTTCCTTGCCTGAAATGTCATTCCCCTGGGAGTTCACGTGGTTCGTTTCCTCTACTCAAGCCTAAAGTCAACAGTCACTTCCTTGGAGAGGTCTTCTCTGATTAGCAAAATTAGCAATCCCCTCTTCCCCTAGCAGTCTCTATTCTCTTGCCCTAGTCATTCTTATTCATCACACTTATCACTGTAAGTTTTATCAGATACTTATATAAGCTCCCTGATGGCAGCAGCTCAGTTTGTTTTATTTGCTGCTATATCCCTAACACACAGAAGAGGATCTATACATAGTAAATGCTCAGTAAATATTTACTGAAAGAATTTTGTGTTTCTTCTCTTGGTAGAAATGTTCAGTTGTATATATGGTATGATATTAGAGAGAACGCTCTGACTTGGAATAAGAAATACCCAACGTATCATAAGTCATAAAATTCAGAGACAGGGTGAACACAGCTGTGTAGGTGAATTCCTAAAAAAGCAGAAAGGGAGAAGTCTATAGAAGCCCACCTTTCTCATTTAATGGGTGGTCTGCCTAAAAGCAAAGGTTGTACTAGCCAAATTGTAAAATTCCTTCCTGCTTCTGTGACTGGTAAGCCTGTTCTTCTCTCCCTCCCTGTTTCCTCCAGCTATTCCTTGCTTAGGCATATTTTGGAATCTGCCATTTCAGTGTGTTTCATTCATCTAGCATAGCAAAGATACTCCAGCAGCTTATGTTCGGGGATGGAAGACTATATACGTGTGTGTGTGGGTGTGTTAATGTGTATACACAATATACATGCAAATGTATACCAAATGTATGTATATACATATGTATATATATAATATTAATATAAGTTAGGAAGTACTATGTCTTCAGAGTAATGATCAAATACTATGCGAATTTGCAGGATGAATCTGAGCTGGAGGTTCAAGTAAATGAGAAGGCATTCAAGTTATGTCCTTTATTGATAGGCAGGATTTTTTGAGGTAGAGAAGAAACAGCTATGGCCAAATGAATGGAGGTAGAACGGCACAGGATCTATTTGGGAAAACATTCTCTGCTGGCCAAATCATAATCTAAGAGTCCTTGTTTCAACAATTGAAGTTATACAGCATTCTTTGCTCTTACTTTTTCCCTGCATGTCAAAGAAAAGTATGAGTTATTTTCATTGTATCTTATGTGTCAGAAAGCTATGGCTTTACTTAGCCTGTATGTGTTTGAAAATCAGTGTGTCAAACCAACAAGGTGTATGGCTGGGACAAGTATAAATCTTGGTTTTCCATTCTTCCCTGATTTCAAAGGTCATACATTCTGTGTTGGTTAAAGTTAAACCAACAGTATTATGGTTTGGCAATTAATGACATTGCCAAACTCACCCAGACCAGAGGCCACACCCAACAGAGTAACTTTAGGTATGAAAAGTCCCCTTTCAGGAAATTCTCCTTTTCAGGAAATCTCTCCTCCCATTGCTGTTTTTGCAATTCTAGAGACCAATCGTTGGAATTAACAGTGTTTCCCTCTGGTATTGTCATAACAATCACCTGGGGAAGTTTGTTTAATATGCAGCACCTGTGATTCAATAATGGGCCCAGGCATGTGAATATTTAGCACGCTGCAGAGATCCAGAAATCAGACTTTGAGAAACACTGCTTTAGTAGGCCAACAATTTATGAGGCTAGTGATTCACACCTTAGTGTGAACTCATTTAATTAAATAGTTTTCTTCCAAATAGCAGTCTAAAATCAACTAGCATTTAAAAATTAAGGGTAAGGAGTGAAGAATAGCGCTTCATCTTAAGTTGGTGTGCACCGGCGACATGAACACCTGAGTGCACTGGGCGCCTGTGAACACAAGCATGCGTGGCCTATTTTTGCTAGTTAAGTGGGAAAGGGAATCGCAAAGGTGGAAGAAAGCACCAAAGAGGCTCTGATTACTTCATGGTTATAATTTTGCTAATTTCTGCCAATATTTCTCTTTGAACTCTTTCATATGACTTCCCTCTTTTTTTCCACTGGGCATTTCTTACATATAGTTTGAACCATTTGGGAATGTGCTGAAGAAACGTTTGTTTGAAAATTGAATGACAGTATTTTGGTATGAGAAAACTATAATGTGTAAATATTTCTGTTCAGTCTACCAAGAGCCAAGTGGATTTGGAAAAGAAAACTGTTTCTGCACAATATTTTTTTCTGGTCAATTATCTACAATTGTTGAAAATTTCTTAAAAAAAAACATCGCATTCTATTTTTAAAAACTTTTATGGTATTGCCATTTTCCTCTGCTTAGGGCTTATCAACTGCATGAACACATGCATGCCTCCTAAGACCTAGCCGCTACTCTTTGGCAGCCCTGATTGTCAAAAAGACTTATTCACTAGTCTCCATCAGCTTAAGCATTAAGAATAATGTCTTTGGCTTGACCAGCAAGCTATTTTATTGTCTAACTAAATGTTTAATCTTGGCAGAAGCTCTTCATAACTCCTACTTCATAGCAGTGCCAGTGACACTTCTTATTTTAGCAGTGTCAAATTATGCCCAATTTATTTTGTTTGATTTCCTTGTTGTGAATGGTTATGTGTTCTCCAAATCTTCTCTCTGGAAGTTAACCCACAGCAGGGAGACGCTTGTCACAAGGTGACTTTACTAGTAGTACTTTCTCCTCGGTGACAGAATCGGCTCACCTGCCAGCTTCCCCCAAACACATAATGGCTATCTCCCACTGAGCTCTGAAGCAACCTCCTATGTCTTGGAATCTGGCCAAAATGACACTGCCGAAATACACAACCAGGAACTTTGTTATGTTTTCTGAGGTGGAAATGGGACAACGGAACAGCAAACAAATTTCCCTAATTTGAGACTCTCCTCGGTGGTTAATACACGTTATAATCTTAACTTTTAAGTGGAAAAAAAAGTCTGTATTTAATGTGAGGTTTAAAAATGGGGATATAATTTTATAAAAGGAGATTTGAGCAAATGAGCAGTTTATAGAAATCTGAATAAAAATCCTCAAAAGGCAGAATACATGGTATTACCAACTAGTAGCTCATAGCAGTTTGTAGCTTTGAGATTTTTGTTGAGTTGCGCTACAACATGTTTAGCTACTTCTGTACTACATTTGGAAAATGTAATTTAGTATCTTCAGGAAGATACCATGCCCTTAAAATATAATATCTGTAAAAATCATATTCTGATTTATGGTAGTTTATTGAGTTGAAATCATTACAAATTAATTCTCCATGACAGGAATTTCTTATGACAAGAGATTCTAGAATCTGAGTTTTAGGGAATAAATTTTTCTCTTTGGTTGCTTCGCTTCTCATCTCAACAGTGATGATTTTCAGTTTGTTTGAGGCCAAAATAGTGATATGCATGCATAGTTCCCATTAGTGTCAATAGAAATTATGCACAGCGACAGAAGAATAGACCCCATATGTTTATGAGAAATGAATGATTTGAAGCATCTGTGAAACATTCTTAAAGGCATCTCTATCACTGCATGCAATCACAGCAAGGTTTTGTTTTGTTTTATTTTGTTTTTTTCTAAGCACAAGAACTTCCCTCATGATGTAAACTTTAAGGAGCTTATCACTATAGTTCAACTATGCATTTAAAAACAACTATGATTCTAAACAACATTCTATCTAGAACACTTCTATAGATGGCAAAGTAACTTTAAAATCTGGGAATCCTATTCCAAAAAAATAATGTTTCTTTTGTGCTTCTTCCTGTGTGTGTTTTAATACTGTATTTGAGATTATAGAGTCATACTTGGCAGATAGTTTTAAAAACTTATTTCGGAGTAATTTTAGATTTACATAAGAGTTGCAAAGCTCTACAGAGAATCCCTGTGTATCCTCCATCCAGTTTCCCCTAATCCTAACTTTTTACATAATCATACTATATTTATCAAAATTAAGAGATTTACATAGGCTCAACCTAACTAACAGACTTTAGTCAGAATTCACTGTGTCCTTTTTCTACTATAGAATCAAATCCAGAATAGCATAGTACATTTAATCCTCATGTCTCTTCATTTAATCTTCATGGCAGTTTCTCAAGTTTTTCCTTATTTTTCATGACATTGACAGTTTAGGGGAGTACTGGTCAGGTCTTTTGTAAAGTGTCCCTCAGTTTGGATTTGACTGATGTTTTTTCATGATTGCACTGGAACTGTGGTTGTTCTGAAAGAATGCCACGGAGGTGAAGTATGCGTCTCATCACATCAGAGAGAACGCAGTATCAACATGGCTTACAGAGATGGTGATGTTAACATTGACCACTTGGCTGAGGTGTTGTCTGCTAGGTTTCTCCAGTGTAACACTGTTTTTTCTTTTCTGTCCTCAGATCTTCGCAAGTGAGTCACTAAGTCCAACTACTCTCAAGAGGGGGGAAATTAAGCTCCCAGTATTATATACTCTGCTGGGGAGAGTGCTATTTACATATATTATTTATATTTCTTTAAAGATTTCTCACTTTTTATTTATCTATATATCTGTTCATTATTCACTCAATCATGTATTTATATCAACACTGACTCATGGGTATTTACTTACTTATTTTTGGTTAGAACTCAATACTATGGTTCGTTTTGATGCTCAAATGACAGCTTTGACCAACAAGGGCTCTTTTCAGTTGGCCTCTGTGGTTTTTGACATGCTTCTACCCTTTTTTGTTTTTAAATTTTTGAGCATTTCCTTATTTGGCACTGCAAGATGCTATAGATTCATCTAGTATTTTCTCTTCTCCAGTTCTAGAATCAGCCTTTTGTCCAAGGAGAAATGGATCATCTTTTTGGACATTGATATTTAGAAGCAAGATCTGGGTGCTGGGTGTGTTCATTGCTTTTGGGGTGTCATTACATCTAGACCCTCAGTAGACAGTGTTAGGAAATATTTCAAGTATATTAACGTACATTTACATCTATCTTTCTATCTATTGATATATAAAAATAAATGAATTTATACTGACATCTATGTCTAATCCAACACAAAGTGTTCATTCAAATCTGCCCCCTCACTTGTTTATATATAATTTCTTTCTCTTACAATGAAAAGCCTATCTTCCATTATCTACAATTTATTTACTTATTTGTTCCTATCTGGTATATGTATAAAGTTGTTTCAGAATTGCTAACCTATTGCCTTGTGAGAAAAAACAAAGTGCAAATTAAAATACAGTGTTTATTTGCAGTTCTTTTTGTCTATGCAGTGTTAAGTAAAATTACCCTTTTCCAAAGTTACTTAGGTCAGCTCATTCCCACCCTATTGCTCTCTTCAATGAATCATAGACATTTGTAATACAATTAAAGTCATTTGCTACAGTCTGCATTCCCTCCTGAATCTGTAACCATCTTAACTGATTTTTAAAAACATTTGAATAAAGTGGTATGAAATTTTATGGGTTCTTTTCCCCTTCTGCTTGCTTTAGATTTAGTTTGCTCCTTTGTCTCTATAGTTTCTTAAGTTGGAAGATTCTTTATTCATTTTAGATCTTTGTTTTTTCCTAATATGAACATTTAATGCTATGAATTTCCCTCAAAGCACTGTTAGCAGCATCACACAAACTTTGACATGCTGTGTTTTCATTTTCCTTTAGTTCACAATATTTTAATTTTCTTGAGTCTGTTTTATCTAAAATTAATATAGTTATCCCAGCTTTTTTTGGGTTAGCCTTTCTACATCCTTTTCCTTTAAGCAGTCTGTGTCTTTATATTTAAAGTGGGTTGCTTTGAGACAGCATACAGTTGGATCTTGCCTTTTTATACAATTTGACAATCTGTTATTTCATGCATATGCTTAGATCATTCAGATGCAAAGTAATTATTGGTATGATTGGGTTAAAATCTACCATCTTTCCAGCATTTTACTATGTTATTTTTTAATTAGTTCTTTACTTCTTGCCCCCTCTTTTTCTGTATTCCAGAGTTTAATTGCACATTTTTCACAATACCATTTTATCTCCTCTATTGATTTACTACTTAGACATCTTTAATTTGTTTAATGGTTTCAGTAGGACTTGCAATATAAATCTTAAAGTATATAAGTCCATCTCCAAATGATTTTTATACTGTATTGTGTTTATTTCTAGATCCTGTAACAGTATTTTCACAATTCCTCCTTCCCATTCCTTGTGCCATTTTTGTTATCCATTTTGCTTTTACATCTGATATAAACACAGATTTTCACTATTATTGATTTTAAATCATTTAACTTTATACGAAGTAAGAAAAAAATACATTTTACCTTTTTTTATTCCATTTTTACATTCTTCATTTCTATGTGTAGATCTGAGTTTCTGTGCTCCATCATATCCTTTCTGCCTGAACAACTTCTTTTAATATTTCCTCTGGAGAATGTCTGATGAAAATGAATTCGTTTCGTTTTGTCTTGTTTTCTGAGAAATTCTTAAGTTACCCTTAATTTTTGAAGGATATTTTTACTGAGTATATAATTCTGGATTAAGAGCTCTTTTTACTTTAAGCACTTTAAATGTAAAATTCCACTGTTTCCTTTGTGTATTTTTTTCTGATGAGAAGTTTGCTGTAATTCTTATGCTAGTTACCATAGAGATAATGTTGTTTCTCCTTCTCACTGCCTTCAAGATTTCCACTTTATCTTGTTTTTCAGCAGTTTGATTACAGCATGCCTAGATGTTGTTTTGATTTTACATTTTTTATCCTGTTTGGTGTTCTCTGAGTTTCTTGTTTGTTTTTGGAAAACATACCTACTTCTGGAAAATTCTTGACTGTTACATCTTCATTTTTCCTTTGTGCCATTCACTGTCTTGCTTCTTCTTTTTGAGGGCCAATTATGCCTATGTTAGATCTTCAAATTATCCCATAGACCTTGCATTCTGTTTCCCCTCCCCCCACTTCCTCTTAATTTTTTTTGGTAATGTGTCCTAACCCATCTTTAAGTTCACTGATTCATTCCTTGACTCTACCAAGTTTACTTTTGAGTTTATCAAAGAAAATTTTTGATCAAACCAAATTAAATCCCTGTTACTGTGTATTTTATTTCTTGCATTTTTATTGATTCTTTCTTAGCATTTCTACCTCTGCTGAAATTACCATCCAATCTTGTATGTTGTCTACCTTTTCCTTTAGCACCTTTAACATACCAATCATAGATATTTTTTTTTTTGTCTAGCATCTGGTCATGTCTGAGTCTGGTTCTTGTGATTGCATTGTCTCTTTTCTTTTTCCTTGTCTTTTTTTACATGTCATAATTTCTTGTTGAAAGCTGAACACATTTTATAGGACAGTTGATACTAAGGTACTTTTTTATGGTTAGAAATGAGCATGTATTTCCTTTTGCTATGCCTTCGGCATGGGTGTTTATGTTAATCTAGTCAGGGTTTGGGCTGGGTTTGGAATTTGCTATTGCTTTGGTTACCCTCCATGCACCAGTTTCTCTATGTGATCCCTTATGCTTGTTTCTGCCCTTGGCTTTGGGTCTTTCCTTCATGCTGCTTCTCAGAGACTGTCTCCTAATTCTCTATCAGCTGTATTACACTGTTATTTTTCCTGCACACTTAGCCTTGTGGTGCTGGGTGGGAAAAGGAGACATTCTCTCATGCTGTAATTAAACCTTAATATTAGGCCCAGATGTAATGCTAGGTAGGTGTAGCAAATATTCATACACATTTGCCAAGAGGAGTGCTTTCTGCTCCTTCTCCTACCTCAGTTGCAGTGGGTTTTTACCAGTGTTTTTCAGGTTACAGTTTTGATGCCATTTCCATTGCATTCTGAGGTTTTTCTTCCTAGAGGAGATGGCTTCGGGAAGAGTTTCACGGTACCATCTGTTATTTCCCCCAGCCAGCACTGTGAGAGAAGATTACTTAGGATCCTTAACCTTTTGAGCTTGCTGGAATGAACACCTGCAAGAAAGTGAAAACCTTCCTATAGCTATGGTCTCCTGGGGTTTTGTACTTTCACACTAACTCCTACTACGTCTTAAACATTTGTTAAGACATTTTGTAGCTTAATCTTCTTACCAGCTTATATGGTGTTTTGGTGTCTTTCCTAGGCAAGCAAAAGCTCTGTTCTTATTTCTTTCTTCAAGTGCCTGTCTTCCTCTAGGTTTTATGTTGGTTGGTTGTCCTACAATGATGCTTCCCCTTGCTCTGATGGTTCAAGAAAAGTCATTTATGCAGCTTGTTCAGCTGTTTTCTTATTGTAAAGGTGAAAAAAATTCTTTTTCTAGCTCTCCACATCCCTGATTTGAAACTGAAAGCCTTCTTGCTTTTATAGCTCTATTCATATGTAATTTAGAATAATCAAAACAACTCTAGTCAAGCTGTTTTTGTGATGGATTAGACTGTTTCTTTGACTAATTCGATAGTCCATGTCCAATTATTCAAATAATATTGTGCATGTAAACAGGACTGGAGTATAGGATGAAGATATAATATATGGATACAGCATTTTGCCCCTAGATTCAGTGAGGTTTGTGCTATATGACTCTTTTTAGTTATCTACATCTTTTAACTTTACTTCTATATTTTAAAGAAAATATCTCTCTGACTTTTCTCTCTCTCTTTCATCTCTCCATTTTATTGTTCACAATGCTGAGAATATAAAATACAGAGAAGAATTCATGAGGGTTTAGGCAGAATCAAGCTGGTCTTCTACAGGTTTCAAGAGAAAGTGTTCTGATGCAGGGTGGTGAAGGGAACAGAGAAGCATGTGGTCTCCTGGTCTGGCTTATATGGTGGAGAAAGACACCCACCAGCATTACAGAGGACTGGTCAGGCTGTTGGGAAGGGGTTGGAGAGAGTAGAACTGGTGAAAAGAACAGGCAACCTCCTGCCCAGAACATGAGGGGAAACCCAGGTATTTTGTCTTTCCTTTTTTCCTATCTCCCAAAGATTTGGGGGCTCCTTTTCACCTAGAAGTGACATTAAAACCCCAAGTTTCTACTTAAGTTCTAGGCTTTCCAGGGAGGCCCCCAGCATATCCTGGCTAAAACAAACAGTTATGGGGTTGATGATCATGCTGATTTAATTCTGCAGAAACTTAGCATGCTTTTCCTCTGCCAGGAAGACAGCTTGTTCATACCTAATACCTAATAGCTACTGTGATGCCCAGTGAACATGGTTCTACACCCTTTCTTCTTAGAACTTGAGCCAGATTCTTATATTCAAACACTCTAAATTTTAGAAGTTTCATTATAGACTTTTTGGAAGGGTGGAAATTCCTCAGACCTTTTGGAAAGTTGGCCAACAAATGGATGTTTCACTGATTCATAATCTCTTTTGTATCATCTTTTGCTAAGGAAATATGATATCTGATTTTCAAGTATTTGTTTGAAATGTGTCTGAGCTAAAAGCATTAACATCATTCTTACATATCCTTTGGGGCATCTTTGTCTTAACTGATCATGTAGAAAGTATCCAGGACCTTGTGCTGTATAGCAGAACTTGGAGCTCAGTGAACCGTAGAGGCTGTTCTTGCTAGCACTTATTGTGGCTCCACTGGATATGTTGGTGGTGATTATACTCACCTGTGCTGCTGAATATGGATGGTCTATGTATTGTTTATGGTAGAATTACTCCCATTGGTTTATTTGGCCATGGAAAGTATACTTGTTACTTCTATTTGCAGCCCTAGTAGACCATCCCCCAGGCACTATTTTGTGCTATTTCCTTTAGATTTTGCAGATAACCATGTTGAACTTTGATATCTTCCTTGATAGAAGATCCATTGTCTTCTGTTACAGAGACTGCTACCTGCTTGCCAAAGTCCATGTTTTTTCTTTCATTCAGGTCAGCCAACTATAGTATATTTTCTATCCTTCTTTGAAGTTAGGTGAATTTAATTGAGTTTTAATGAATGAAAAGTGAGAAGTGATCTATGCCATTTCTGAGCCAGAGTTTTTAAGAAGCAGTTATATATCCTGCCCTTTCTGCTGGTTTGGTGCAAATAACCAAGAGGACTTAGAGATTTGTGGAGCCACAAGTGGAAGGAGCTTTGGCCCTGAATCATCACATGACAGGAAGAACTTGCCTTAAACTCATGTGATTAAGAAATAAATACTATTTCAAATAAGCCATTTGCTTTTTTAAATTTGTTCTCCCCTTCTACTTTAGCCTGCTCTAACGTACATCCTTATGGCCCTTCCTGCCTGGTCGGTCATACTCTTATGCTCCAGCAAGCCAAAGTTCTTAGAAATTTGCTACTCTGAGAAGATAACTCTTTACCATTCCAGGCTCTGGGGGTAAAAATAGAACAGACTAATATAGCTCAATTTTTAGTCGGTGGCATGTATCATGGGGATTTGAATTTCTTTGCCTTAGTCACTAAGACATTAACTAATTGCTTCCACTCTTATTCGTGGGTATTTCCATATTGATTTTGAAACTGTGTTTGCTGTCATCCATTCCTACATTTCTCTTCAGCACCATTCCCAGTGGACTTGAAAGTTTTTTATAGCAAAAATCAAATGTGGACTACTTAAATACTTTCCATACCTTTCTTAGTTATTTCCACCAAGCCTGAAGGAGAGCCACAAAATTTGAAAGTTAGAAGTGGTTCCATGGTAATTCCCTCACCAAGATCCAAGAGACTGATGAAAAGAAAACAACTTGGCCACAGCCACTGACACTGCAGTTTTATACTTAGGAGACTGCATGTGATAATTCTTTGCATGACATCCCCTACCCCCAGCCAGAATATTCCACAGCTCACTTATCTTTGTTCCACAAAAGGAATCAAGTAAGTTTGAGAAATGTTGAATATATACTTCCTCTTGGAATGCCACCAGTTTACTTTAGTATATTCTAGGTTCTAAGAAAGACATCCTGCAGCTAAAAACTGCTTAACTTTATCCCATTTCCATGTTAATATGAACAGAACTTAAGCATCTTATAACTATTAAAGTTATCAAATTCCAGCATCTCTCATAATAATATTGCCTATTTTTATTTTATTGGTTTACATTTGCTTCATATCTCTTTTCAATTTTTTCATCTTCGATTTAAGTGTTTTCTTTATCGATTACATAGAACTGGATTTAGTCTTTGTAGTATAATGACTAATTCATTGACTTTGTACCTTTCATCTTACTTTATGTATTTATTTATTTAATGTTTTTCTCCCTCTTTTTCCTTTTCTTTATTTTGTTTTGATTAAGTTGCTATTTATTCTATCTTTTTCATGGTTAACTTGGAAATTCTCTGATTTTCCATTTAATTCATGGTTATATCACCATCTCAGATCTCATATTCAGACACAAGTTTTTCTACTATTATTTGGAAACAAGATATCATGTCGTTTAGCAAGATGCTTAATTTCTTTGTTTCCTTACTCCTTCATAAAAATGAAACAGTCGGGATAATTTTACTTCTCCCGTCCTTATCTTCCTCTGCCCCACTCAAGTTTTAGGACACTATTTCCTCTTTTCCATATCTCTAACCAGATTTCTAAGTTTCAGTCATGCATTTGAGTGTTTTTTGGTCTGGATGATAATTAGAACTTTCTTTGTTGCATGTTTCCTTACTTTCAAAAGACATAGAAAACACATATAACATATTTTTGTTCTCCTACAGCATCTATTTATCTGTTTATCTATATTTTGAAGTTATTGTTCACTGTGGTCCCTTTTCTGTTTCCTCTTTCCTCATTATAAAGTCTGGTTTTTGGCTCATTTATTATTTGGTTAGAGTCCTTATTTATTTATTTATTATTGATATGGATTGAATAATTACTTTCTGATTTATTGCATGTCTAAAATGATCCTCCATCTTGATGTGTGACTAGTTTCTCTCCATCAGTAATCTCTAGTTGGTATGCCACCATTTTGTAGCTTTAAGTCTTGCAAAGGAGAAATCTGATGACTGTCTGATTAACTTTTATTTATTGGCAATTTCTTTGCTGTCTTGATGTGTGATTTCTGTATATATATTTAGGTCTCAATAATTTTTTCTGAATGTGCCTTACTCCATTTAAAGAGGCAACAAAATGATAAAATAACAAGCAATAAACAAAACAATTAACATATGAAGTCTAGATAAAGAAAACAACATGTTACTAACTGAAACACTGAAGTGCTAGGACTGGAAAGGAATTTTTCAGTATTACATAGAAAGATTAAACATGTCATAGGTATCAATTATTTCTAAGAGAATCTACACAGTTAATGGCATCCAAATAATTTCTTGGCAACTAGACAAACTTATTAAAAAATATTTTGGAAGAATAAATAAGAATGGTCAGGGAAATTCATAAATAGAAAAGTCATAGGAGATTTGTATATTACAAGATGTCAGAACATATAATGCTACAATAATTAAAGCTACTGGGCATTTAAAGGAATATACCCATAGATCAATGGAACAGAACAAATATTCAGAAGTTGATTAAAGTATAGCAGATATATAATAAATGTGACATGGCATATCAATCAGAAAAGGTGACTTATTCAATGAGAGGTGTGGGCACAATGAGGTAAACATTTAAAAAAATTGTTCACTCCTTACCACCTTTCTTCCAACAAAATATAATTTAGTAGAAAAAATATTTAACTGCAAAGTTGAAACTAGTAACTTATTAGAAAAAATAGAGATTCAAAAAATCTCAGAGAGGGGAAGGTCTTTTAAAATGTGACACAGAATCTAGAAACCTAAATAAGTCGATAAATTTGCAGCCAATGTGCATGGGAAAAGCATCATAAACATTCAAAAGACAATAAGTTGTGAAAAAATAATTAGTGAAAATATACAGCAAAGTCTAATGTTCTCATGTAAGGGGTTCATCAAATGAATGATAAAATTACCAACAGCTCAGTGAAACAATGGAAAAGTAACATGAACAGTTAACTGGAAAGATGATCCAAACAGCTGTTTAAAAGAATTTTAAAAGCTTAATCTCATTCATAATAATAGAAAGACTACTAAACCTATAATAGGAAACCACATATAAAGTTTATACATCCCAATTCTAGCGAGAGTGTGGGGAAACAGATACTCTCATACATCATTTTTGTATTAGTCTAAACTGATAACATTTCTATGGTGGGTATTTGATGATTTTTTAAATAAATTTCGAGTACACTTATCTTTTGACCCTAAATTCCTTTTTTAGAAATTCTATAAATAGTATATTTGTATAAATAGAAATTCTATAAATAGTTCTAGTATTCTATAAATATACTCACACAAATATGACTGCATGCACAAGAATATTCACTGTAGTATCTATTATAATAGTAAAATATTGGAATCAACCTAAATATCTATTAATAGAGAGGTGGATCAGTAAATTATATTAATACAACAGAATATTATGCAGCCATAAAATAATATATTTGCTGCATAGTGTTCTGCATGGTCTATTGTTAAGTGAAAAAAAGGAGACCCAGAATAGAGGGTATAGTATTATATATGCAAGCATTTATCATAGATTTGCCTGCAAAGTGTGTAAAATCTCCTTGGAACAACTCTTAAGGATCTGATCAATTTGTTGCCTCTAGGGATGGGAACTCAGTGGAAAGGGTAAATATGTGGAAGAGACATGAAAGAGAGCATCGGTTTGCCAGGGCTGCCATGCCAAGGGACCAGAGATTGGGAGGCTGTAACTACACAGATTAATTTTCTTATAGCTCTGGAGGCAAAAACTTCAAGATCAAGGTGTCAGCAGGTTTGATTTCTTCTGAAACCTTTCTCCTTGATTTATAGATGACCGTCTTCTCATTGTGTCCTCACTCACATAGTCTTCTCTCTGTGGACACACATCTCTGGTGTCTCTTTATGTGTTCAAATTTCCTCTTCTTACGATACTGGTCAGATTGTATTAAGGCCTACCTCATTTTAACTTAATCCCTCTTTAAAGCTTCTGTCTCCAAATAGTCCTGAGGTTAAAGTTTCAACATACAAATTTTGTGGGGGGGGACAAAGAGTGACTTACTTTTCACCATAGTCCTATTTATACTTTTTGAATTTTTTATCATACGATATTATACCTCATGAAAAAAAATAACTTCAGAAGAACTGCCATGGACCAAATATTTATGTCCCTCAGAATTCATATGTTGAAACCTTAATCCCCAATGTAATAGTATTTGGAGATGGGGCCTTTGGGAGGTAGTTAGGTCATGAGAGTTGAACCATCGTGATGGGATTAGTACCCTTATATAAAGAAACAAGAGTGGATTTGTTTCCATATAGGGATACAATGAGAAAACAGCTGTCCACAGTCAGGAAGCAGGTTCTCATCAGACACTGAATGTGCAGATTCCCTGACTGTGAACTTCCCAGACTCCAGAACTGAGAAATAATGTTTTTTATATAAGCTACTAAGTCTGTGGAGATTTTGTCATAGCAGCCTGAAATGAGAAACTAACCGAGATAATGACCTTGTAATACAAGGGCTGCAAGCTGAAAATTTGACTTCCTGTTGGTGCAGGAGAAGAGGTCTTAGTACAATTGGTATGACAGTTAATTTGAATATTAAAATAAACTTGAATATGGGTGAGTGTCATTTTAGGAGAATATATTCTTGGATTCATGAAAAACATTATTTACTTTATAAAGTATTTACCATATGATTTCTTTAAGTAGAAAGCTTTCACTATGATTCAGTTTGCAGACATTTTCAGAAGTATTTTATTGCATAAGGAGAATTACACCTGAACATTTTTATTAATTTAGCAGTTTAATATTGCCAATGTAATATAATAAGATTTTCATGTAGAACGATTTTCATTCTTTGACATTCTATTCTCCTTTCAGTTACACAGGTTATGTTTCTGTTTAACAGTGAATTCACACTTACATTTGAACAGAATTTAAAATGGAATGAACGGAAATACTCTTAATGCAGTAGCCATAAAAAGCCAGTTGTATATATTACTCACAGATATTGCATAGTTACCATGATAATCTAATGACTATATGCTTCCTCTGAGGTTTTAAAGAACAGCATAAACAGCCATCTTTCTGGTTTAAGTATAGTCATGTCTAGAGGTGAGGGGATATTTGGGTAATTCTTAAGATTCCATTCTGCCTTGTCATTTCTGTAGTAATGGTTGAAAAAGAATACAAAAGCTATACCTTGTATAAAACTAGATACATAATATGGAATTTTTATGAAGATGGATAACAAACCTGTTCCATCTATTTTAAGGTAAATATAGGAGCACACTAAATGTTAATGAAAAGACTACGTCATCAGAACATGGTCCATTAATTGCTGATTTCTTGTGATAATTCTTTAAAATCTGTATACACTACTATCTCAAGACATTAGAGACATGTTTATGTTCCTTAGAGCTACATTCTGTCAAGCCATGAACTAACTAGCATTTGTCCCTGAGAATGCAGTTTTTGCAAGAACCGATCTGCAAAGGTTATTCTTAGTTATGTGATATTTCAGATGGTTACCTATAGAAATATTCAGTCATAACTAAATCAGAGAGCATTTCTTTTAGATATGGGGTAACTCTTGCCTTCAAGGAGACTATAGTTTATGAGTGATGATAGCCTCATAGAGATCTTTCACAACACATGAATACTTGGTCTAACTCCCCCCCCAACTCCATGGCCTCCACCTCACACTGGATAAGTACACTTGTATATACCATAGTAGAATGCTCGATTAACTGTTTTGTAACAACAGACATAAATTGGCACATGACTCTAAAAGCTAGAAAAGGCTGCATGAATTCTAGGCTTAAGTAGAAAATATTAAGTACAGGTATGATCACAAATGACTGATGATTTTAGTGTATGTTTACTGTAACTAGGACAGACTTCATAAAAGATTGCTTCTTTTGAGGACAGTTAGACATCTTTTCCCAAGGATTGGGAATCATACTGTCAAGAACCCAGTTAGAAGACAAATTCAAATTTCATTAAATGACATCACCACCAGCACGTTATTATATTGTACCCATTTTACTGTGTTACTGTCACACTCAAACCATGCATTAACTGTATCTATTTTGGAACATTTAAACACATTAAAATAGATAAAATTTCTGAATTTCTACAAATGAAAATAATTTTAAGGTCAAGCACTTCAAAATAGTACCTGACTACTGATGAAGCATAGATGAGACCCAAACTAACATGTTCAGATGCAACAAATACCCTTGTTGCTGTACTGTAATTTCTGATGTGTCCTTTCAGCCACAAGAAATAGAGGAATGATAGTTTTGAGACAATATGTGTCATAAATTAGGTGGTGATCATTTGTTCCTAGAAAAGTAATATTTTTCCATCTGCTGGCTAACAGTTTATTAATAAGAACAGCAGATTCCCCAAATGTCTGTTTAAAAGTTTCAGTATAGTATTTGTTGTGTTATTTTACTTTACCTGTAGAGCTTGCTATCTGAAACTGCCTGTTAATACAAAAAAGGCAAGACTGGAACTACCCACCCTATTAGCTCATGTGTGTGTGTGTGTGATGTTTCTTCTTTTCAGTGTCCCTTTATTTTTCCTCCAGTATGGTGTCTTGGCTCCCTGGAAACAATGACTGTGCCTTTTTCTTACCTTCCTGCTTTTGGGTCTAGTTTAGATATCTGGTTTCTAGGCATGTTCACATCCTCTTCTGACTGTCAGTCTTCTACTGGTGTTTGCCTGTGTCCCTTTGTCCCTTTCTCTCTTCCAGACACACAATGTGGATGTCCTTGATTGCCCAAGGACACCCATTTCTGGCTCTAGACCAGGCCATATACCCATAAAAGTTACCATAACTCAGTTCTGGCCAGCAAAAAGTGATTCTTACTTAACCCCTCTATAGACTTTTGAGAGCTAAAAGCAATTTACACTTGGACAATTCATCATCATACCCTCTGTAAAAGTGGGAAAGAGTTGGTCTTCCCAAGAGTCCCCATCAATGAGGGAGTGGTCTTAGGGAGGAGACTTAAGACTTGCTTCCTTGCCAGCTCTGTGATCATCAGCAAACTTTGGCTTATGAGAAATGGAATAATGCAAACCTAAGGGAGGCAGCCATAACTGTCGTGAACTGACTCTGTTACTACTCTTAGAGACATTATTGTATCTCACCCTTGTAAGACGCACATTTGACCTCATTTTTACTAATAAGGAAATTGAGGCTCACAGAAGTTTTGCAACATACCTAAAGTCATGGTTATTAAGTCACAGCTCAGGAATTCCAACCCAGGTCTGGAGTTGTATCCACATAGCCTTTCTTTTACATTAAAACTGGCTCTGAGAATACAAAACAAAAGCATAAAGAAAACAGAGAACAATAACAATAAATCTTATTTAAAGATATTGCAAAGTACCTAGGAATGAACAACTTAGCAGAATTAGAAAGAAATTTATGTTTTAAGAAAAATTATACCAAAGGTACTCCTACCGAAAGGATTATTTGATACTACACTTAATCCACTGTCTGAGAGAAAGCACGTTTTATGTCAAAGGACCAGCAGTTTCAAGAGAGTTGCTGAACATCCTGACTCTTCATTTTGTTAAACCTGGTCTCATTCCTTCTAGCCAGTGAGGATAATCTGACAAATTCTTACAGTGGCAATACTCCATTAGACCCTCTCAGAACTCAGCATGCAAAGAAACACTTTGAAGTTGAATTGTTTGATTTTGGTCTACACGAGACTCAGGGAAGTTGACTTTCCCAGGCATAACAAGATTGCATTTTCAGAAAACAAAATGCTTTAAGATGGACTAATTTGCTACTTTATCCCTAAAATATGTTTAAGGAAGATGATGGTAAAGCTTGTCCTTTTCCTCTCCCCTTTGTATCATCAGCTGTGTTTGAAGTAGATTTTAATGTTGTTTTTACCAAGCTTCCCCCTTCAGACAGCAGCTTTCATCACCAAGCTGGAGTCCTCGTTCAGCATTTTTAGAGCAGTCAGGGGTGAGGCCTTTCTGCTCCCACAGCCCCATTAATAAATGGAGAGCCGGCTCTGTAAGCACAGGCCAAGGCTCCCAGCACAGCCGCCCATCACAGCGCAGTAGTAAATCAGCCCTGTGTGTTTTCCTAATTTTAGGTTTGGTCTGACTTAATCCATCTAATAGGAAAAACATCTGGTCTAGTTTTACTTTTAATCTGTTCTTTACATCAGGAACCTTATCGTCCTCGGACCAGGTAGTAACAAGAGGTTGGTTCTTGTACCTGGGCCTGGCTATGCATGGTCTATGTCTAATAAGGGCCTGCTCCCCATTTATGTCTTCCAGTCCTTTATAGGCCTTCATTAACAAGAAAGCATTGACATCACAATCAGTTCAGGGTTGTAAATTCCCCTATTAGTAAAAAGTCTGTGTTGTGACACAATTTTGGTTAAAGGATGTTGGGAATATAGTCTGGGGCAGGGAAGGTAGTTAAAGTTATTTATTAGTGATAAATTTGCAAAGATCTAAGTATTTAACAATCTTTCTATTGAGGATAAATTTCTAGTAAGGATAAATATTCTAAAATACTGCATCTGAGTTGAGTTTTCCTTTTATATGGTTGTATTAAGGCATACAAAATATTGTTTTTTTTAAGTATGGAAATAGGCAATAAAATACTGTCATATGGAGTGAGTTTAGTTTCTGTTTATATTAGGCATACAAGATAGCACAGCCTATATAGCCCTTTTGAAAGGACCATAAAGTGACTCCATTTTTAACATTTCTTACTACAGTTTGAAACAGTTTTGGGTTTTAGAAATCATTTAAATGGAAAGGAAGCAGAGGGCATGTGTTTTCCCATATAGCATTTTCCACCTACTTTTTTTTCCTCTTGACACTCATCTCTGATTACTTGTCTACTTCCAATTCTCCTCCTTCCTGACTCCCTCCCTTCTGGAGCTCTTTTCTCTCTTGTTTTCAAGAGAACTTTTGGTATATTGTGGAGATGGATTTTCTGATTGAGCTGAGATCAATTGTTACAAAAATGCGTACCTCTCTACTTGGCTTTCTACTCCTCTGAAATGGTTAGAAAATCACGGACAACATGAGGTAACAGGGGACTCTATAGGAATTAACTTCAAATAGCCCCCGGGCCTAAAAGCTCTTCCCAAATCTACAGTATGTTAGGGGACTTTCACTCCCCAAAGTAATGTAGCTGTTTATGCACTCCTGCCTCTGAGTTCCTTTTAACTGGGGCCCGAGGAGGAGCGCATAAGCAACATTACTTCGGCAAGCAGGAATTAATTATTGAAATCAATTATTGCGTCTTTCCGATGACTGCAGTCAGTCCTCAGCGAGTTGGCATAAAAAATACTTGTCTCAATGGCTGTCTCTGTGAAAAGAGACTGAAATAAATCAAAAAAGAAAGGGATTGACTTTCCACTTGGTCCTATTCCATCTCTTAGGATTTCTCAAAAACTTTACTAGGTGGGATTTAAAAGCAGAAAATATTTTAACTCTTCTCTTCCATGGATGGAGACTTATGTTTCCTACATAGTTACAGCATTTCTCTCATAAAGTATAGAGGTGTTTTGAATTCCTGACATGAGTAACTATTAAAACTGATTTGAAAGTGATTCCAGCCTGGCCAGCGTTGGTGCTGTCTGAAGCTTGAACCAGTATTTCTTGAACTTGCTCCTAATCTTTGCCAGGCCATGTTCTCTCCCATTTTCATTTGTTTATTTTGGAAACATGAGAATTTACTGTGCAGGAACTCTCTGAAGTGCCAGGTAGTTTTACTACTAACATGCCTTAATATGCAGTAATAATATGGGTGAACAGTTAAGAGAGTATTTCACAGGGGTCTCTGGAAACAGAGGGTCATCTTATGAATAAGAAAAGTTAAATGTAAGCACACTTCCATGAATTTCAGGCTGGGCCATCAGTTGTTTTTTTTTTTAATCATAAAACTAACTCATCCTCTATGAGAAACTGATTGATTTGCAGCAGCTTTTTCTAATTGGAGATAGGATGATTCTTAGAAAGTAAATTAAGATAGAGTCCAAGACTGAAACATACATTTATTCTCCTCTGCAGATTCACCACTCAATGGCAGACAAAACTGGAGGTCTCCAACAAGCTTGAGTCCCTGCTGGCCTCTGAAACTGCAAGAAAGAAGGGAGTGTTCTGAGACAAATATTAAGACAAAGGGAAAGATTTCCCTTTAGAGTATAAAGGATTTTCCTGTACCGGGAGAAAAAGGAGAGATACAGAATAATCATGATGAGAGTGTGGAGCTCAGTAAGCTCCTTGGAAAGGGGTCCAGCAGACTGGACAGTTGGTGTGCCCCCAAAGAGGGGATGGCTGGAATGTGTATCTATGCATCTCACAGAGATGCCCAGACAGGCCCTGCAGGACAACCCACTGCATCAGGGAGCCTTGCAGACAGGAATCAGGGACAGGGCAACCATAGCCCATGTGACTGTCAGCCATTGCTCCCTTCCCTACATTCCTAATCACAATGTCTTCCAAAATACCCGAGCCCCGTGTAAATCTCCTGGGACTTAACCAAACTAGAAGAAGGGGGGTAGGATCCTCCAAAACAGTGAGATAAAATTTTCTGTTAACTTAGCAGAATCAAGGGCTAGGGCTTGAAAGGGAAAGGGAGTTGACTTATAGAAAAATGAGGTATATTTCTTGAATCCTGAATTTCTGGCCAGCAATTTTTACCTATTTTAAATTCTGTTCTTCATTCATATCAATTCAGATTTTCCCCAATTCTCTGCAGCTCTGGACTAGCTATGGCTTGTCTCCTTTCTGTTATCCTTTTGGAGCTCACTGTTAGCAGAGACTGTGGCACCTGCAAATTATTGCTATGTAATCTTGATTCTTAATAGAAATTCCAGGAAGCTCAGTCTGTGCAGCATATGTGAATTGAAGGGAAATAAATATTCTCTTTTTGGGGTCAAGAGGAGTCATGAGTAATTTAATGTTGGCATTCTCCCCTGTCTCTGGTCCTTTTTGGAGCCACTGACAATGATTAGGGATGGGACTCTGTCTCCTGCCTTGTAACTTATATGGGAATGAATGAATTCCCATTCTTTTTTCTTTATCTGTACAGCTACTGAATGGACATCTCTTTTCCTACTTTCTCTCTTAGACTTCAATTTAGTAATTCATATAACCAAACAGATAGATTCAACAAGTATTTAATAATTCCCACTGTGTATGGTACTGCTCAAAGCTGCCCTAGAAGTAATAGATATAATAATACAAAATATTGAATAGAATAGAAGAGAGTGAAGAGGGAAGATGAGTGATCTATATGGACTGAGTTCAGAAATAACCCTCAGTAGAGCCACCACTGAAACATTAGTATTAAAGGATGGCAAGGGACTAGGTACCAAGGTAGGAACCTATAGCAAGTTAAAACTTCTAAAGCTGGAAATCAGAATTCTGTTGTATGAAATTATACAATCACTTGCTATGCTTTTATTTTATTACATCAACCTTTTTCCAAAACTGCCTATTAGAAAGAGTGAAACTGTTAAGATTTTTTTTATTAAGGAAGGGCCTCAGAAGTATGTTTTTTTCTTGTGTTTTTGAATCCAACACTTACTTGATAATCTTGTTTATGTGCTGTAGAAGCAAATCCTGAGACAGGAACTTGAGTGCATGTTGTTTATTGAGTGAACACTCTTAGGAGAAAGGATGAAGGAAGTAGGATATATATTGTAGGGAAGGGATCTAAGCAAGGATGTGGTTCTCAGCCTGACCCCACAGGAAATTCTGAAGCATTAGTTGTTTCTTAGATTTGGTACGTCACAATGAGGTAAGGAGCTGACCTTTTGTACCTCCGTGTGAGTCAGTCATTTTCTGGGGGCTGCTCACTCCACCTCTTGTACGTGAGTGTGTGTGTGTGTGTGTGTGTGTGTGTGTGTGTGTGTGTGTGAGATTTCCCAGTTGAAGTGGCTCTCCAAAGTTCAAAGCCTGTTCTCTGACACTCACAGACGCTCACATGGACCCAGTGAATGGTATCTGTGCAGGGCACCAATGGCATTCACTTTATTCAGGATTTTCCATTTATAATATCTTTAATATTTTTAAAAACTTTCTAAATTTAAAATGTTTAATTTAATATTAAACCAATATTATTTTAACATCTTTAATAATTTAAACATCTTTCCTATTTAATATATTAAATACATATTTAAAATTCTGATGCTTTCTTAGACCTCAGAATATTAACTTATTTAGCTGTTTAGTGGATATTTTTGACAAATGGTTGAATTTTGCAATGTTCTTAAGCAATATAAGTATTAGTGAATCTTAATGTTGAGTAACTCTGCAGTAAGGGATGCTAGAAATAAGTTATATGTCTATGTTTTAGGGATTCCTTCACCATCCTTGTTCACCAGGAAATATTAATAGAATATGTGATTTCAATGAAAGAAATTGTTTTATTTTACCCAAACTTTTCCAGAGAATCAAGTAATAATCTTAATAAATAAGGTGGTAAGAAGTATAAGTGAGGGAAAATACAATTGGTATTTAGAAAATAAGACAACATGGCAGTATTATAAGTACATTATTTGGAATTGCCTTCTTACATTTGGCGATTAGTACTAAGATTTATACATGGCATGGTAGCTTCAAATGGCTTACAGAGGTCATCACTGAGTATTGACCAGTAAATATTGGCAATATGCATCTTGGTGAAATGAATGTTTATTATTTCTGGTAAGACCATGCAAATCATGGATTTCAATCTATCAGTCAGCCTTAGGGAAGGCTGGAAAATAGTCTTGATTTATAAGAGGTCACACATTGCCATGAGCTCCTGATGTAGTTCTTCTCTGCTCTCATCCGGCTGGGCTGTTCGGACTTAGGCAGGAAAGCACGGTGCTCTTCAGGTTGAAATTTATCCTCTTCTCTTTCAAGGATGACCAGGTAAGAGTCTTAGTATATCAGATACTGTTAGTAAAGATTTGGACTGTTTGAAAATTTACAGAAGGATTCATTCCATATTGTGAGGGTTAATGCTTTCTTACTGGCTGAGTAGGAGCCATTTGAAGAGTTTGAAACTTGTTATTTTCACATTGGTGCTGTACATATGTCTCCAGAGTGTGGGAGCTTCATAAACAACACATTTTGATCTGAGCAGACGTACTGCATCTCTAGAGGTTAGGAAGTTCATTATTACAGACAGCCCACCTAACATCCTTTTTTGGTTAAACTCCATTAGGTATATTAAAATACAATGTGAGATGTGTGAATGAATAGTTTATTTGGTGATCAGCAGAATATTCACATCTTATCCATACAAGAAAAAGTTCAGTCTCAGTAGCAATGGTCACATCAAGTGATATATATTTGTAATATTGATTATTATATAGGTACTACTGAGAGCTTTTACTGGTTCCTAAAATAAATGTCTTAATAGACATGATCTTAGCCATTTTTATATTCCATGGAGGGACTAATGTTATTGTCCTTATGCAGTAGAAATGAAATATGGAAGCAGACAAGGGGGATACATGATATTCTTATATATGCTTTTGATTCATGTTTCATCTACATAGTCCCTTTGCTGTAGCAGAAATTATTTTGTTTCTCTCCGAGAAAAAAAAATCTGCTTTAGGATTAGCTGGACAGAAGTGGCATCCCTTAAAGCAAAGGTCTTAAAGAGGAAATTATGAAATATATTAAATTTCTCTCAAATGAAATATGATTCCTAGGATGGTGATCAATTTTTAGTTGAGAGGTAGTGAATGGAAGTTAAATCATGAATTCACACTTTCCCTTGTGATCGTCAAATCAGCCCTCTTAAATTATCTTCTGTAAAGGCTCAAAGTCACTTGTTGTTTTATGCTTCTTCCATGTCCCTGGTGCTAGCATATTAATGGTCTTTGCCATTTGTAGAGTAGCAAGCTGCCAGATCAATAAGCATGCTTAGCTACTTGCCATTAAAATTGATCTGTACTATCCTTCCGATTGACGTCATATCCAGCTGTAAATATCATCAAGTAAGCTGTCAACTCATTTTCATTATGAGTGTTTTTCATTTCAAAAGATAGACTTCAGTTGGACAGCATGTTAGGAATTTTCTTCATTATTTCTGACATTTCCCCAATAGCATCAAGCACATCTTTAAAGGAAAAGCCGGGATTGGCCTAGAACTTTTAAAAAGGAAAGGAACTAATGACAGCGCAGCAACAAACAAACAACAAAGGCAACAACTGAAGAGAAACATCTTTGCAAGCTACAATGCCAGAATTCTATAAAATTGGAAGTAGCAAGACTTGGAGGTTCTCTGTCACATATGAACCAAGTCCAAGAGGCATTTATGAGTGTCTGGGTTTATGTAAAGAAAATTATAGTGTTGTATTCTTGGAAAGATACATCTTTAACAGAATTTACTGACTTCAAAGGTATATCTGTTTGTGTGATAGTTTGCCAAAAATCCTCCCTGAGAAAAATTCTCACATTATCTGTAAACCACCTTGAGAATTACTGTCATACAGTGGTGAGGGTATCTACCTGGATGTCCATCAAGGTGAAGATCCTGGAAAGGTCACAATTTTTGTAATAAAATGTCAAACTTGCCACATTAGCTTGGTTTCTAAAGAATATTCCTTTGTACTCGTCTAGCAATGCAGAACGTAGGTCCCTAGTCTTCGTCTGCCATCCAGCTCCATTTGAAAGTGAGAAGCAATATTTACTATAGATGACTTAAAACTCATTTTTTCTTCTAAGAATTCTAAATCTCTATGTGTGTATATACATATATGTATAGTAGAATATGTGTGTATATATACATGTGTAACTTACAAATAAACAAGCATACATATATATTAATGATAATTCTATGAAAAGCTGAACTGGCAGTCAAAATATGTAAGATCTAACTATCTGATAACCCAAAGATGCTCTCCAATTTTCTCTGTGCATCTCATCACCTCTAATATATATGTAAATGCCTACTTAGTAATAGGTGAAAGAATATTTACTGTATCTTTGCTAATCTTTCCAAGCATGTTGCAGATAGAGACAATGTGTCCCCAATTTTCCGAGGGTCATAGAATTTGAGTGATTTATTTAAATCAAAGTCACCTACCTGGTAAGGTGATAGAGCCACTGCTCAAATTCCTCTCATAAAGTGGAGAAATAAACTCTATAGAATATTGATTGCAGAGTCTGGTGTACTTTAAATTATGGGAATAATAAGTTCCATGTCTTGTCTTGTCTTGTCTTCTTAGGTGCCAGTGCCTGGTAAAGAGTAAATGCTAAAG
The DNA here is from genome assembly GCA_032199065.1 of Smutsia gigantea. Taxonomy (NCBI): domain Eukaryota; kingdom Metazoa; phylum Chordata; class Mammalia; order Pholidota; family Manidae; genus Smutsia; species Smutsia gigantea. The sequence continues at coordinate 148,502 of JAVSCE010003478.1, read as the reverse complement.
AATATTTGATACATAGTTGAAAGAACAAATAAGTAATGATATATGAATAATATAACAAATATCAGAAATCATATGATATATAATATAATGAATAAGATAGTTATATAATAATATAAGAATTATATAACAAAATATTTGGGTTCATGTTAATATTTTATTATTTGTATTGCATGTTATATTTCAAATAATAAGTACCTATTACTTCACAAGCATCTTATCAGTGATTCTACACAAATTATTTCAATGATTTTCACAGAAGGTTTATGAGGAAAGTTTGTCGAGAGAATCAGCCTCAGAAATCATGAAGTAACTAACGGAACATGGTGAATGATGGAGTTTGAATCCCTATCCAGCTCTAGAGCTCATGTTCATATGAAACTTTGCTCCAAAGTGATCTTTATTTAATTGGCCTTTTATTTAATTCTAATGAGTGAGTTCCACATTTTATAAACCCACTCCACCTGCTTACAACTAGATACTAACATAGCTCATCACTCCTTCCTGGAGACACTTTTTTCACTTGGCTTCCATCTAAGACGCTACACTCTCAGGTTTCTCCCTCCCTCACTGGTCAGTGCATCTGACTGTTCTGTTCATTCTCCCTTTTCTTCAAGAAGTGGAATGATGGTGTGATCTAGTGCTTTGTCCTTGGTCCCCTTCAGTTCTCGGTCAACACTCATCCTCTGGGTGATGTCCAATATTATGGCGTGAAACGCTTTTCTTATGCTCAGACTCCTAAATGTATATATTTAGTCCAGACCCCTTTCCTTCAGATTCATATATTCAACTCTCTGCTTTCCATTCCTTTTTGGGTCTCTACTAGGCAACTCAATTGTAAACTGCCCAAATCTGAACATCATATCTTTCCTCCTAAACTTGCTCTACTTCGGTGTTCCCCACAGTGGAAGGCGGCATCAGTCTCCCAAGTGCTCCAGTCTAATACCTTGGTGTCATTCTGGACCTTTCTCTCTCTCTCTCTCTCATGTCCCACATCCACTACACTAGCAAATCCTGCTGGTGTTACCATCTAAACATATTTAGAATTGGATTATTGGGTCAATTTTTATTGTCTCTAGAGCCACCACCCTGATTTGACCTTCATCATTTCTCTCTGGATTATCCCAGTCTCCCACTAACTGGTCTCTTTGTTTCTGCTCTTGTCCCTTACCATCCAAAGAGCAGCCATGGTAATCCTTTCAAAACATAAGTAACATCACATCAGTTCTCCACCCCAAAATCACACAATGGTTCTCTGTTTTACTCAGGGAAAATGTCAAAGTCCGGACACTGGTCTCGAGGTTCTGCAGGTCCTGGCCCTCCATTCCCTCTGACTTCCTCTTCTAATACTCTCACTCACCTTGCGGTTTCTTCAATATGCCAGGAACGCATTCATTTCAGAACTTTTCTCTGTCTGTCTCTTCTATCTAGAATAAGAATGGTCCAAATATGACTTTCTCTATGAGTCTTACCCTGGTCACCCTATTTAAAATTGCACCCTTTCTCCTAATCTCCCATACCCTGATCTACCTTTCTTTTTTTTACTGACTTATTTCTAATATAATACATTACTTACTTATTATGCTTATTTGTTTTGTTGTTTTGTTTTGTGTGTCAACCTGCTATAATATAAACTTCTCAAGGGGAGAGGTATTTGTTGTATTTCTTGGTATATTTCAGTTGCCTAGCACAGCACATGAGTCTTAGTATATATACACAATAAATAGTTGTTAAATTAGCTAACTCACATGGGAGATATTACAGTGCCTTTTTGCAGTTACTACAGGTTCATTGTCAACCACTCTAGCACAAATTGCAACTGACTTTGTGATTATAGTTCATTACTATAGGCAGGTCCATACCATACTCTGCCTAAAGTCAGAGACGTCTATGCTGTAATGCATTGTGTTCATTTGACCAAATGGTCCCTAAATTTGTTAAGGGCACATATAGGCATGCCCATTTCTCACCACGTGACACTTTGACACTCTAAAAAAGATCTAATAAAGTGTAGTACAGCTTATTACAGATGATTTCTGCTTGTGTTTTAGCAGAGGTAACATCCTATTTTCAGATACAGCCAGAGCTGACAGGATTTCTCTTCCTCACATTCATTTTCAATGCTTTGCCTCTGGAAAGGCATTGTCTAAAAATGAGGATTATTTATAAGAGGTATTTTTTTTGGAAATCAGAGTCTCATGTACATCTGACTTTAATTTTCACTTTGGGATATTTTATCTGAATCCTAACTAATAGATTATCATTGACACATGATCCTTCATTGGTCATTAGGAATTCTGATTCTTTTCTTTTTTTGTTGTTCAGGAGTAGAAATAGTAAATGCATTTTGAATAAAAACATCATCCCATAACACAAACATTCTCATTTGAACATATTATTATCCATATTTGTCTACCTATATATGTTTTTCATAGTTGAAGTTATAAACTTTGTTTGAATTTGTTTTTTCTGCAAACATCGTGTTCACTTGCTAACCAACCATCTATGTTGCATGGCGCTGAAGCACTGAGTTTCATGAATACTGGGATCTGCAACTAGAGAGAAACCCACAAAAAAAGGCACAACTATCTCTGCATAATAGACTTTTCCTTCAATGTAGTGTATTAATTTCCTTTTAAGCATCCAAGTGAATTTCCTTTTTAACCATATACAGAAAATGAAGTGATTAAATTTGTGATGAGTGTTATTAAGTACTCCATACTACAAATCATTTTTAGGTCTAAAACATTGAGTGACAAAATCTTAGTGTTTTCCAGAATTTTATATCCTATTTTAAGGAAAATGTCTGAGCTTATTTTATTGTTTTTATCATTATTACTTTGCTTTCTCAAAAACAACAGGTATTCTCTTCCAATGAGTTGCTTAATTTTGTCCAGTCTTGATGAACAATTTAGATTGTCTTGGGTTTTCAATCTGTTCTGTGAGTTTATCCCCTTTCCCAAGTTCTGTATTCATTTTCTTAGGTTGATTTGATTCACTCTCAATTAATTAATTTGCAATTAATTAATTAATCCTCCCTTGACAACTGCCTTAGTGGCATCACAGCTCATATTAATGGTGGCGTGCCTGTTCTAATTAAAATCAATATATAGTTCCTAATGACATATTCTTATCTATTAGAAATACTGAAACACTAGATGGAATACATTTTCTTTTTAGATCAAGATCCATATGACCTAATTCTCTTTGATAGTATAATTACGATGAGAATACTTATTTTGTTTCTTATAATATCACTGAGATCATTCATATTCCAGTCACTGTATGCTCTAGTAATCCACACATTGCCCGGAAATTAAAATGGCATTGGCCTTTTCAATCAGATAAGTCATTCCCCCTTCATGTATGTCATCACTTTAGATTTTAGGGATCTAGAATGGATTCATTCAAATGCTGTCTAATTTTCTAAACTTTACCATGATATAAATTCTAAATTTGTTGCGATTTTTTCTAAACTCGTAGAGTAAGGGCTTCATCTTAAAAGACCTTTTAGTTCCATTTGTGAACCTGACACCGGCCTGAAATAATGTATTAGGAGGGGACAACATCACTTTGGTACCCATCCCTACTGGAGCAGCACTAATGAAGATTTCATGGTGGGTCGGTACAAGGACTGAGTTATGGTCCCCTCCCAATTAAAGAACCATCAGTTTATTATGCTATGTATGGTAGAGAGAGCTCATTTGATGTTAGTTAAAATTTGGCATAGAATTTTATATAGTGTGGGCTTTGTCTAATGATCACAGATATAATTTTAAAAAGATGTTTCTATATAATTGTGCATATATATAAACTGAAAAGAAGCTTATATATTAAGAGAAGCATATATATTAAGCATACATATTAACCTGGAGAGAAGCTCTGTCTTCCTGAAATGACCAAAAGGTCTAAAATGTGCTCTCAACAACCCAATTTTCTAAAAACTTGTTACTGTATGCTTATTTCTCTGACCTACTTTCCTTGGTCAGCCTTATGATTTCTGCTTCTTCCCTCTGACTATTTATGTTCATGTAAAAAATCAGCATCTTTAGACACCATCACAGTCTATATAAAGCCAAGTAATCAATATTAAAACAGTGTGTAATCTATGTAAAGTTCTGTGTAGAAAACTATATAAAATCCAAAAAAGTTCCCACTCTCGGGAAGCTAATTTGTCCATTTTCTTTTCAATGTCTCTTTCTCCTTTCTCATCAGTGAGAAATGACTGATTTCAATCTTTTTTTTTTTGTCAGACTCTTTGATTGTGACTTCTTTTTGATGATTCCTCTCATTTAATCTGTCTTAACTTTTGCTCCCAAATTTAGAACAGTTCTTTTTATTTTTAGTCTAAAAAATATTATTCTCTTTTCTGGGCCATTGAGAAGCATAGCCTCTTTCTCATATATAGAATAGTTAAATCATATGTTATGTGGCATAGTGAAAGCTAACTCTAGTACAAACACAAAACAGACACTAGTTCTGTGTAGTACATCTATGACATGCAATTCACATTATTTATCCCTTGAGAATCACTGTTATACAAAGTAGAAAAAAGGACCTTTCTAGGGAATAATCTAACAGGGGTATTTCTCCCTATCAATGCCAAATTTAATCTTTGTTGAAACCTACAAGGAAGGTAATTCTCCTAGTAAATCTGATGACTAGAATAGGTTGTGCATTCAATGACATGTACTGAAATAGCAAATCAACTTTTTAGTTTTAGAAGACTCTTGGGATTTCTGTTTTTAATCAGGCTATTGATTCTCTCACCCGACTGCTGCTACCACCAAACACAGGCGCACAGCTCTGGCATATACAATTCACAATCAAAACCAGACACTAACATTGACTCTTCACTTGTATGTCTTGAATCACTCTGGGATCTATCCTGGGTGTGAAAAGTAATGGCTGAGATCACTGATCTGGTACCATCCTCTTTGTAAGAACAGTATCGGTAAATGAACGGGACCATTCCTCTCTCTTCTCCATTGTTCTTCCTAGTCCCATTGATTATTATATTTTACATTTTAAAAGCTTAAAAAATAGGACAGAGCAAATAATTTAAGAAATACAAAATTACATATTCATTTGTAGTGAGATGTCTTTCCACCCTGTCTCAGTTTCTCCTCTCAAGCAAGCATTCCTTCATCAAAGGCAAACAATGCTCTTTGTTTCTTATGTGTCCTTCTCTATTCATTATGTAGTCTTTATACACCTCTATCTCTGTTGATCTATTATCCTTTTAAAAAATACAGTGACGGGTTATATACATTATTACTAAGTGAATTTTGTACACTAGAAAGTCTTGTTGAGCAGTTCAAATCAATTTACGTAGACACGCCCTCTCAAGAAGGCGGAACATAATTCTTCACTCCTAAAGTACGAGATGTCCATATGGACTTTGCTCTGAGACAAACAGCATGGAGAGGGGAGAAAAAGTGACTTACGGTGGGGAGAACCGACAGCACTTCCTTAGGCAGGTGAGAAGTCTTGCTGAGAAGTCCTCAGTTATCAGTGGTCACATTGATAGAAAATACCCATGATATCATGTGGTGAGAATGGCAATTTACCTCGGCAGTCTTCCTTTTCCAAATCCTGTAACCCATGTCTAGCCATGAAATACATCCAACAAAGCCAAATTAGGGTACATTGTACCAAATACCTGAGCAGTGCTCCTCGAAACTGTCAAGATCATCAAAAACAAGGGAAGACTGAGGAATTTTCACAGCCTAGAGAAGCCTGAGGAGACTTGATACCTGAATATTAGGTGATTTCCTGGATGGCATCCTAGAACCAAAAAAAGGACATTAAGTAAAAACTAAGGAGATAGAGTATTACAAATGTACCACTGTTGGCACTAGCTGGGCCAAATGTGGAAGTTGGGTTTGTGGTATATAGGAACTCTGTAGCATTCTTGCAATTTTTCTGTAGTTCTAAAGTTATTCTAAAATACAAAGTTTATTAAGTATTTTTTAAAAATCCTTCATGTATGGCTATATTTATATTGTTACTATGATAACCTGCCAGCTATAAGAATTTACATATTTCAGATTATGGTTTAACTTTTGGTAGCTATAGAATTGACTTATATTACTGGTCATAATAATTTGGCCCCATAGCAACAATACAAAATAGTTTATAATAAGCTGTAAGTTTGGGATGTGTGACTGTGGGACTAACACCACGTAACAGGTGTCCAGAGCAGAGTGAAGGGGAGTTCTGAACAGAAGCACAAAGTTTATCAGACTGAGACAGGAAGAGAGGTGACCCTGGAAACCAAAATTGCCCAGAAAACCAGTTGTAAAAGTGACAGGATGTATAGTAAGGTTGTGAAAAATGGTATACAGAGAAAGAAAAAAGATCAGAGTTGGAAAGTTTCAGCAACTAATAACCTGGAAATTCATTAAACAGTAGAAGAGACCATAGGACCAGTAGGAATGTGAACATCTGGACCATTTGCCAGGACATCTATTTTCCAATCTTTGAACCTTTAGAAATGCTGTTCCCTTTACCTAGAACACTTTCTTTTCCTTTTTCATTAACTCCCCTTCCTTCTTTACAATTCAGTTCTGGTATTACCTTTTAGAGTAGTCATGGGGAAGATCCCTAATTCTCCAGGTTGAACTAGGCACCCCCCTTATGTGCCTTTACAGTCTCTTAAACTTTCTGTTAGAGACAGATTTGTTGACCTGAACAGTGTCTGTTCATCTGTTGAATCACCTACCATTGTTTGTGAATTCCTTCCTGGCGTGGACTCTGCCTTTTTTGTTGTTTGCCTTTCCATATGCTCCATGCTTGTGCAATGTGCAATCACAGTAAATACTCTCCCTGTGCTTGCAGAATACAAGGATTGACAAAAATGAGGCAGGACACCCGTATTGAGGCCACTCAAGTATTTGACAAGTTATCAGTAAAGAAGGTCATCAGGGCAGACATCAGGAGCCATGAGGAAATCCTCGATTAATACCTTCATCATTCAGATCCTAGCACTTGACCTATGCACAATCTGCAGACACACAACCCAAAGGAGATCTTAGGAAATTGAAAGGAGCTGGTGATACAAAGATGACAATTTGTAGGAAAATAAGACTTCAAAAGAAAGGATAAAGGAATTGGTACTTTGTTTCTCCAGGGGCCTAAAAAAGAAGACAATTTAATAGAAATATTTAGGCTAGACAAGGAATTTCCATCTGAACTGAAAAGAGAACAAGAGAAAATAAATGAACTCAAACTTGAGTACAAGGAAAATTACCTCAGTCACAGCTGTTTGTCATTAAGATACAGTTGGAGAAGTGGTCATACAACTATATTCTGGATAGATTTTTATCTACTGGAGTTAGCTTATGCTTAATCCTGTATGAAGTTGTGTCAGGGAGCTAACTGACTGCAAATGCTTTGTCCTGTCCTAAAATTCGATGATTCCAGTGGTGAGAGTGCATTCCTACTTACAACATTCATCCGGGAGATGCGTGATTTTCAAAGGAAACTTAAAGATAAAGCATTGCAGTTTGGATCTTCCCAAATGATCTCCTCTAAGTTGTTCTACACCCTTGAGCCTCTGATGGCCATGAATCACTGCTAATCTCTTAGGAACATATTTCTTCAGATAACATCACTTTCTCTCCAGAACATGGAGAGGAAAGAACTGCATTTCTTTTATGCTTCTGCTGAGAATAAATATAGACACTTACTTCAGACAGAAGAAGTTAAGATCACTTGGGGTTGGTATCTAGTTCATAAACAGATGGTTCTTTGTATATAAACCCAGCTGACCCAAAGCAGCATCTGGCTTGTTCCTTGTGGTTATTGTGTACTCAGACAAACCTTGCCATCATATTTGCCAGTCACACAAAACCGAAAAAAACCTACCTCCTTTGTCAGCCTGGTAGCTTATTTTTTGATGATAGTCTGCAGCAGTCTTTGAAAATATGATACTTAATAATGTTAATACTATGAGAATATTTATTTATTTCAGGTGTTACTTAACTAGTTATGAAAGCACTTGGAGTTTTACAACAGTAGAATAAATTCTGTTATTATGTCATTTAAGGACTGTGAAGTCTGTTCTAAGCCACTGCAGAAGGGAAGCTCCTCTCTTCCTTCCTGTTTATTTCTGCATTTAGATCTCTGGAAGAAAAAAACAATCCAGCCAACCTAAAAACAAAAGGCAGGCTGAGCACATTCAAATCTCTTTTTGACCTTATAACTCTCATATGCAAGCAGCAAATTTTCACTTGAAAAATAAACCCTCACAACCAAATAAAAGCTCGAGGCAGACATAATCAACTATTCTAGGAAAAATTTAAAATATGTATGCAGCCATAGGGAATTCCAGCATTTGAATGGAAATATACTGTTTTAACTGCAAGCTGCTGTTAGGGTTACAGTGTTCTGACCACTTAGGCTGTAAGTGAAAGAGGCATTAATTAAGTAATAACGATCAAGGTATGGGGCATTTCCTGGGGATTAATGACCAGCTGGGGGAGTTGATAGCCCACAGTGCAGCTAAGGGCCATTAACCCCAGCTGGTCATCAATTCCTGGTCCCTGTGTTATAGTCATTATTGCTATCATAAGCCAAAAATGAAAAGCAAATGGGTCTATGGATCACTCTTATGCATGATGCAGTTTCAATTGGTATCTACAGGGCATTCCTGGAGAATGAATGCTCTGTCCACAAGCCAAGCAGGTGCTTCGACATTCCATTTTACTTAGGATGCTGCCTGGGAGGAACAGAGGGTGAACGAGGTAGGCAGCCAACGGTTGAAAAGTTTCAGGTCTCTGTTGACACTTGAGAGCTATTGAAACCATAAAGACCACATGGAGGAAGATTTGGGGAAAGAAGAGAAAATGTGCTGTATAGGGCAGTTATGTGTTTTCTGGTGGGTGCCCCAGTTTAGTGCCTTTATTGTGAAGTGGAGAGAAATCATTGGATGGTAATGAGACTCCTAGAAGACAGAAAGTGCCAATTTGCAGAAGGAAAAGAGAGAGATGAAAAAACGATGTACTCTATTGGAAAAAATACACATACATTAAAAATAAAGAATGTGAGGGACTGTCAGCCTACAGTGATTAGGTTGGACAGATAGAAATTAATTATATTTGGTTTAAGAAGCTGCTTCTGCAGCCTTGGTCAATTTAAAAAAGCACATTAGAAGATATCTCAAACTGACTTTCCAATTACCATGGATGGCAGCAAAGTGTGTTGAAACAAAACTCAATTTAAATGGGTAAATGCATTCGATGCTGACTGACAATATTTTTAAAATTCATAAATTCAGTCACCGGTCAAGCTATTTTGAAGGTGATTCTGAGGAGAGTTGACCTCTGCTAAAGGAGAGCAATATTCATGGGAGCCCCTCACCATCAAATTAATAATCTCAAATAAGAGGATGCAGTGGGCACTCATGGTGTGTGTGTCTGTGGACATGCGCATGCCTGTTGGGGGATGCCGGGAGTAAAGAGATGTTGAACTAAAAAATATTTTTTGCTTTCAATTTAAAAGAATTCTACAAAACCAAACTCAAAAATAGGGACGTTTTCCTAATACTTTATAGTGTTTGAGAGATGAGTTTTCTAATAGAGATATGTAAGAAATGAAGAAATTGGGTTTCAGACAGTTATTTTCTACTGTGAACAAACCTTTAAAAACCATACTTTTTCAGTGGAGAGGAACTGCTTGCAAAACAAAATGAAGTACATGGTGTGCCCCTATATACACACACTCCCTTGTTCCACTCCATCAGAAACAAGGGTTAAAGCTCGTCTGAAGGAAGATTAGCAAAAACTCAATGACAAAGCTATGAACAGAATTTGAGTGTTTATATGGCTCAGTGGCAAATAATAAAAGCATATCTTATAAAATACAAATGGCATCACTTTGTTTCTAGGTTGTGTGTTTATCAGCACCATTTTTTTCTCTTTGTATGATAGCAAAACACTGCAATGAAGGAAATTCATTTGTCAGATAGACATTTTAAACTCAAAGCATAGTGTCGCCCGGATTCAGATACATTTCTTTGACTCCCAAGTATGCAGAGAAGAATCAGCCTATTGATGGCAATCCTTGACTGTTTGATATTTTCTTCGACTCATCTAATATTCTTCTTCAACCTGGATCATTAAAAATACATAAGAAAAATTCACAAACCTGTTTGTGTCATCTGCCTACTCATTCAGTAATATAATGCAGGCAAAATAAATCATGTCGAATTCATTATTTTTAACTTTTCAATTTTGCTCCCCTCCAAAATGTCTACCCTCAGAGTTTCAGTTATTCATCAAAGTGGATGCCTTCCAACTGACCATTTTCAGCCCTGATCTCTCACCCAAACTTCAGTCCTGAATTTACAACAGGCTTTGAGCAACACCTTATATCTTATGGTACTGCCAATTCCTGATATTCAATCGCTCCCAAATCAAAATCAGTGCATTTCCCCTACCTTCTCTCTCTTTCCGTAATCTTAACTCTCTACTTATGGAACTATAATTGTCCCATTCAGCCAGGGTAAAGACCTTGATGTTATCGTGTATTCCTACTCTCCATCATCCCATATAACCAGGTTGTCACCAAATTCTAATATTCTTTCCTGGGCAGAGCACAGCACACTTTTCCTTAGACTCCTTCCTTCATCTTCTCTACTTAAGCTGTCACTAGATGAATGGGATACTATAAACAGGAAGGGCCCTTTCTCCTGCCTGGGCTGTCCTCTTCAATATTTTAATCAATGACCTGGACAAAGAATACAAGTCACTATCAAACAGACATATGGCAGTTATCTGAAAGGAATAGTAAATATTTTGTTTGAGAGAATCAGAATCAATGAGATGTAGACTCATCACTCCTTTGTTTTATAAACTTTAGATGATTTTCTATTGCCTTCAGCTTGGAGTCCATGTTTCTCAACCTGGAACATCAGCCTTTATTTCTTGCTTCTACGTTCCATGCACCCTGTGCTTTAGCCCAATTCTCTCTTGTATCCTGCCTTTCCACACCTCAGTAATTTTCCTCAAAGGGTTTTGTCATTTGGAAATAACCTTGTTCTATAGGTCTTCCTGCTCCTAAAAAAATAATTCTTATTTACTCCTACCATATGATCCATCATTTGTGCTCCTTAGTATTTATTCAAGTATTTATCCAAATGAGTTGAAAACTTATGTCCACACAATAACCTACACATGGATGTTTATAGCAACTGTATTCATAACTGCCAAGACTTGGAAGCAACCAAGATGTCCTTCAGTAGGTGGATGGGTAAATAAACTATGATGCATCCAGAAAATGGAATGTTATGCAGTACTAAAAATAAATGAGCTATTAAACCATGAAAAAGCATGCAGGAATCTTAAATGCATGCTACAAAGTGAAAGAAGCCATTGTGAAAAAGCTGCATACTATATGATTTGAACTATAGACCTCTGGAAAAGGCAAAACTATGGACAGTAAAAAGATCGGATGTTGTCAGGTTAGAGTAATGGGCATGGGAGGGATGAATAGGCAGAGCACAGAGTATTTTAGGACAATATTCTGAAAATACTCTGTATAATACTCAAATGATGGATACATGTCCTCATACATTTGTACAAACCCATAGAATATACACCACCACAAGTGAATGCCTAACTGTAGACTTTGGATGGTTATAATGTGTCAATGTATCCATTGTGACAAATGTACCACTCTGCGGGGGGGATGTTGATAATTGGGGGAGACTATCCAGGAGGAATATATGGCAAATCTCTATACCTTCCCCTCAGTTTTGCTGTGAACCTAAAGAAATGCTAAACCATAAAGCCTTAATAAAATCAAACAAAAGCTTGTGTGCATCTTTCATGGCCCGGCTGAATGTCATATTCTCTGTACAGTTTTCCTCAATGCCTTTAACCCTCCTAATAAAATAAATGCTTCCTCATCTTTGTTTTCATGGCATTTTCCATAAGTGTTCCATCATACTATTTATCATTTTGTGGTGCCTTTTATTTACTTCTCAGTGTCTTGGCACCTGTGAGCTGTTTTCGATGGCAGGGAATTTTATCTTATTCATCTCTAAATTCTAAGTGCAAAAAGAAATCAGAGACATGCAATGGGTACTCATATATGTGCTGCCTTTTGTTCATTAGAGTAAGGGGCCAGCCCTAACTAGCTGAAATTGAACATGAAAGATAACCTATTATACTGTTCAAGTGAAGGGTGAGCTACATGGCTTACCAGTAACATGAATACAAAGGTGATCTGGTGGTTTAGTCAATAGTTACCTCATTTTGAAGCAATATGATTTCAGGTGACATAATAGGAATAAATAAAGTATATAGAACACTGAAAATTATAATTACATATTCTCCTGTCTTGGTATGAAAATACCTGTAGTATGTATAATATTGTACCCAATAAAATGTTGGGATCCACATTCTAAAAGAAACCCAGACATTTCTTTCAAAGGTGAACAGCAACGATGGTGAAGGGAATAAAAACCATGTCCTAAGGGGGCACTTAGGAGGAGACAGGAACACTGATTTCTGATGGTCCAGTGAATGTCTAAGGAGTGAATTAAGCTGGTTCTGTATAGCCTCGAGGATGAAATTAGAAGGAGAGGCTGTGTGATCTTCCAGGAGACAGTTTGCTTTTGTGGAAATATAGTTTCTGATCATCAGAGCAGTACCTAGGTAATATGGCTCATCTCTGGAGGGGGTATAACATGGCATAGGTTGGATATCTATTCAGCAATGCCATAGAAGGGATCAATTAGATATTCTCATAGACATATTTTTTTGTTTGATTGGCCCATTCATGACCATCAAAAATTAAAGAGCTTATATACATTTAGATGACCATGAACTCATTGGTTCATTAGTTGCCACAGATTCCACTTTATTTTATTGTGATAATTATTTGCTGCAAACATTTGTTTTCACAAACTGCCTACCTCTTGCAGACCTTTGAGTTTTCAACCTCTGATTTGGAAGATTTCTTTCAATTGTAAGATTTTAGGCTTCTCTTCCTCAACATAAATTCTCTTTATCTGCATAGTCTGGTGTCTTCATTGGTCCATTGTGGTTTTCTTTTACCTGTGACAGCTTCTTCTCCTCCAAATTTATGCTTTTAAACTGATATCATAAGGCTCAAATTCTCTAAGAACTCACCCTTAGTTGGCATCCCAGACCTTTCAGAGTTTGTCTAAGGTGCCAGCAATATAGAACCAAATACAGCTCCCAATATGATCTGAAGAATAAAACAAAGGAGAGGAACTGCATTGGGGGTCCTGAAGCAGTATGAGAAGAGATAAGGCTTGTAACTGAAGCTCCACATTAGGCACACTTACCCACGTTTTTATACGCAGTAAGACTTAGGGCATGGGGGTGCAGAGGCGACCTTGAGCTCTGCTCAGTAAGGATCGCTCGCAAGAGGAGGAAGGACAGAACTCTGCAGCCTCACCGATCCTTTCCAAATTACCTTTTAAGATAAGGCACTCTACCTCCCCAAGGGCAGGGTGAAACCAGAGTTACATGTCTTGAATTCCCTTCATAGAAAGGAACATCATGAATGGGAAGTATTTCCATTTAGCATCAGTGGTTTTTTTCTAATAATTTTAGATGTGTAAATCTAATCTCCCCCAAAGATAAGATGTTTGAGAGCAGGCACTTACTGTATTCTTTCTTTGTTTAACTCAAAGCGCTCATCACCCCCGAGTAAAGACTTTATAAATACTAAATACTATCACACAATACAGAGAGCAATGAATAAGGAGTCTAGAGTTATTAAGAAGCCTGAAGCTAGTCCTATATCTGCCTCTGTGAGACCTTAATGCCTCAGGCCTCCGTTTCTCATCTGTGAAATGGTTAGATTGGAAGACAACATGATCCAGCAAGGAACCATAGGCGTAAGACCCACAAGTGTGGTTGAACTAGATTGCATTAATTGGTTGCAGGAATCTGTTCAGATCTTAAAATGGAATAAAATAACAGTTTTTCACTGATCTTACAGAACTGAATTGCCATAGTTGAATTTAATGTAAGTGAAAGAGTTTGAATATCTACATGGGCATCTGATAATGACATAAATGTCTTTTCTGCACAAATAATTCCAATCTGCAAGGTGGGAATTAGAACTACCTCCCTGGTCTCCTCTTCCTGGGCATGGTTGTATACTCCATAATTTTTTTCACCTTATTTTATCTTTAAAATATTAATGTTCTGATCTTCGCGTGTGGAGAAGAAGGGTCTGGTAACCTAGTTCACCCAAAGATGAGAGGTTCTTACTATGTATTCATTCATAGCAAAATTTTAGGGAAGTGTTACACACTAGGTGGGGAGATATTTTGGGATATAAGTCTTTTTCCAGCATCTCCCATGCCATATTACACAGGCATCTGTTCAGTCTACGCACACCCATGAAGCCAATTCAGCCTGTGTTTTGAGACGAATGCTGGTTGTGCATGTGTGTGGGGTTTGTGTTATGCACCATAAAGTCAGGCTGACAGGGAGGTCCACGGCTGGCTGTTCCACAATACAAGTGGATTATCCTGTGAAATATCCTGAAGTATATAAATCTGCTTGGATTCTCAAGAGATGGACTAGATAACTTAGTAGGGTTTTTTTTTGTCTGTTTCTATTTCCTGAGATCTTTTCCACCAAAGAAAAAAACAAAAAAAAAAACGTTTTTGGGTCTCACATGTTGGAACAATTATCCAAGAATATTTCATCCCTGAGAAAAATATAACCCCTGAGTTGCTGCCAAAGTCAGTGAGATGTATGGCAGCTTGCCTTCTGCACACAGACCCTGCACATTAACACTTTAAGGACTCACGCATAGAGCACGTTTCCCTGTCTTCTGCAGCTCGCTTATGAATGGAGACTGACTAGGACCTCAAGAAAGGTGCCCTGTGGTACCCGAGGAAATTTGTATTACAAAGTATGTGTTAAATAGGCTCATTGTATTCTTAGAGTTGCCAGTAATATGCTGTACACATAATTTCTTTTCACATAAATGACAACTTGGATAAAGTACTTAAAAGGCACTCTTCAAAAGCTGAAGAATATTGTGATACAGATCTCGAACCCATTTCCTCTACTTCCAGGACCCAAACCTAAACTCTGTTTCCCAGCCTTCCTCTGCAGTTAGGTGAGGCCTTGAAACTGAGTTTCGGTCAATGGAATGTGGTAAAAAATGACCACCCTACTTCTAGGCCCGGCCATAAAAGCTTTGTCACTCTGGACCCTTCATCGTCCTTTCCCTCCCCTGTTAGTGGGGATGGCGCCAGCTCCCATGGCGCTTTGGGAGCCACATGTGGAAGAGGGCAGAGCCGGAGACTCTGGTTCATTTCTTGAAGGAGATGTACCCAACAAGAAACCTATACACTGGACTATTCTGAGAGTGAGAAATAAGCCTTGACTGTGTTAAGCCACTGAAATGTTCAGGCTTATGTTCCAATGGCTAGCATTACCTTGACCAATTCTCCACTTGCCTTCTCATTTTATTCTTTCCTCCTTTGTTTCTTCTCTTCCTTTTCTTAATGCTTTTAGCTCCCTTTTATCACTGGGCACATTCATTCATTCATCTAGTGTTTACCTTGTGCCTATTATGTGTCAGCATTTGCTAGGTGTAGAGTTGCCACTGGTGGAGGAAACAGACTTTCCTCTTCTCTCTTCTCATGGAGTTTTGGTGGGATATGTGGGATTGATAATAAAGAAGAAAAGTGGAGGTTAAATCATAATAAATTATGAGTACTATGAATGTAATGAATATGGTCCAGGGATGGACAATGGTGATGGAGGGGTGCAGAGAACCCTGCTCTGAGAGGATTATCACACAAGGTTCTGAGGCAGTGGAATTTCAACTGTGAGCAGGGGAAAGTGGAAAAGTGAACTATGGGACGAGTAGGAGGAGCATTCCAACTTGTACGATGACAGTGAGACAGGAAAGCATTTTGCTGTTCAAAGAATTGGGAGAAGGCCACTGTGACTGCAGCTCCATGGATGATGGAAGAGAAAAAGATGAAAGGAGAGGGTACATGGAGTTGTCCAGGGTTCCAATGTTATGGGAAGGAGTTTGGCTTTTAAAGGAAGTACAGTGAGAAATCATTGAAGCATTTTAAATAGAAAAGTAAAGTCATACATTTAGTGTTTTAAAAATGCTCTATTTTGTTTGGAAATAGATGGTAGGGTGCTCAGAGTTGGAAGAATGATGATCAAGAAGGAGAGTTTCATGGTTGTCCAGGTGAAACATGATGTGATTTGGACTGGAGAGGAGGCAGTGGGGATTCACAGATATAAATATGTTTCTGGCACAATTTTAAATGCCTATTTGAACAGGCAGTTAGATACATGAGGCTGGAGATCAGAGGAGGGTTCTGTGCTTTAAACATAAATTTGGGTGTTGTGTTGTGTGTAGTATTTTATTCATAGAGAAGAATAAAAGACTCAAGACCTCTTCATAAGCTCACAGTGTGCTTCTTGGGTTAAAAAGATACTACAGTGCCAATCAAACATGGCTTTAATCAACCCACAGCAGTAGATTTCCAGGTTGTTCTCAGAAAAGGTGATGGGCTATATCAAGCCATCTGCATCCCCTTTTAATTGTAACTAAAGATGCAATATTTACAAAAAAAAAGGTTGACCTGTGGTTTACAACCTTTCATGGTACTAGATTTCCTGAGAGGGGAAGGGATTGAATATAGAGGAAAATAGCTGGGAACCAGGAAGTTGTTTGGTGGACAGTGATAACCCTCAGCCTGAGCTGAGCTCTGTAGAATTCATTCTGTGCTGCTTGTTGAACCAGCTCCAAGATTGGTTTCTGGGGGATGTTCTGCTTTAGTGGCAGGTCTCAGGTGTGTAGATCCACAGATTTGATATAGCCACCTGAGAACTCAGCACAGAAGTACCGTGAGATAAAAGCCTCCAGTGAAAGAGTAGGCTTGGCTAAAATGTGAACCACCCCTCTCTCCTTTGTCAGGCAATTAGAGAGCCTCATTGCACACTTGGAGACACTGTTCACGCAGGCGATTCTTCTGCTATTAGAGAAGCAGACTGACTCCATTTTGATCATCCTGCCCTAGTCTGCTTGGCAAACGCAGTGTGATGTCCATATGCTCCATTGTTCCCGTCAGCAGGGCGCTAACGTTTCTTTTGCTGCTGCTCTCACTTCTGTGGGGGATGTTTTTTTAGCCCCCTTTTCAATGTTGCCAACACATACATATATATTTTTAAAACATAGCACTTATTCTGGAGCTGCAGAAGGTGTGAGAGCTGTGTCCTCTAGCCATGGTACTGCATTTTCATTCAAACTCTGCTTCCTGCCTTTAAATGCATCGTAGATTAGTTTTCCAAAGAGGTACAGATCACCAGTAAGTGGCAGTAGCCTGGCTTAAAGACAGGCTGCACTTACACTTCAGAGGCGACTGCCTGGAACTGGGAAAGGGTTGCAGCCAAATGGAATTTATTAGCAGGATCTATAGAATGTGTTTGAAGAGCTACGGCGGTGTGAGCCCGCAGGCACACAGGTTGGCCCACCATCACACAAAGTCAAACAGGCCAACTGCTCAGGGGATTCAGACTGGCATGCCTTGTCAGCATTTCTTTATTCTTCCTTCAGAGAGACACAAATGGAACAAATTCTCAGTCCCAGTGACTTCTGCTTCTTGTGCATTTTCACCTCTTCCTTAGATCTTCCTTCCATGTTCCCAGCCTCCGCTCTAGCGCCTCTTCCCCAGGTGACATTAAGGAAGCAATCATTTCTTTAGTGGTTCCAGCTGATTCCCTCCCTGCCAGTACCTGGATTTCCTGTTGGGTTGGATTTTTAGCTGGGGAGAATTTTCTGTTTTTCAAGTAAGGATTTAAAACTCCATATTCAATGAGAAGGCTGTGGAATTTGGCTTCTTTACAAGAACTAATCAATGTAAAGTGTGGGCTACACTGAACCTGATCCTGAGAGACCTCTAACAGGAGTGGGAAAGATCATTCACTCTTCTTGGGGGTATGGAGCATTCAAAACTCATTGCAGAATGCTGACTTAGTTCTTCCAGATCTTTGCAGGAATCTCATCCCAGTAGGAATCACCTGAACTCAGCTAGAATTGTGAAGGTATGGAGGGAAGGTGATGGCATTTGCAGCCAGACTCATGTGCACTTAGGTGCCGGTTCCATCTTCACTGCCTGGGTGACCTTGGAGAAGCCAGACTCCCTTCCCCTTAAAGCCATCTGTGGCAAGAGGTGTGGTTGAAGTTTGGGTTGTGGTGTAGGAGAACAATCTGCCATGATCATGGGTCTTCCTATGGGATGACATTTGTAGTTTTCCATTATTGTAAATTATTGTCATGAAGGAAATCTTGCAGTTCTGAATTTCAGAACAAATAGTCTTATAACCTTTTTTTCACACAATAGCTAATTTTATGCTAACACATTTCACAGTCTATTTCATTTTTTGACAGAAGTCTGAATTCTCCATATCCTAGGACCTTGGTTGGGTTGGGATACTGGGTGTCTTGCCAGTGGGTTTCAGCCCTGGGCAAGTTCGCTATCAATGTGACCAAAGAAATTGACAGCAAAACATTCTTTGGGGTGAAAGGGTTTATTACCCGGCTTCTTTTCCTGGCAGTAGGTCGAGCACTAGCGTCTCTACCTCTGCCCAGAGCACTGGGCCGAGCTCTCTATATAGCACAATAATATCTTATTGCCTAAAGGTGTGGAAGCCGTAGCCTAGTAACAGGCCAGTGACATCATCAGGTGGTTTAAGTTCAGTGAGGATCCTGGCCTTAGGAATCCCAACTTCCCCACACTGGGTGGAGCATGTTCTAATCTGTGCGGTTTTAGTTGAGGCAGGAGGATTTCACTGTGCTTTCACCTTCTTCCCCACCAGCCCTCAATGTTAGGATTAAGTGAGATAATGTTTGTAAAACACCTGGGAATGAATTGGATCTATTTGTTGTTTAAGCGACTGAACTGACTTATTATTATCTCAATTTCTATCCACATTCAATTTTGTTTTTCACTACCAAACCCTCAAAAGCAGCCTAAACCTTCTCATTTCTATAACAGGGAGATTGTAATTATCTGTAGTTATCCTGAAACTGCTACTGCTAATGGCTGTTGATAGAACATCCCCATAACTGTGATGGGACTTTTTTTTCTTTCCTCTTTCATAATTTGGGTGCATTTTATCTGAGTATGAAGAAGCTCACAGCAGTAGTTTAAAAGAGAAACACAATGATGTCTGGTCATTCTCACCAGATGCTCTGGCCCATTTCCCCCCAGACAGGATCTCTGCCACATGAATATTCAGGGAGCCCTGAGGAGTCCATTAAAACAAAGTTGAACTCTACCTGTTTATAGATTACTTCTCTATGTAATTACACTATGTTTCAGCAGCTAATGGGAATGAAACTTCTTAACAAAAACAACTGACTTTCCATAACATGAATTAAAGGAGAAATTAAGGTCAATTCTGTTTCAAATAACTGTCTCAAAAGGAAAAAAAAAATCTCTTCATTAATCAAAAGCATCCAGATCTACTTCTCCCTATTAATCCAGGCATATAGAAGCTCCTAACACTTGTAACCAATCTCTGTCTGCTCTAATGGATATTCGGAACCTTTATTGATTTGGGCAAATTTGCTTCTTCTAAGGTCAATAATGATAAATGAGTCATGTTCTGCATGAAGTGACTTGGTACTTTGAATTAAATGATTGTAATTATCTGTAGTTATTCTGTAAGCGCTATACTGTTACTACTGTTGACAGAACATCCGTGTGATTGTGATGGGAAATTTTTTCTCCACTCTTTAATAGTTTGGGTGCATTTTATCTGTGTGGAAAAGCTCACAGCAGTGGTTTAAAAGGGAGTCAAGACGGTGCAGGGCCTCTTCCTTTGTACTTCTGTCCTCATCTGTCTCTGGTTGGTGCTGGTCACAGCCTGCCACCTGAACCTGCAGACTTTGAGGTAGGGGCCAAGCCACGTGCTCCCAGTGTTTTTCCAGTGGTGAGTGAAATCAGGCTCAGACCCCAGAGATGAAAGGTTAATCACCCACTCTGTTTCCTAGGCCATTCTAATAGGGTATCTGGAAGTGATCATCCACCCTGCGGTGTTAAACACTCACTAGCAATGAGGCAACTCTGCCTGCCCACAACCCTTGCTGAGCTCCCATCTGCAGCCACAGTTTGAAGGGAGTGATCTGTGTGCAAAGCCCTGTGTTCTGCCTCCATGCTGCAGGACTTCCAGATTACAGCAGGTCCAACTGAATGCAGGCTCTTAGCCAACCTCTGGCTCAAGGGCATTGCCCGTCTGTGCTTCAACCTCCAGGTGAGGATAGTCTAGAGGCAATTTAGGGTGGATTTAAAAGGAGGAAAGGTCCACTACTTCATCCCCTCCAGCTATATGCTTCTCTAAACTCAGCATGAAGAGATTTGTGTTTTAACATGTGTGAAGCAAATTTCTTTTTTAAAATGCTTTAGGAGAAAAATATTATGTTGGTGTGGATAAAGTGAAGGTTTTTGTGGGCAGGATTCTCACCTGGCCCTGGTTGGCTAGCTCACTACACACGTGTAGGCAATACGTTGTTATTGACTCTATATAAAGAGCTCCGCCCAGTGCTCTGGGAGATATGGTGGTACAGCTGCAAGGCGCAGGAGAGCAGAGGCTGGGGTGGCGGCCATGCCCAGGACAGAGACTGGGACAGCTGTGCAGATAGGCCCAGAGGCGGAGACTGGCTTGCTGCATTCAGACTTGCTCTGCGTGAATGGGATTCTGGTGATGGACCTGCCACCGTACAAATAAAGTTGGCTATAACCCTTTTACCCTAAGAACGTCATTTCTTTGGTCACACTGAATCCACAGTGAACTTGCTCGACGCTGAAACCCATTGGCAAGACAATTGGCGACAGTTGGCAGGGTTCATTTGTGACCAAGGAAAAGAAAAGGCTGCCCTCATAGGAGGAGTGTTTCAGCAGGCTGCACCTATGAACAGGGAGACATTTGAGTGTCCCCCAGTGGACATGTGGTACTGTGAAGGGGTGGAGGACTGGGGTCCACCCCAAGAGAAAGAAAATTTGTTGCTGACTGAAATGGCGTCACTATGAAGTGCTGTGGAAATAGTAAAGGATGTCGTGGTGGCCCGGGAGGAATCAGCACGAGAAGGAGCAGCGGCCCGAGAAGCAGCAGTATGGGAGCGCAGGCTGCCAGGTGCCATGGGGCAGGTGAAGGATGTAGTGGAGCCGTCAGTCCCAGAAATGGAGGAGCTGAGGTTTGACAAACAGGTGGGGGTGGAGGCCCTGCCAGTGCCAGAGATATTGGCCCCTCCTCGGTGGAGACCCCACCTGGTTGAAAGCTGGTGAAGAGCCGTAAGGACTCGGCAACTGCGGGTTCTTTCAGGAGACGTGCAGCCCCCTCCTCAGGTTGTGGAGCTCTCCATGCTCTGCTTCTATCCTCAGGCTCTAGAACAAAAGGAAATATGGTCTGCTTCTTGAAGGAGGAATTTAAAGGGCCCCGGGAAGGTCACACGGACCCAGATGTGGGTTGGTTTGAAAAGGCAGGAGCAGACAGAAGGAAATTGGATGACTGGAGCTGTGGCAACACTGAGACCGGAGCAGCGGTTCTGGCCACTGAGGATGAAGCAGAAGCCAGAGACAATGCAACAAGATTGGCCTGTGTGTCTGCAAGGCTTTCTGCTGGAGAGGCTGGAGAAGGTGGGTACTGTAAGGCCCACACAGGGTCCTTTTGGTAACTCCTTTGAGTAGAACTGGTTTGAATACAGTCAGGATGACCACTTGGTGGCAATGGATCTCCTCAGGCTTGAGAGTTATTAAAATTTGTTGTAATCTTTTTAACCTGTATATTGTCACAGATTATGGAATTAATTACAATGTTCCAGCTTCCTTGCATAGGGACTATTGCAGAGGACTGAGGGCATATAGATTGAGAGGCAAGATTCCTGGAGGGGTGGAGTGTGGATAAAGTGAAGGTGCCTGTGGCCAGGATTCTTACCTGGCCCTGGTTGCCTAGCTCACTGCACACATGTGGGCAACATGTCGCTGTTGACCAGCTGGGGGACAGATATTTTACAGCCAGTTCAGTGTTCAAACCATGAGAAGACCTTTCATTCCTGTAGATAAATGAGAAAGGAGAGGGCAAACCAGCTCAGAACTGGAGAAGCAGCCCTTACAAACACTTTTCCATAGGTCTTTTTCCATGAAATATCCCATGAAAATACTTAACTTTTTTTTTATCATTCAACAAAGATTTATTATGTTTCTTTTGTGGTTGAAGCTAAGTTTTTTAATTTTTATTATTATTTTATTTTTTTATTTTATTAAGGTATTATTGATATACACTCTTATGAAGGTTTCACATGAAAAAACAATGAGGTTACTACATTTACCCATTTTATCAAGTCCCCACCCATACCCTAATGCAGTCACTGTCCATCAGTGTAGTGAGATGACACAGATTCACTGTTTGCCTTCTCTGTGCTACACTGTTTTCCCCGTGGTCCCCCACACCATGTGTATTAAGCAAAATACCCCACAATCCCCTTCTCCCACCCTCCCCACCTGCCCTCCCACACCCCTCCTTTTTGGTAACCACTAGGTCCTTCTTGGAGTCTCTGAATCTACTACTATTTTGTTCCTTCAGTTTTGCTTCATTGTGATACTCCACAAATGAGGCAAATCATTTGGCACTTGTCTTTCTCTGCCTGGCTTATTTCACTGAGCATAATACCCTCTAGCTCCATCCATGTTGTTGCAAATGGTAGGATTTGTTTCCTTCTTATGGCTGAATAGTATTCCATTGTGTATATGTACCACCTCTTCTTTATCCATTCATCTACTGATGGACACTTAGGTTGCTTCCATATCTTGGATACTGTAAAAAGTGCTGCAATAAACATAGGGGTGCATATGTCTTTTTGAATCAGAGAAGCTTGGGTAAATTCCAAGGAGTGGGATTCCCGGGACAAATGGTATTTGTATTTGTAGTTTTTTGAGGAGCCTCCATATTGCTTTCCACAATGGTTGAACTAGCTTACATTCCCACCAGCAGTGTAGGAGGGTTCCCCTTTCTCCACATCCTCGCCGGCATTTGTTGTTCTTAATCTTTTGGATGGTGGCCATCCTTACTGGTGTGAGGTGATATCTCATTGTGGTTTTAATTTGCATTTCCCTGATGATTAGTGATGTGGAGCATCTTTTCATGTGTCTGTTGGCCATCTGAATTTCTTCTTTGGAGAACTCTCTCTTCATATCCTCTGCCCATTTTTTAATCGGGTTATTTGCTTTTTGGGTATAGAGGCATGTAAGTTCTTTATATATTTTGACTGTTAACCCCTTGTCTGATATGTCATTTACAAATATATTCTCCCATACTGTAGGATGCCTTTTTGTTCTGTTGATGGTGTCCTTTGAAAATACTTAACTTTTGTACCTTCATGTGGGTAATAACTTTTCACTAAAAAAAAAGCCATGGGATCAGTGCACAACTGTTATCCACCAACTTTTCCTTTCATCCAGAGAGTTATAGACTACTTTATGGAACAGTTGTTTTGATGTCAATGGTTATACCAATGAAGCAGAAGAAAATGTAAACTCTAATCGATCATCCTGAAAGCAAATATTCAAGAGAACCTAACTTTGCAAAGCATGAGATCCTGTATTTCCCATCCTACATAAACCGAAATTTCCCTTTAAGGAACCAGAGCACAAACTGCAATTATCATTGGTAAAATTGACCAATGGGAATAAAATGATTCATTTTCCTCAAAATCAAACACCTCTGGTGTTTTTCAAAAATGTACTAGAAACTGCAACCTCTATCCCTCCTTTCCTGAGAGCACCGAAGGGAATAGGACTGTTAAGGGAAGTGATCCTCAGCAAATTATCAGTTGCTGAATTATGAAATTAGAAAAATTGGACACATCTTCTCTTCACAGTTATGGCTCTAGGTCTATTTCCCCATTCCCACAACAAAATGGAATCTTAAATGAAAAATTGCAGCATCTCCACCCTCTAATGAAATGTGCAGAAGAAATGAAAAACGCATTACTTTACCCCATGTGTATGTACTACATCATTACACCACTGAGAATGTTTCACTAATGATACAGAACATATGGGGGCCTTACATAATGAACTACAGTGAGGTACATTAAAAATATAGATGAGTTTAATTTGATATATTTATTTAATTGATTTTTTTAAAAACTTTATAATCAGGCAGTTTCATAAAACACCTACAAATGGGCATTATTCCCATTGGTGGAGTCCTGACTCTTTGTTATTATGAAGCTTTCACCAACATAAGTAGGAAGTGATCTAGTAAGTCAAAATAAAGGATATACTTCAGTCCAAACTCTGGCTATTGAATAGTTTGGGTTGGGAACTCATTCTGTTGACATCTTCTTCTGAGTGTTGGCTCTACCTCTGGGAAAGTTCTCTGGCACAATTCAATATGCTCACATTTGTGATGATCATTTCCCTTCCTCCCTAAGTTGTTACCCTCTCCCTTCAATCACCTCCAAGAAAAAAGTGTGGGGGGCATTTTTCAAAAGTTGCCATCCTAGTGCTTACAAAAATATGAAGATATAATTTGATAGAGAATGTTAATGCTTTCAAATACAGTACTTAATTAGACTTTACACCCTTCAGGAAGTAGGAAGTAGCTTGCTTATAGTGAGTGCTGGATGGTCAATGTACTGAATTTAATGAGTCAGCTTTTCATTGGACCCACATCACAGTTATTTGTCCACCTTCATATGCTCAGTAGAATCGCAGTCTTCATTATTTTCAGAAAGTGAAAGTTTACCTTTAGGATTCAAAGAGGAAGGGACAGCTCTTTTTATTTCATTTTTTTTTGTCCAGTTCTGATTTTTGTATAATAATATCCATATTCAGCAACAGGTTGCAACAATTCAGAAACCTTAGCTTAGATTAAAATTCAGACTAAAACTCAATTTTCTGTTACAATAATTTTATATAACCCCTGTTACATCTTAATTTATGGAAATAATTAGAGCAAATTAGATCACAGGAAAGTTTAATTAGCCAGGCATAGTTTTGAATTAAAGTTCATTTTCAGTGAAAATTAGAAAAGCCTGAGTACTTGGTTCTTTATTTGATGATTTACCATCATACATCAGTGGTATCCTGGCAAGTGAGGGTGAGGCAGCAGCCTGGAGGGTGGTGTGTTCTGACCCACAACTGGGGACAGTGTCACAAAAGCTGAATGGTCAGGAAAGAAGATTGCTGAAAATGGAGAGCCAGCTATTTCCACTGCATTTAGTTCCAGGTTAAAATTTCCTGCTCATGATTCTGCATTTATGATTTTCACATTGCTTGAGAAGGTATTGTTTGATTTTTTTTTTAATCAGTGTCTTATTCCCACATCCTATCTTCTGGAAGCCATAGGATAGTGTTTGTATCTGACTATTTATACCTGAATATTTAGACATGAGGATTATGTTTTATACATGAGGTAATAACTTTTCAGATTTTACATTCACTATTGTGATTTTACTTTTGTAATATTCCTATTATAAGGTTTTGCAAAAATACCATACACAGCAGGTGGCTTGATATTTACTTTGTATACATAAAAGATTTGGCTGATGATTAAGGCCTTTAATTCAAATTTATTTAGTCATGGTGATTTAATTTGGATTAAGGTAGGTAATTAAGGTCTCTCTTTAAAGTCTGGCTCAAATCTCCACTCTTCCAAGAAGCCACCCTGAACTCTCAGTTTGTTTCCCCTGGTCCCTTACATTAACCCTCATAGTCTCATAGTCTGCCTTGTATTAAGATTACGTACTCATACTTCCCAACCTCCTGTAAGCCAGGGACTTCTATCATTCATCTTTGCATATGCCACAGCACTTAGCACAGGGCTTTGTCTGTAGTAGGTGTTCAATAAATATTTATTTTACTAATTACTAATTGTTTATTTTAGTTAATTAATGTGAGGAATTGTTTAGTATTCAGACCACATAGTTTTTGAAATACATCCATGTGCAATGAATACCTTTGAATTTCTTCATTCACTGTGGCAGCCCGAGGAGCAGTGACTAATTTGGTAACTTAGATTGAAGTAGCCACCAGCTCAGGGTCCACATGTTCACTAACCACCTTTTCCTCTGACATCTCTACCGATCTCAACTCAGGCCAATGATTCCAGTGTGGAAAGCAGGAATCATATTAGCCAAAGATCACATGAAATCAATATTTTGTATCCTAAGTAGAACACCATCAGACATAGAGTTTAGCTGATCATATAAATCAACCATAAAATTAAACTGAACTTCTCGTGAATATGGTGGGTTATATCAGAAACTTCTTGCACAAGGGGAGTTTAAATAAATGTAGTGAAGAATTACCACAAAAAATACTGGAAGCATGTGTTCATAAATTACTCTTAAATTAAGAATATGAAACTTACTTTGACTGTAATTTGACCAAGTAACTTTTTTTCTGTCCTTCTTCTATCATCACATAAAGTGCCAACAATAACCACTGGTTCCCATTAAAACGCATACATTTTGAAATTTTTATTTTTTCAGGTACCTTTTCCTCAGTGTCTGCACCAGCTTATATTCCCACCAACAGTGCATGAGGATTCCCTTTTTCCACATCCTTGGCTATACTTGCTTTTTCTTATGTTTTCGATAATAACCATTCTAACAGGTATGAGGTGGTATCTCATTGTGGTTGTGATTTGCATTTCCCTGATGTTTAATGATGTCGAGCATCTTTTAATGTACTTAGTGGACATCTGTGTGTCTTCTCAGGGAAATATCTGTTCAGATCTGCCCATTTTTTATTAGATTGTTCGCTTTTTTTGCTGTTGAGTTGCATGAGTTGTTTGTATATTTTGGATATTAAACC
Organism: Smutsia gigantea; assembly: GCA_032199065.1. Taxonomy (NCBI): domain Eukaryota; kingdom Metazoa; phylum Chordata; class Mammalia; order Pholidota; family Manidae; genus Smutsia; species Smutsia gigantea. The sequence continues at coordinate 121,651 of JAVSCE010003478.1, read as the reverse complement.
CTGATCAGATATATGATTAGTATTTTCTCCCACTCAGTGATTTGCCTTTTCATTTTGTTGATGGTTTCCTTTGCTGTACAGAATCTTTTTATTTTGATCTCGTCCCACTTATTTTTTGCCTTTGTTGCTTTTGCTTTTGTAGTTCATAGAAATTTTAGAATTGTTTATTCTATTTCTGTGAAAAATGCCATTGGTATTTTTTTGTTTTAATTTTTTTTATTTCGGTATCATTAATATAAAATCACGTGGGCAACATTGTGGTTACTAGATTTCCATTATCAAGTCCCCACCACATACCCCATTATAGTCACTGTCCATCAGCATACTAAGATGCTATAGAGTCACTACTTCTCTTCTCTGTGCTATACTGCCTTCCCTGTGCCCCGCCCCCCCAAATTATGTGTTGCCATTGGTATTTTGATAGGGATTACACTGAATCTATTGCTTTGGGTAATATGGACATTTTAACAATATTGTTGCTTCTAATCCATAAGCATGGAATATCTTTCCATTTGGTTGTGTCTTCTTTAATTTCTTTCATTAATATCTTGTAATTTGCAATATATTAGTCTTTCATCTCCTTGGTTAAATTTATGCCTAAGTATTTTATTATTTTTGATGCAACTGTAAATTATATTATTTTTTAAATTTCCTTTTCTGATAGTTCATCATTAGTATAGGAATGTAACAGATTTTGCATATTGATTTTGTTTTCTGCAGCTTTACTGAATTCTCTTAATAGTACTGACAGTTTTTTGATGGGGTCTTTAGGGTTTTCTATATATAAATATCACATTGTCTGCCCATAGTGACAGTTTTACTTCTTCCTTTCCAATTTGAATGCCTTTTATCTTTTTTTCTTGCCTAATTGCTCTGGTAAGACTTCCAATACTGTGTTGCATAAAAGTGGCCAGAATGGGTAAGTGGGTATCCTTTTTCAGCTTTTCACCATTGAGTATGAGGTTAGCTGTGGAATTGTCATATGTGGCCTTTATTATATTGAGGTATGTTCTCTCTCTATACCCACTCTGTTGAGAGTTTATACCATAAATGGATGTTGAATTTTGTCAAGTGTTTTTTTTTTTGCATCTATTGAGATATGATTTTTATTCTTCATTTTGCTAATGTGGCATATTACATTGACTGATCTGTTGATGTTGAAACATCCTTGCATCCCTGGAATAAGTCCCACTTGATTATTGTGTATGGTTCTTTTAATGTACTGCTGAATTCAGTTAGCTAATATTTCATTGAGGATTTTTGTACCTGTGTTCACCAGGATATTAGCCTATAATTTTCTTTTATTGTGGCATCCTAGTCTGGTTTAGCATCAGGGTAATTTTGTCCTCATAAAATGAGTTTGAAAGAGTTCCGTCCTCTTCAGGTTTTTGGAATAGTTTGAGAAGGATTGTTAGTAATTCTTTGAATGTTTGGTAGGATTCACCAGTGAAGCCATCTGGTCCTTTATTTTTATTTATTGGGAGGTTTTGATTACTGATTCAGTCTAGTTACCAATCTGTTCAGGTTTTCTATTTCATCATGATTCAGTCTTATTAGGGTATATATTCCTAGGAATTTATCCATTTCTTTCAGGTTGTCTAATTTGTTGGTGTATAACTGTTCATAGTAGTCTCATGATTATTTGCATTTCTATGGTATCAGTGGTAACATCTCCTCTTTCATATCTAATTTTATTTATTTGAGTCTTTTTTTTTCTTTGGTGAGTTTAGCTAAAAGTTTGTCAATTTTGTTTATTTTTTCAAAGAACCAACTTTTAGTTTCTTTTTAGTCTCTATTTTATTTATTTCTGTTCTAATCTTTGTTATTTCTTTCCTTCTACTAAATTTGGGCTTTGTTTGTTCTTCCCTTCTAGTTCATTGAGGTATAAAGTTAGATTGTTCATTTGATACCTTTCTTGTGTGTTGAGGTAGCATTTATCACTATGAACTTCCCTCTTAGAACTCCTCTTGCTTCATCCCAGAAATTTTGGTCTGTTTTCCATTTTTACTTGTTTCAAGGTATTGAAACTTTCTCTTTTAATTTCTTCTTTGACCATTGATTGTTCAGTAGCATGTTATTTAACCTCCACGTAATTTTTTCTTTCATCACTGTAGCATAATATTTCAACCATGACCACTGGTTCCAGTCAAAACACATTTTATGTTATCTGAAGACCAAGACTTAATTTTCAGAGAATGGTTAATACGAATTTCTATTAAACTGAGTTAATAAAAATGTCAATCATTTTCGCAATAATAGAAAAAGGTTGTTGTATATTCAATTGCATTCTATCAGACATGATAAATCGAAGGCATAGAGATTTTGCTAAGTATCACATAGCAGAACAAGGGTAGTACAATGTCAAATACATGTCTTTTTCTTCTATTAGGATATTGAGCTATACAATCTGTGTCTGAGTATTATCTAAAACTGGCTTACCTATCATAATGTCTTAAGCAGGACCCCAAGTATCCCCCAAATACTTTTCTTTTGTCTCTGAAATGTTTTTAGACTTATATTTTAATATTATGTTTCATATCATAGGAATCTGAGATGCATCAAATAAAACAAAATCACATTGAGAGATTATGACTTGAGGGACCTTCTTATTCTACCAATAGGTTTACTGAACTTGACACACCATCACTTAATAAGAATTTATGGTCTAAACAACCCCTCCCTCTTTACCCAAGTTGAAGAAATGATTAAGAATATTGAACTGAAAGTACCATTGAATTTTTCACTTTAAATGGGTGAATATGAATTTATGGTATGTAAATTATATTTCAATAAAGATGTTTTAAGAAAGTACACTTTATGGATTGCTGCAAGTAAGTAAACAGAAATGGTTTGGAGAGCTACCCAGATTTAGTTCTTCAGAAAGTGTCAATTTAGACCAAAGATTTGAGAGCTAGAAGAGAACTTAACACTTCTAGCCACAAAATTAGAGGCCCAGAAAGGCTGAATAATTTGGCCAATATCTCACAGTGAATTAAAAGCAAAGGCACGTTTTGAAGTCCATTCCCCTAAAACAAATGGGATCAAACTTTGTCACTTTAAATTCTTCTGAGTTTACTGCCTTTTTCCCTGTGTTTCAGGGTCCATACTTCTTCAAAAGTTAATGATCTTTTAGGCATAATGTAGTCTTAGGCTTTAAACTGTCAGATCAGAACCTAAAAGCACCAAATAAAATAAGGCTTGGTCTAAAATATTTCTGTGAAAAAGGAAACAAATTCTTCCTTCTCCTTTTCTTGATTCTTATTTCATTAATCTTATCATACTTGTCCTTTATTTTAAGCTTTCTCAAGTCATTTTTGGAAAAGGGTATAAGCAAATAAGAAATTTCAAAAATCAAAAATATCAGTCATAATCATATTACATTGTCTCCCCTATTGATTGTCTCTGAAATCAAAGGTTCTACATCTTCAATATTATTAAGACTGCACTGAACCTGGTAAAAAAAAATGCCTGTATACTACAAGCCATTTGAGTTAAAAGTCTGAACTTTTATCCATAAACTAGAATAGATCACTGCATTTGGAGCAAGTATCCACTTATTGTCCATATTGTGGTTGAATTCATTATAAAAAGAAACAACCTTTTTTTAACCTTTGTTTTTGGCTTCAGGACTAATTTCACTTAAAAAAAATGTGTGCTTCGTATTTGAAGCCAAATGAATTTCATATTTGCTATAAGAAAGATGTACTTCATTATTTGAAACAATAACCCATGTTTTGCTGAGAGACATAAAAAAATTGAAATTAATGGAGAGACACACCACATTCCAATGTAGAATGAGAATTTTTCAAAGACTAACATCTTTCTAATTTCTAGGTTTAATTCAATTTTGTTCCAGATCCTAGCAAGATTTTTTTTCTTAAATTTTACATTTATTTTTAAGTTTAACTAGGAAAATAAAACAGTGAGACTAGAGAAGAAAGTAAAAGGGGTAGTGTAGTGAGCAGAAGAAATCAGAGGTAAAGTTATATAAAATTCTAAAAAATGTGATAAAAGCTATAATAATAAAAAATATAGTACTGACATGTGGATCAACGAAAATCAAAATGGAAACCAGGGGAAAAGACTCTGGTATATATGTACTAGAATTTAAGTAAAATGGAAAAATTAAAAATTGCGTCCTTGAAATTTACTTAGATAGCAGGAGAATCATTTTATCTCTTTCAGACCCTGCCCAATATATCCCCTCTGCTTATAGAGGTATTGGCAGGAAATTAATTCAACCAACTGATTTATTTATTTATTTTTCACTTTATTATGTATTTTTTTTATTAAGGTATCATTGATATACACTCTTATGAAGGTTTCACAAGAAAAACAATGTGGTTACTACATTCAACCATATTATCGAGTCCCCTCCCATACCCCATTACAGTCACTGTCCATCAGTGTAGTAATATGCCACAGAGTCACTACTTGTCTTCTCTGTGCTACACTGTCTTCCCCGTGACCTCCCCACACCATGTGAACTAAGCATAATATCCCTCAATCCCTTTTTCCCTCCACCCTACCCGCCCTCCCTCCCCACCCCTCTTCTTTGGTAATGGCTAGTCCCTTCTTGGAGTCTGTGAGTCTGCTGCTATTTTGTTCCTTCACTTTTACTTCATTGTTTTACTCCACAAATGAGGAAAATCATTTGGTATTTGTCTTTCTCTGCCTGACTTATTTCACTGAGCATAATACCCTCTAGCTCCATCCATGTTGTTGCAAATCAACCAAGTGATTTAATCCACAAACCTCGAAGCCATTATCCAAGCTCTGATTCCAAAACTCTGCCTGTTGATTGTAAAACTAAAGTCATACGGTCAGGTTACACTGCCATTTTGGCTATGAATGCTGTCTTAGGAAGTGGACCCTGAGATAAGCATTTGTGTGCAAGTAGTTACTTAGGAGGTAATCCTAGAAAATGGCAGAACAGTAGAAAATAAGACAGAGAGGGAAAGTCCCCCAAAATACTTTATTTTCAAGCACTTTAACATTGTGAGGAAGTAGAGCCTGATTTTGCTGGGGAAATCTGGGCACCAGTAGAAAACATGTACCTAGACTCATCTACTCCAGCTGACCAAAGGGAAGGAATTCAGTGTTTACACCACAAATTCTTTCAGTTATTTGGCATTGACAGTGCTAAGTTCGGAGAGGAACAGGCATTAATCTCTGGGTACTTCCAACCTGCTGTTCCAGCAACCAAACTTTGGTGCCCAGATAATGCCTCAGACAATAAATGCAGGTGTTGGCAGTTCAAGGTTGGACCAGCAAGCTCTGAATTGCTAACAGCAAGGGGATATAGATGAAGGAAAAATTACCAGTATCTTATACAAGAGCCAGTACACTGGGCATGTAATTTGCATAATAAAGAAATAAGACTTTTTAGTTTTTCTGTGACAACTTGAACTGAAAAAAAAAAGGGAAAGGAATTTGTGTCTCTCACAAATGGTGTGTCTCTATATTTGATAATTGCTGAGCTGAGGAAAGACATGACAAGTGACCAAACTCAGTAGGGAAAAAGCAACTTGGCATCTGGCCAATATGAGGAGACATAATTGTGACAGTATTGGAGGGTGCCACTGTGGAATTTTAGACATGATGATGTTACATAACAAATCTTAGGGCATTTCCACTTCCATGTTATACCCTCCTTCAATTACCTCCAAATTTTCAGTAAAAATGTGTTATGCATAACAGCCTTGTGTTAGCAGTGCCTTGGGAAATAAAGATGAAGGGACTGTGTCCATACTAAGGATGAAGCTGTGCAGAGTGCTGACAAGATGGTCAGAACTGTTTGACAGTTGAGCCACAGTTGGTATGAGTTGGTGGACACCCAGAGATGTAAGTCTCCACAGGAGTTACTGGAAATATCAGGTAGACTGCTAGTGATTGTGTTCCTTTATTTATATTTTATTTTAAATAATAATCCCAGAAAGCTATAAACTTGATTCTCTCGTAAAATTTTGATATGTTGCTCACTATAAACTTCTGCATTCATTTTGATTTTAAAAAATATTTCATCAAAATATTATGTATCTTAAACAACAACAAATGTTGGCAAGGATGTGGAGAAAAGGGAACCCTCCTACACTGCTGGTGGGACTGCAAATTAGTTCAACCATTGTGGAAAGCAGTATGGAGGTTCCTCAAAAAACTCAAAATAGAAATACCATTTGACCCAGGAATTCCACTCCTAGGAATTTACCCTAAGAATGCAGCAGCCCAATTTGAAAAAGACAGATGCACCCCTATGTTTATTGCAGCACTATTTACAATAGCCAAGAAATGGAAGCAACCTAAGTGTCCATCAGTAGATGAATGGATAAAGAAGAGGTGGTACATATACACAATGGAATATTATTCAGCCATAAGAAGAAAACAAATCCTACCATTTGCAACAACATGGATGGAGCTAGAGGGTATTATGCTCAGTGAAATAAGCCAAGCCGAAAAAGACAAGTATCAAATGATTTCACTCATATGTGGAGTATAAGAACAAAGAAAAAAACTGAAGGAACAAAACAGCAGCAGACTCACAGAACCCAAGAACGGACTAATAGTTACCAAAGGGAAAGGGACTGGGGAAAATGGGCGGGAAGGGAGGGATAAGAGGGAAAAAGGGGCATTACGATTAGCAGATGTAATGTTCTGGGGGCACGGGGAGGGCAGTACAACTCAGAGAAGACAAGTAGTGATTCTATAGCATCTCACTATGCTGATGGACAGTGACTGTAATGGGGTTGGTGGGGGGACCTGATAAAGGGGTAGTTTAATAACCGTAATATTGCACATGTAATTGTAGATTAATGATAATAAAATAAATTATATTAAAAAATATATATATATTATGTATCTTGATCACTGAGGTTTTCTTAATGCCTCCTTAGGTTTTTCCCTGGAGGTGAGTCTCTCACTCATTTCACCCAAGTCCTGGTTTTGACATGGGGTTATTTGGGTCATATCATATGCAAAATATAGTGACAGTGATTTTATTCATTACTGGAAGGAGGAAATGGTAGTGAAGAAGTTGATTTTAGTTATTTTGAAAAAAGAAATCCAAAGTTCATCCTTTGTAGCAAATAAATTTTAGTTTGATTTAAGTGTTAAAATAATTAAAATACAAGAGAATTAACATTAGATCTGAGGAGAGAACGAATTCCTAAACATAAAACAAAAGAAAAAAACTACAAAGAAAAATATGCATAGATTTAACTCCATGAAAACTTAAAACTTCTTTTTGTTTCAAAACACTTGAAAAGTAGACAATTAAGGAAATGTGCAACAAATATTTTGAAATATCTAAATCATTAATACATTAACATTATTTTTGAAAAGTAATTCTGAAGTTTGACTAAAGATCAGTAAAACCATCTGTACTCCTTAGTAGAGAAATCTCACCGTTAAGAATCTATTCTAATGAAATAGGAACAAAAGCAAAGATTCGTATATAAATATAGTATCATATAGGGTTATCAGTAATACCAAAAATTCTTGAAAGAATCCAAAAGTGAAACAATGCAGGGATGGTTGAAGGAATCATGGCACAGTGATAGGATGGGACATTATACAAATACAAACATTATGCTTTGAAAGAATATTTAGCTTGGTTTTGAGCTATAGCAGTGGGTCTACATGTCTGAGGGTGGCATAGCAGAGAGGACATCAGGAACATATCTTTGAGTTGAATGTGATCATTGCAAAGGACACTACAAATGACTGAAAGACAGAGGTCTCTCTTACAAAATTTTCTGCATTATATAAATCCTAGGTTCTGTGTAAGAGCTTAAAGGAGGGAAATAAAAGGTGACAAGTTGGGATTTCTATCAGATTCTGGGAGAGGGGGATTCTATATCAAATGTGATTTAATTTAGAAAGATAATGTCACACAGTAGGGATGAGATTATAGGTGATTTTCATTTTCCTGTTTATGCTTTTCAGCATTATATTTAAGAATGTATTCTTGGAGCAAAAGACTTCTGTATCTCAAATAGTACATCTTATCACTTTGCCATATCTTCCAGATGTTTGAGAAAAACTTCTTTTAAATAAACATAATTTTGAGCTGTAGGGAAATAGAAGCCTTGAAAAATAGAATTATTTTTCCAATTATTTTTATAGTTTAATAATAGAAATCCACATATATTTTAAAAAGGAATAAGATGGCAACAGAAATGTGTTCTGTGTTACAGAAAACAAATGTCAATATGGGTGCTCTTTGGAATGATCTAAAGACTTTTTTAAAGAAATCCTTGTTGATTAAAGATCATTTTCTGCATTTCTAATATGTTCAGTACTGACTCAGTTCTGTATAAGGTCACAGGTTACAGCATGAGGTGTACTGAGCTGGGTATTAAGGAACAGAATTTCCAGTGCCCCTCCTATCGCTCCCCATCCAAGAAAGCTTGACCACTATTCACCACCCTTGCTCAATGTAAAAGGAAGGACTTTCTTATAAATCTTTGTCAGTTTTAGGTTGCATCTCCTTGAAATATTTGCAAATATGAATATTGACTTAATAAAATCTTAGGTAAAATTCATCTTTGGATCTACATACTTAGCTTACAAAATACATGCCAAACAGCAATTGTATTTTATTTAATTGCTGATATCTTCAATGTTGGGAATGTAGATGGTTGTAAGAGATCCAACCTCAGAATCAGAAAAAGCAACATTTTTCAGTCTGGAGAAATGAGAAGGAATCTCCCAGTAGAAGATTATATATATATGTATGTATGCCTAAGCTTTTCATGAAAAGACAATTGTGGGTTTTTTTCCACTGATGGTATTTTAATGAGCATTTTGATTTTAGGCAGGTTGTGGTCTTAAAAAACTGATAGGAAATGTGTTTTATGAATAACAGTGAATCTAGTCGGCATAGTATCACCATGTCCTTTGCTCAATGGGAATATCCAGTGCTGAATCACAGACTCTCCTTCCTTAAAGGGGGTAATACCATGCAGGAAATTCAAATCCAGTATTAAATAATTTTTTTTTTTAATTACAAAGGCAACATTCCTCCCCTGCCTGCCCTCCCCTATCTCCCACCTCCCCACTGTGGTTTGCTTTTTGTCTTGGCTTCCTGACTCAGTGAACTCAGTGAATTACTGGGTGAAGTTTGTTATTTGACTCAAAAGACATATTGGCTAGCAGACTCATTTATTTTCCTATTTACCCCTGTCCCCCACAAAAAAAGGAGAAAAGAAGAAAGAAATCTTTTAAAAATTCATTGAAAATCATCATTTTGTTTGGGCCCTGAGATGGGCGTCTTAGATGAACTGTGAGCAGAGGGGTGGCCCGAGTGGCATCCTTTCAGGTGGCTTTCATTTTCATGCCTCGGAGACGGGCATCTTAAAAAAAAAAAAAAGCTGGCTATTCATATAAAGTTTAGAGAACTGAGTATTGTCTACTAAAGCAACAAGATTTACGAGAGATGTCTGGCTCAATTGCATTAGGGAAAAAATGATTTAAAAAAAATCGCTTCCCTGCCTTTTAAAATGAAAACCATCTGCAGTGAAAAATTTTAAATGATAAATCTTCTCCTTTCACACTGCTACTGATAAATGGTTAGTTTTCTTCCTCTTTTTGAAGGGGGCAGGATAAGGATACAGGAGTATGTGATATTCGTGTACATAGACCTTTTATTAAATATCTGTACACTCTCCTGCAATTTTTAATAAGATTCTAAGTTTTTATTATGATGATGTGATGAGAGCTATTGTGTAGAAATTCCAGACTAACTTTTTGTAGTTGAAGTTCAATAACATTTGACATTTCTTAGCTGTGAAAAAAAACCCCTTATTCTGTCTCAGTAAATACAGTGATTTCAAATCCATAGGGCATATTTAAGTCAAGATCTGTTCAATGTAATAACATTGTAAATTAGTTATTCTAGTTCATATTTATATTTGATGTAAAGCATTCAATAATAGATGATTTTTACAGTAAAACATACTGTTTATTATGTTAAAAATCTACAGGTTCTAGCATTATACATAATATGGAATGTAAAAGAAAGAATTCTATAATCATTGTTTTCTAGTTTCCCCAATTCATGTACTTGCCCACACATGGGTGTGCACGCGGGAGGGAAGTGCCTGAAGTAATACAACTGCATGTTAGCCTTTTACTTTTGTTTTTGTTTCTCTAAAATCATTTAGGCAAGTGTGCCTATTGTTTCATTAACCCAGATCCTGACAAAGGGTGAGAACCTAATAAATGGCAGGGACTGCATTTGGATAAAAACACACTTTGTAGTCTGTCACTCTGTTTATTAATCTAGAGGGCACTGACTCTCCTGTGGGTCACTGTGAAGCAGGAGAGAGCGGAACTATCCCTAAAGGTCTCTTCCTTCCCTCAAATGTAGGGGCACCCAGGCTTCTTTGGAAACACGTGAGTTTAATTGGGAATTTTGGCACCAACTTTAGTAGTCATAAACTAGGTAATTGTTTCCTAATGCAACCTGGCAGGGCCATTGAGAGCAGATTATACAGAGCTGCCATCCCAAGGTGTTCTAAACAAGTGACAAATCATTAACAGCAAGTCCCTGGATCTCCGTGAGGGGCTCTGTGGCTGCTACTGGAGGGAAACAAGACCAGAGCGGAATGAGGGAGACCTGAGTAGGCAGAAGCTGCTGAGTTAATGACGGGCACTGTCAGCGCTGAGCTCTGGGGGTGACTGCGCCGTCCTCATTTTCACCTTCTTTTCTGCGGTGTTGCTATGGTACCATCTCAGAGGTGTCATAGAAAAAGAGCAGGAGGTAGACTGATGAACGACATAAGGAAGTAAAGGATATGCAACAGCATAACAATATGAAGACATCCTTCCCACACAGACAAGTGTGGTGCACACTTCGATAGGGACCCATTAAATATGGAAGATGGCAGACAGGAGAGTTGGTTGAATTGTCAACAAATGACAAGTAAAAGGTGCTTTGGAACTATTTTATGGCCTCACTTATCCATAAAGATAATCATAGTACTGGACCTTTATTACTCAGGGTACAGTATTTTGTCACTAAATTAATTTATGAGCCCCTGGGAATCATTTACATGTGTGTATATGGGTGTTTTTTCTGTGGTATGGCAAGACTTATTATTTTAAAGGCTGTTTTCCTGCATTCTTTTCAAACTCCTGTTCCCTCCCATGCTCAGAGATTCCGTGAAGGTGCCAGCACCCTAACACTTTGACTTTGAAATTAAACGTCATGGTAACCTTGCCTCCTACAATATGTTAATCATCATTAGCCTAATTTTCTCTCTCTCTCTGTCATACTTTAGCCTTTGAATAAAAATCAGAGAAAAATTATTAGGAGCATTTAAACAAATTGCAGCATTTCAATGACTGCTGCTGTTGTCAGATTCCTTCCCAGCAGAGTTGGAAAAGTGACATTTCTTTAGTCTCCCAAGTTTGTCCAACTTTTTAAAATAGCATAAACAATGTTGAGGTGGCAAATAGATTTTGCTACAAACTTTTATTGTCTTATAATCATAGAGTCCAACAATGTATATATTTATGGGGGACATTTATTAAAAATACTCTGGCAGAAACACAGAGCAACTTTTCCTCATAATTTGATCGGAAACTAAAGTTCATATTTTATGGGTCATGAGGCATTCAGCATTTCCAAACTGGCTTGAGCAATTTCTGTAAAGAATATACCTAGAGTTTGTGTTACTTTGTTTTTCTTCCCTTTCCTCTTGTATACTTATTATTTATTTGCTTTTGCTCTCCATTTAAAAATCATGATAGCTGCTGGGAATGTCAACCAAAATAACATTCATAATCTGAAACCACTGCCCATTCTTTTCACACATATATCATATAACTGTCATTGGAAACCAAAGTCTGGGGTGATTTCACCAAACTCTTGGGAGGCCATTGCAGATACTTTTCTATAAAAAATATGTTTTTACTAAAATCATACAAAAGGACCCTCAGCCCTGACCTTACTGCATATTTATTTTTTGTAGGCATCAATTTACTGAGGCAAAGAAATAGGAGACGTTCTTAGAGAGAGATGAGATCCTGACTTCCAGACACTCCTCTTTTTCTGGCTCTAACTTAAGGTGTAGATTGTTATTAGAACTAGAGGCACTTGTTTGGGAAACAGAAATTGGACTTGCCTACACAGTGATTGCTAAGATCGATTAGGAAAAACTGGTCTTTATTCACTGATTTGTTCATTAACTCAACACTTAAGGAACAGCTCCCATGCACAAGGTCCTGTACTTGGTATAGGAAACAAAGATGAGTAAGGCACAGATCTCTCCCAAGAAGCTTGAATCCAGAGGACACCGTCTTTAAATAGCTTATATAATGCTGTGAGTAGCATGTATATATGCACTTATGACCTGAGATGTCTAGCAATGCATGACATTGTGCATAGTATAATTCACTTAAGGGCTTTTCCTGAGTATCAAATGAAATGAATTCTTTGGTTTTCAAAGGCTCTTTAGGTATTAAAAAAAAAACAACTTGAAGTGCTGGACACATGAGTACACTGAGGATGGTATTACAAACTTGTTGCAAGATAGTGGTAAAATGGGACTTGATGTGGTGGGAAAACCTTGAAATAGACCTCAAGATTTTGGAATTTGTTACCAACATATTATATCAATTTTGACAAGAAAATATCCTTTGCTGAAAATCATTAATTGTTCCTATGAATTGTGCCATTTGGCAAGTCAGTGTTAAGAGGCTCTTACGATCCTTCCTGAATTTCAACTGTATGATCTGGATACTTAACAGAACTTTTAAAAATAATTTACTGTCTTTTTATACCTTGCTCAAAATAATTTTCCTTCCAACTGTGATGACAAGTTACATCTAGCCCAGCAAGAATAGTATTGGGGAGAATTTGGAAAAACTCGATCATTATTTGATTAATTTAAATTTGATCACTAAATTTGGCTTTTTTGTTTTGAATTTCTCTCACTTCCTCAGATTTGAAAGTTGTCTGGAGATAGTAGTAACATTTGGGGTAGTACGTGCAATTTATAAAGTTACTAGTTCAGTACTGGTCCTTACTGAACAATTAATAATGTCATCTGTCATTATTAGTGACAATAAAAATGACACATACAAAATCTTGCAAGATAGCTAGAGGTCATCTATTTACCCCCTTAACATTACAAATTTTTGTAAATTAAAAAAAATTATCCAGCTTATTTGAAAGTTGAATTTAACATATTTACAACCTCCAAATATATTACAACGTGATTTTAAATTGCTTTGGGATCTTTTTAATACTCAAAAAAAGGTCAGCTTTTTCCACAATGTAAAATTTTGAGCCTTTATTGAAATATTTCTGCAAGAAAGCTGCTGGGAATTTTTATGCAACCATTAAATATACAAACACTTGTACAGTGTATCTCTATATACATACATATGTATATATGTGTGTGTGTGTGTTTATACATATTTATATAAAGCAAGCGTAGATATACATTCTTATATTTATCTGTACATACGTCTGCCCCTGCATCTGGAAGAATGTATTTGTGTTTGTAGAGAGTTGGTCCAGTGTTCATATCCAAATGCAAATTTTGACTCTTTGAAGCACATTTTCTTATTTGCATCTATTCCTTTCTCAGTAGTTTTGCCAGTTGGTATATTTCTTTGCTTATTTCTACTTTTTCTTCCTCTGCATCATCCCCCATGAAGTGGCGCTGAAAGATCACGTTAGCACAGTCCCATGATGTGAAATACCACAAGTTTGCAATTTTTTGGTCTTGAAAGCATCACCGGGCTGGGAGGATGGAAATCTTTCAGGAATTATACCAGTTTGTATTCGTCTCACATTTGGGACCAAATACAAATCCGATCCACTCTTTCTCCCTGTGAATATTCATAAAAAACAAAGTGCCAATTCTGGGCTAATCATGTATGGAACCAAACATGTTGATGAGTCCTAAGTATATACTGTATGTATGTATACATATGAATATATATTTTTATACACACTAATTTTGCTTATGTCCTCCTCTGTGCAATTTGTTTGTTTAGTATAGGGGTTGCTGTTATAAGTGTTAATAAGCTGCTGAAAGCTTGGCACCTATTACTTGAAATGACAGCTATGTTAGAAGCCTATTAACACTCATAGCAGCAGCTCTGCAGCTACCAGAAATGAATTTCAAAGAAGGTAAATGAACAAAAGCAATTCATATTTCTAAGGAAAGCAAACACCATGCTCAGAACCATATATACTTTGGAAATGGACAGTATATAAAATGAAAAAAAAAACTCTTCTAGCGGAAGAGAACATTTGGAGAAAGGAAAACTGCCTAAAAGATTTCAAAACAACCTTGAAGACATAAATGTAAAGTATACCAAGCATAACTTCCTTTCTTTGTTTCTATTGTATTTAAACTAGAACCATGTCAAACTTAGTTATAGGAATAGAACAGTACACGTAGAGGAAATTCACTTTTCTCTCCATGAGAAAAACTTAAATCATCTGGATTTAGCCCAAACTTTTTTTTAATCTCTGAATTTAGAAGGACACCATTTGCTGTTGTTTGCCGAGGCAGGGCTCCATGTGAGTCAGTTCACCCTGCCTTTGAACTATTTTACTTACTTTTGACAATCACTGGAATTTCACAGGATCACTAAAAGTCCTGGGTAAACTTTAGCCATGCTAATAAAAATGTGGTAGATTAGGTTGGGAGTAAATTTTATTTTTCTTGATTGTATGTGTATTGGGAAGGTTATATGCTGATGTTGGAGAGAAGATAGTCCCACAATTTAAGGCTAAATTAAGATTATGAATTTTTAAGGTCCTTCCTTTTAAAAACAACTTTTGAAAAATAAAAAGACATAAATTTCAATTTATGTACAGAAATTAGAAATCTTAAATAGCTTTCAGAGTTTACATAAAACTAGCAGCCAAAGGTTATAATAGGCAGTTTCATCCTTAGAGTATTTTATATTACCTTTATCTTTTAATATCAGGTCTGTAATGCTTTGTATACATAATAGCACTATCTTTGATTTCATAGGACCATAACATCTATTATATTATATATTGCATATATTCTTCATTATCTTTCTGTGTATGGCTTTTTTACCCTCTAAAAATAAATCTTGAAAATTTTAGGAGATAGAAAACAGCTGTAGACTCTAAAAATTTGCATAAATGTAAGCCTAAAACCCTTCTCTATGCATATGTGTGTGTGTACATACATGTTTGCATGCATGTGTTTGTGCACTAATAAGGCCCCACAGATCAGTTTCGGACAGATTATTGTAATGCCAGAGGAAGGAGGTGAGAAGGAATGAATCCTTTGTCACTGAGATTGTGCAAAGTGGGTTTTGAATATTGTCTAAATGAAACTTCAGTTTTTCAGGTAAGGAGACACTACAGTTGTGCATTGAGACACTACCTTGAAATGCTCTGATCTTAATTTCTATCAACCAAAATTTATGGTCACCTGACCTTTTTGTATATCAGCAGTACAATGACAATTGATGATCATTATGATTATCCTGAAAGACTGAAACATGGTAAATTTTTGCTTTTTCAAATAATAACAGTTGAATTATGCCCAGTATTGTTTGTATGAAGTGATTTTTAAAGATGGATTCTAACATTTTAAAAATATATAATTCATGTATGATCTAGATAGTAACTCTACTTACTATTCAGAGTATTTGACTAACCCCAAACACCATACTCCATGTCTAGCAGACAACAGGCCAAACCTAAATGATGCCACATTTATTGGCATTTTCTAAAAAACCTGTATTCAGAACCACCAATGGAAAAATTTAAGAAACAAAGGTGTATAGTTCAGTGATTTACCATGAATCACTCAGGTGAAGAAGTATCAATTGCAGGATCTTAGAAACTTCTTTCCAATCACTGCCTTGTCCCTCTCTCCCATCTTCAGTAGCCACCCTCCTTATTTTCTTGCTATTCTTTGTAGTTTTACTACCCGATGCTGAAGTTTAATCTGTTTTTTAAAGTTACATAGATCAAACTGTGCAGTAGGCATTCTTTTGTTTCTGGCTTCTTTATGAGAGTCATTCATGTTGTCACAGGAACTGTATACTATTTCGTCGAATGGCTGGGTATCTGGGTAGTTTTCTGTTTGGAACAGTTTCAAAAAATGCTGCCATAAACAACCTTTTATATGTCTCCTGGTACACATGTACATTACATACACTTTTGTTGGGTAGGCATCTATGAGAGGAGTTGCGGAGAGATAGGTAATACGTGTGTTCAACTTCAGATACACTGTCCCTCTGTATTGCAAAGTGTCTGCATCAGTTTACACTTCTATTAGGAGTATTAGAGTTTTCATGTCCGTGTTTCCTCCCTATCATTAGTTGTTTTAATCTTAAAATAAATCATTTTTGTGGTGTCTCATGGTGGTTTTAATTTCCTTTTCCCTCATTACTTATGGATCTGTCATATATTTATTGGTCTGTCTTTTATGAGTGGCTATCTTTTCTTTATTGATTCGTCAGTTTTAATTTTTTTATGGTACGTAAATGAGCCCTTTATTATGTGTTCCAGATATTCCACTGTGTGGTTTGTCTTTTTATCCTCTAATTAGTGTATTGTGATTAATTTGTAATATATTCAAATTTTAAAGAATTTGGTCAGTCTTAAGGTAATTTTTCTAGTTATTCTATTTAATCTAAATTTTCAAAGTTATTGGCATAACACTTAATATATCTATAGCATCTATAGAGGCATCACTTTTTCATATTGATATTGGTTATTTGTGCCTACCATTCTTTTAATTTTATCAGTTTTATCAGGACATCAATTTTCTTTGTTTTTAAATTTTTTTGATTTGTTGATGTTCTCTGTTGTATATTTGTTTAATTTATAACTTCTCTTTTCTTTATGTACTCCTTTTGTACTTATTCTCTTTAGGTTACATTTCTGTTTCTTTTCTAATTTTTTTTTTTAAGGCTTAACATAGCCTAAGTTTATTTCTTGTGCATGTGAGCCCAGGTCATGTCAAGGGGAGGGTCTCTTCTCCACACAGTCATTCAGGGATCCAGGTTGATGATGGGGGCTCTTCAGGGTCACCTTCGGTGCTGACATCTATCTCCAGTCAGGCCCTAATTGTACCCTGATCCACACCTTTTCTAATTTTAAAAAATGGATGTTTACTTTATTGAGTTTAGCTTTCCTTCCTTGCTAGCATATGCATTTAAAGCTATAAATTACATTTACAAATAGCTTTAACAGTATCCCCTAGGTTTTGATAGGTCATAACTTCATCATATTTTAGCTCAATATATTTATCAATTTCTATTTTTATTTTAATTTGCTCCATGACTTATGTAGATGTATATTGTTTAACTTTCAAACAAACAGGGGGTTTCTAGTTTTTGTTTTTTGTTTTTGCTTTTTTTACTGATTTCTAGCTCATTTGCATTGAGATAAGAGAACATATTCTATATGATTTCATTTCTTTTCAAATTTGTTGAAATTGCTTTATGAACCATGATATGCTCAATTTTAGGAAAACTTTGTATATGTTTAAAAAGAATGTATATTCTGAAAGGTAGCCATAATGTTTTAGCTGTTTCAATTGTTATTTTTTGATCATAGTGTTAAATATTTCTCTATAATTTCTTATTTTGTCTGTATATTTTATCAACTATTGAGAAGAATCTTTCATTATGATTGTTCATTTGTCTATTCTTCCATTCTCTCAGGTTTTACTTTATATGTCTGAGGCTATACTACGTGCATATGCATCTAAAATCGTGACATGTTTTCAGTGCATTACACCTCTTCTCATGAGCGTCCCTGTTCACCTCTACCACTGCTTTTTGCCTTAAAACCTACTTTATATAACATTAATATGGACACACCAGCTTTTGCTATTTTATTTTTAATAGCTTAATATCCTTAGATCTTATATATATATATATCTTGAAAATAATATTTATTTAAGCTTTATTACTTTTAATCATCTGACAATCTCTTTAATTGAAGCATTTAGTCCATTTGTATTTAATGTATTTACTGATATTATGTGATTAAATCTATCTTTTCAAGTGATTTCTATTTGTTCCATTAGCTCTGTATTCCCTTTTTTTTTCCCTTTATGCTTTCTTTTGGAGTAATTATTTTTCACAGTTTACTTTGATTCTATAAACATGAAAGTTATAAATTCACTTACTGTCCTTTTGATGATTATACCAGAGATTACAGCATGACTTTACAAATGTCTGAACTTAATTGATGCTCTTACCTACTTCCTGAATAACTTGGTTTCATTTTTCCTTTCCTTCTTTTTAGAAAAAAAAAAAAATATATATATATATATATATATATATATATATATATATGTCAACAAAATTTAGTTATGCTTTTTGTGAAGTCTATATTTATTAACATTTACTTTAATAATTATGCTTTCTTAGTCTTTCAATCTTTTCTTAGTTTCCAACCTTGAATTTGAGATTATTTTCCTTCACATGAAGAAAGTCCTATAGCATTTCTTTATTATAGAACTGGTGGTGCAAATTTTCCTAGTTTGTTTGGGAGAACAATTTATATTCTAGAAGAATAATTCTAGAAAACTAGAACTCTGACAGTGACTTTTTTCCTATACTTTAAATATGTAATTGCATTATATTCTGGATTCCATTTTTCTTGTTGAGAAATCAGCTACAACTGGCTTCTTTTTAGTGGTTTTGCTATTAAATCTCTCAGAATTACTTTCTTTTTTTTAATTGTGTGGGGTTCATAGAGCTGCTTATACCTATGGTTTGTTATTTTTCATCAGCTTTAGAATGTTCTAAGTGATAATGTCTTTAAATGTTGCTTCTGCCTTGTTCTCTTTTTTCTCTTTTTCAGACTTTTAACTATGTATTTTAAAATTTCGGTCTTTTAGTCATGTTAAGGCATCTGCAGATCTATACCATACCCTTGTGAGTCCATTTCAATTTTCTGTTTGCTATTTTTAAAAATCATTATTTTTTTGTCTCTGCATATCCCTGGTTAGTTCATTTTTAATGTATGGCAAATGTTTTTTGTGAAAAATTGTTTTCAGAAACAATATGAAGCCTAGGATGATGTTTTCTTCTATATAAGCTTTTATTTGCTTCTTCCAGATAACTGGAGAATATTCTGGATATTTGCATTCAGAAAAGTTAATTCAATGTCTGGCACTTAAATTGTTTAACACCGACCTGTAGTCATCCCGAGGTCTTACCTAATTCTAGTTTACCCTCGTTCTTAGAGTATAGCTCTTCCAGATCCTAGCCCAAAGCAGGGGTAATTCAGAGAGCCCTTTCCTTAGAGTCTCCTGTGCTTATGAGGGTTCCCCTTCTTAAATAACAGATACCATCAGTGGAAAAGCAAACCCCCAAAATGCATTTCTCCCTTTAGGTCTCTCTGTTCTCTGAATCCAGGCCCAATAATTCTTAATTCTTTGACCCATTATTACTCTTCTATGCCTTTGAAAATAGATTTTATTTTCCCATGTGTTCTGTTCAGCTTTCTGGATTTCTTTAGGAGGGAGCTTAGTCTGAATTACGAAGTCCACTATTATCAGAAAATGCAAGTATCCACCTTATATTTGTCTTAAATCTTTCTCAGTCTAATGTGAGTTTTGAGTGGTTTATCAGTTAGAGTTTAGATTGACTTTTATTTGAAAAATTCTTGATTATTTATATAAAATAGGCCAGAACACATAAATCAATATTTTATGTCTTATTGATTTATGTCTTACCGTGATGTATATTTTAGGTTGGTTCCTCAAAAGCAGATCCTCTGATAAGGATTCTTGTGTAGGTGGTTTGTTAGGAAATGTTCCTAGGGAAAACTGATAGGGACTTAGAAAAGAAAGATGAAAAATCCAGGAATGGTGAATTTGGCTTAATCTTATAGAACTGCTCTGAAGACCATGTTGGTCACACCTTAAAAAATTCCAGTCAGGAGCAAAAGAAGCAGAAGTATTCAGACCCCTGTACTTCTCAGTCACTGTTTAAGGGATGCCCCAAAGGTGACATAAATCCCCACACTTCCTGCTCTCTGTTTGTAGATGCAGAGGCTGACTCTTTGCAATAAAAGCACACTGGGAGCTGATATGCATGAAATTGGTAGAGGAGTCCATGGGGATATGGCAGAGCCATGACAGTGGCTGCTACAACTCATAAGGCCCTCTCTTAATGTAAGTAAGTTCATGGATGCAGTTCAGGAGGTCCACAAACATCAATGGGAATAAAATTTATTTACATTTTTACTAGCCTCTAATGATATTTAGCATTATGAGAGCAGTAATATTAGCAGTACCTATAAACTACATGTCCCTAGGTAGCAGAGGACCTGGCATGTAGTGAGTAAACTACTCTGTACATTTTATTTTTGAAAAATGTATGAAAAAACACTAAAATTAGGTTGAAATTAGACTCTAGCCACATTTATAAACTGAGTATTTTAATATTTGACAGAAAGTGAATATGTTGCAATAATCTCTGATCATCCAGTGTAGTAGTAAGAGTATAATAATGGCCTATTTCACTAGTCAAAGATATGATGAGGATTAATTCCAGGAGAAAGCATCTGTGCAGAGATTTGGCTGTTATATAAAGTCATCATTAGTAGTGTGATTATATGTAAAAAGTTCCTGCATTATTCTCCTATAGTTCCATTCTGGGGTCACTATAAAAGAGTGGATTAAAGGATGGATGACAATGACCTTAAGGGCTTATTGCCTAAAATTTGTATATTTTAGGCAAATTCTTTGGCTCCTAGTATTTAGATAGAGAAAGTGAGTAGACTTATTTTAAAAATTTGCTTTGACATATAATGAAGCACTTTAAGTAAATTTTTATATTGCAGTTTGAAAGACAAAAAAAAATACCCAACTAATTAATAATAATGGACAGCTGCCTAAAATTAATACCTATACAGGGAAAGGATGTCATCTACAGTACTATAGCACAAGTATATCATCCAGAACAAGATTTTAGAAAGAATCTGAAATTCTCTTATCTCTGATGAGCCAATATCATGCCCAAAGTCAGACATGATAAGTCCTTTTGAGTCTTTTTCCAACATTACTTGTGGAAAATAGTTTTTATTAGTAAATCTGTCTTGAATCTCACCTAAGGAAATTTCAATACTGAACAGTTCAAGCATAATTATAGGCCAGTCAGGTAGTTGTGATGGTTTGGCACCATGAGAAGGCTGTACAAATAAGCCATGAAGTATATTTCATTTATTGTATTTGATTTGTCATATTTTCTTCCTGATATTAAATATTCCTGCTCATGCTATTGAAAGTCAACTTTTTCCTTAAAGTGGTTACTTGTAGCTTGATGACCTTTTGAAGAAAGATATGGAAAGACCCCCAGAATTTTGGAAAGCTCTGTAAAGACTCATCCCCATGGATTCACCTGTCCCCTCAAGTTCATGTTTACTTGGGGTTAAAGTGTACTTTCTTAGAAATAATGTTCAATCATTTCCTGAATTTAGTAACTAAATCTCAATTATATTCCTAGCAAATTCTCGTTTCTTCCTGGCTTTTTGTATTCTTTGGGCCAGGAGCTTTCTCATAAATCAAAGGCAGCTCCTTGTAGAGAAGGGAGACGTGAAGGGGCAGAGGAGCCTGGAACCTGACCCAACGTTACTGCCTCTGCTTGAAGAAGCAGAGAAGTTAAAAACACTTGCTAAATAATTCCCTTTAAATCAGAAGAAGAATGATTTTTTACAGTTAACAGTTAGATGCATGATGATTAAGGTTTTCAACCTTGAGGGCAAACTCTGCCTGTTTGGTATGAATTTTTTATTTCTGTGTTTCAAGTGAAAAATATCCTGGGGTCCTTTTGAATTTCAAATAATTACTCCAAATTCAAAATGTATTAGGTTAATTGTATATTTTTAATCTAATTTTAATATTCTTTGACTCTGAAATTGATAAGCCAGTATTTATTTGCTCTTGAAACCTTTCAAAGTTTATAACAATCTTTTTACCATTTAAATGGTATTAATGCTTAATGATAAAAACCTGGCCTAAGGAAATTATAACATTTAAGAACTATACGGACCTGTGGGGCCAGGGTGTAAAACACCTCTCTGGTCTACTCCCTTCCCATGAGTATGTATTATATGTCATGGAATTTAGAGCAGAGCTTTCTCCTCTGGGGGACAATTGACTCAGATATAAATGATAAACCAGGCAGATGTGAATGCCATTATTAGATGTACCAGTGGATTTCACAGAAAGACAAAAGGACCAATTTGTACAGTCTTGCATGAGGGGTAAGAGAGGTAGGTAACTCCCTATTTTTCTGGTGGAAGCATTGGACACAGGCCTGAGTTAGGATCCCTGCTCATTTGTGTTACTTTGCATAAGTATAAATTTCTTCAACTGTTAAATGTAGAAAATAAAACCTACTTTCATGAGCGTACATTAATAGGAAATCTGGTAGGGTATAAACAAAAAGTAGACAGTGATTTTCTTAGGAGGTGATTTTTGGCTTTTACCTTAGATAGATTTTTTTTTTATAACAAGAAAAACATAAAATGATCTCATAAGACCATTGTAAGGTTTTCTTGTTCTCAAATTAAAAAAAATAGAGCCCCGTTTTGAAAAGGAGTCTTACAGGAAACTTAAGTACATAAGTATATGTAAGTGGAGCCACTTTGCTGATGTAGAGATGAGAACGAAAGCCCCAGGCCCTGGGCTTTGCCTCTTTTCAGGCAGCCCCTCAGTGGTTATGAGGTGGGTTACTGGAGACCACAAAAGTAAAGGCTTTGAAAAATGTCATCTGGTAAAGGGAAGATGGCGGCGTGAGCAGGGCGGCAGAAATCTCCTCCCAACACTATATTTATCTATGAAAATACAGCAAATACATTTATTCCTAAAAGAGAGACCAGAATACACAGGAAAGCGCACAGCGTGCAGCTACAAACGAGAGGACTCGGCACCCCAAGAGGCGGGTAAGATATGGAGCCGCGACCCAGCAGGACCCAAGCACACCCCCACCCCAGCGCACCGGCGGGAGGAGAGGATTCAGAGCTGGGAGGGAGTGGAAGTACACCCCGTGAAGTAGCCAGCCCCAGTGATCTGCGCAGTGAGCGCTGACCCACATTGTGCAGTGCAGCGGAGATTGGAGAGACAGAGGGGCAGGATCTGAGCGGGGAATGCGCAGGGTGCTTGCAGCCGGCTCCTGGGAAGGAAAAAAAAAAAGCACGTGCTTTCTTCAGCAGTCTTAAAGAGACAGGAGCCCGGGGGAGGAGCTGGATCACACCGGCACACTCAGCCCAGCAGGCTGGGAGTCCTGGGCAGTTTCGGACGCCTTAGCTGGCGACTGAGGAAGCGTAGCCATACTTACACTTCTCACTGAGATCAACAGCCTCCTATTCGTTCCCACCCCTGCCAGAGTGATAAAGGGCCCTGTGGAGCGGTGCAGCCACGGCTGCGGAATAGTGGGGCAATAGTGCCACCTACAGCATTCCCACAGAATCTACTCCTGGTGGGCGTTTTTTTTTGTTTTGTTTTGTTTTTTGTTTTTTCTTTTCTTGCTTTTTTTTCCTTCTTTCTTTCTTTTTTGTTTCTTTTTTTTCTCTTCTTAAAGTCTTAAAGAGCCCAGCTGACATACGTGGCAACTACCAGTGACAACTTCTATAGCCATGAAAAGACAGAGGAATATGGTTCAGACCAAAATCAACCAGAAAACCCCAGAGAGGGAGCCTGAAATAATGGAAATGCACAGTCTTCCTGAAAAAGAATTCAGAATAAAAGTCATAACCATGCTGATGGACCTACAGAGAAATGTGCAAGAGCTGAGGGAGGAAGTGACGGAACTGAGGAAAGACAATGCAGAAATCAGACAAGTGATCGACGGGCTTAACAGCAGAATGGATGAGATGCAAGAGACTGTTAATGGAATAGAAATCAGAGAACAGGAATACAGAGCAGCTGAGGCAGAGAGAGATAAAAGGATTTCTAGGAATGAAAGAATATTAAGAGAACTGTGTGACCAATCCAATGGAACAATATTCGCATTATAGGAGTACCTGAGGAAGAAGAGAGAGAAAAAGGGATAGAAAGTGTCTTTGAAGAAACAATTCCTGAAAACTTTCCCACGCTGGGGAAGGAAATAGTCTCGCAGTCCACCGAAGGCCACAGATCTCCCAACACAAGGGACCCAAGGAAGACAACACCAAGACACATAATAATTAAGATGGCAAAGATCAAAGATAAAGACAGAGTTTTAAAGGCAGTTAGAAACAGAAAAAAGATTACCTACAAAGGAAAACCCATCAGAATATCATCAGATTTCTCAACAGAAACGTTACAGGCCAGAAGAGAGTGCCATGATATATTTAACGTAATGAAACAGAAGGACCTCGAACCAAGAATATTGTATCCAGCACGATTATCATTTAAATATGATGGAAGGATTAAACAATTTCCAGACAAACGAAAGTTGAGAGAGTTTGCCTCTCATAAACCACCACTACAGGATATCTTAAATGGACTGCTCTAGATGGAAGCACACCTAAGGCTAAAAAGATGTCACCAGAGAAAATAAAATCATAGCAAAGAAAGCAGACCATCCAAATACTAACTAAAGGCAAAGAATAAAACACCTATTATAGAAAGAATGGAGGAGGAGGAATAAGAAGGGAGAGAAATAAAGAAACATCAGACTGTGTTTACAATAACTTAACAAGAAAGTTAAGTTAGATTGTTAGATAGTAAAGAAGCAACCCTTGAACCCTTGGTAACCACGAATCTAAAGCCAGCAATGGCAATAAGTACATACCTATCAATAATCACCCTAAATGTAAATGGACTGAATGCACCAATCAAAAGACACAGAGTAACAGAATGGATAAAAAAGCAAGACCCATCTATATGCTGCCTACAAGAAACTCACCTCAAATCCAAAGATATACACAGACTAAAAGTGAAGGGATGGAAAAAGATATTTCATGCAAACAACAAAGAGAAAAAAGCAGGTGTTGCAGTACTTGTATCAGACAAAATAGACTTCAAAACGAAGAAAGTAGCAAAAGATAAAGAAGGACATTACATAATGATAAAGGGGTCAGTCCAACAAGAAGATATAACCATTATAAATATATATGCACCCAACACAGGAGCGCCAGCATATGTGAGACAAATACTAACAGAATTAAAGGAGGAAATAGACAGCAATGCATTCATCTTAGGAGACTTCAACACACCACTCACTCCAGAGGACAGATCAACCAGACAGAAAATAAGTAAAGACACAGAGGCACTGAACAACACACTAGAACAGATGGACCTAACAGACATCTACAGAACTCTACACCCAAAAGCAACAGGATACACATTCTTCTCAAGTGCACATGGAACATTTTCCAGAATAGACCACATACTAGGCCACAAAAAGAACCTCAGTAATTTCAAAAATATTGAAATCCTACCAAACAACTTCTCAGATCACCAAGGTATAAAACTAGAAATAAATTTTAGAAAGAAATCAAAAAGGCTCACAAATACATGGAGACTTAACAACACTCTCCTAATTAATCAATGGGTTAACGACCAAATCAAAACAGAAATCAAAGAATATATGGAGACTAATGACAACAACAACACAAAGCCACAACTTCTGTGGGACGCAGCAAAGGCAGTTCTAAGAGGAAAGTATATTGCAATCCAGGCCTATTTAAAGAAGGAAGAACATTCCCAAATGAATAGTCTAAAGACACAATTACTGAACTTGGAAAAAGAAGAACAAATGAGGCCAAAGTCACCAGAAGGAGAGACATAATAAAGATCAGAGAAGAAATAAATAAAATTGAGAAGAATAAAACAATAGAAAAAATCAATGAAACCAAGAGCTGGTTCTTTGAAAAAATAAACAAAATAGATAAACCCCTAGCCAGACTGATTAAGAGAAAAAGAAAATCTACACACACATAAACAGAATCAGAAATGAGAAAGGAAAAATCACGACGGACCCCACAGAAATACAAAGAATTATAAGAGGATATTATGAGAATCTATATGCTAACAAGCTGGAAAACCTACAAGAAATGGAGAAGTTCTTAGAAAAATACAACCTTCCAAGACTGACCAAGCAAGAAACAGAAAAACTAAACAGACCAATCACCAGCAACGAAATTGAATCGGTAATCAAAACACTACCCAAGAACAAAACCCCCGGACCTGATGGATTCACCTCTGAATTCTACCAGACATATAGAGATGAAATAACACCCATTCTCCTTAAAGTTTTCCAAAAAATAGAAGAGGAGGGAATACTTCCAAACTCATTCTATGAAGCCAAAATCACTCTAATACCAAAACCGGACAACGACATCACCAAAAAAGAAAATTACAGACCAATATCCCTGATGAACATAGATGCAAAAATACTCAACAAAATATTAGCAAACCGAATTCAAAAACACATCAAGAGGATCATCACCATGATCAAGTGGGGTTCATCCCAGGGATGTAAGGATGGTACAACATTCGAAAATCCCTCAACATCATCCACCACATCGACAAAAAGAAGAACAAAAACCACATGATCATCTCCATAGATGCTGAAAAAGCATTTGACAAAATTCAGCATCCATTCATGATTAAAACTCTCAACAAAATGCGTATAGACAGCAAGTACCTCAACATCGTAAAGGCTATATATGACAAACCCACAGCTAACATCATACTTAATGGCAAGACGCTGAAAGCTGTTCATCTAAGATCGGGAACAAGACAGGGATACCCACTCTCTCCACTGTTATTCAACATAGTACTGGAGGTCCTAGCCACAGCAATCAGACAAAACAAAGACATACAAGGCATCCAGCTTGGTAAAGAAGTCAAATTGTCACTCTTTGTAGATGACATGATACTGTACATAAAAAACCCTAAAGACTCCATTCCAAAACTACTAGAACTAATATCTGAATTCAGCAAAGTTGCAGGATACAAAATTAACACACAGAAATCTGTTGCTTTCCTATACACTAATGATGAACTAACAGAAAGAGAAATCAGAAAAACAATTCCATTCACAATTGCATCAAAAAGAATAAAATACCTAGGAATAAACCTAACGAAGGAATGAAAGACCTGTACTCTGAAAAATACAAGTCACTCCTAAGAGAAATTAAAGAGGACACTAACAAATGGAAATGCATCCCATACTCTTGGCTAGGAAGAATAAATATTGTCAAAATGGCTATATTACCTAAAGCAATTTACAGATTCAATGCAATCCCTATCAAACTACCAACAGCTTTCTCCAATGAACTGGAACAAATAATTCTAAAATTCATATGGAACCACAAAAGACCCCGAATAGCCAAAGCAATCCTGAGGAGGAATAAAACAGGCAAAATTACGCTCCCTGAGTTGAAGCTCTACTACAAAGCCACAGTCATCAAGACAATTTGGTATTGGCACAAAAACAGACCCACAGAGCAGTGGAACAGAATAGAAAATCCAAACATTAACCCAAACATATACAGTCAATTAATATTTGATAAAGGAGCCTTGGATATACAATGGGGAGATGACAGCCTCTTCAGCAGCTGGTGTTGGAAAAACTGGACAGCTACATGTAAGAGAATGAAACTGGACTATTGTCTAGCCCCATACACAAAGGTAAACTCAAGGTGGATCAAAGACCTGAATGTAAGTCATGAAACCATAAAACTCTTAGAAAAAACATAGGCAAAAATCTCTTGGACATAAACATGAACAACTTCTTCATGAACATATCTCCCCGGGCAAGGAAAACAAAGGCAAAATGAACAAGTGGGACTATATCAAGCTGAAAAGCTTCTGTACAGCAAAGGGCACCATCAGTAGAACAAAAAGACATCCTACAGTATGGGAGAATATATTCATAAGGAACGTATCTGATAAAGGGTTGACCTCCAAAATATATGAAGAACTCAGGCACCTTAACAAACAAAAAGCAAATAATCCAATTAAGAAATGGGCAGAGGACATGAATAGACAGTTCTCTAAAGAAGAAATTCAGATGGCCAACAGGCACGTGAAAAGATGCTCCACATCACTAATCATCAGAGAAATGCAGATTAAAACCACAATGAGATATCACCTCACACTGGTGAAGATGTCCAACATCCAAAAGACAAACAACAACAAATGTTGGTGAGGATGTGGAGAAAGGGGTACGCTCCTACACTGCTGGTGGGAATGTAAATTAGTTCAACCATTGTGGAAAGCAGTATGGACGTTCCTCAAAAAACTCAAAATAGAAATACCATTTGACCCAGGAATTCCACTCCTAGGAATTTACCCTAAGAATGCAGCAGCCCAATTTGAAAAAAGACAGATGCACCCCTATGTTTATTGCAGCACTATTTACAATAGCCAAGAAATGGAAGCAACCTAAGTGTCCATCAGTAGATGAATGGATAAAGAAGATGTGGTACATATACACAATGGAATATTATTCATCCATAAGAATTAAACAAATCCTACCATTTGCAACAACATGGATGGAGCTAGAGGGTATCATGCTCAGTGAAATAAGCCAAGCCGAAAAAGACAAGTATCAAATGATTTCACTCGTATGTGGAGTATAAGAACAAGGAAAAAAAACAGAAGGAACAAAACAGCAGCAGACTCACAGAACCCAAGAACAGACTAATAGTTACCAAGGGGAAAGGGACTGGGGAAAATGGGTGGAAAGGGAGGGATAAGAGGGAAAAGGGGGCATTACGATTAGCAGATGTAATGTTCGGGGGGCACGGGGAGGGCTGTACAGCTCAGAAGACAAGTAGCAATTCTATAGCATCTCGCTACGCTGATGGACAGTGACTGTAATGGGGTTGATGGGGGGGACCTGATGAAGGGGTAGTTTAATAACCATAATATTGCACATGTAATTATAGATTTATGATACCAAAATAAATTATAATTAAAAAAAAAGTGTGAAGTAAGAAACAAATGCCAGGTGACAACAGCTTAAGGTGGTTCTCCCTCCCAAGATTATTAAAAATTTTTTAATGCCAAAAATAAATAAATAAAAAGGAAGAAAAGAAAAATGTCATCCATGCAACATTTACGTAAGTAATGCTATTATTATTATTGCTATTGTCACCATTGCTTTTAGACTTCATTCTAGAAGAAGGTGGAATAATTTACAAGAGGGAAAATGAGATAACACGTGCTTTCCTAGAAGTGCATTTACCAATTCATTCTCTATCATGGAAGTGCTTAATTTGGAAGTGGGTCCCTGTTGCTGGTCCAGACTTTCCATGTGGAGCCTAACCTGGGTGGTCAGCCTGAGTTGTTTGCTCAGGATTGCATAGTTCCACTTTTTCTGCCCAAGCTATGCAGATAAAGCAGTGTGGGGGTGGCTGTAGCATAGACAGCCATCAGGTCTTTTCTTTTTGCTGGGGCTATCTGATTGCCCCACCTGGAAGCTTAGCCTTGCCTAGTCTGTCAGGATCAAACTTGACCTTTGGCAGAAAAAATGATCGTCTTTCTAACCATTTGAGTATTTAGCACTGATATTCTGACTCCTTTTCTGTGTTTAATTTTTTTCCCTCAGTTCCAGAAACCAGGCTTCAGTTGTGTGCTGACGCTGACTACGTTGGCTCATGGAAGCCAGTTGTTAGGAATTTTTCAATCTAGTGGATGTCTCACATGTAACTTGAAATCAGTATATTGGGAGTATTTACACCCCATAAATTGGCAGACTCTAAATTTCAGATGTTTCCCCTCAAGAACCAGTTAAACATTCATCAGCATACCAGATGTAGGAGCTAGTCGCTGACTCATGGATCCTCACTCCTCCCTAGACCTGAGTTCCTGGTTTTTTTCATTACAAGGAGATTTATATCCTTCTTGTCAGTCTTCCCTCCAGCGGCAGAAGTTTGATCTTATTTCCCAACTCTGAGTTGGGACTCCGCTCCCTAATACCTGTGCACAGATCTCTCAAGGCCTGTGCAGCTCCCATTATGAACATATCCCCATTACCTAGATTTTCTCGTCTTGCTGATCATGGGCTTTGAGCCACCATCCTGTATCCCCTATTATATGATATCAGATGCCCAAATGTCTAGTTACTGACTTTCCCTTTAACTGGCGTGTTTTATCTCAGTCAGGAATTCCTTCCAGTCTGTAGTTCCAGGTCTGCTTTCCCTTCCTCCCAGTCATTTTTACTCTGTCTCAATTAACTGAAATAATTCAGTGTTCTTTCTGTAGAATTAAAAAAAAGTTTTGAATGTAGTCCTCCTAGAAATCTTTTTCCATATTATTAGGCTTTAAATTATTTAAATGTAATATGTTAGTGGTTTTAATTTTAAAACCTAATTTAGAATTTTAATAAATAATAACATTTAATATCCTTTAGGGTTCACCATATATAAAGTATTTAATTTCTTGACACAGCACCTATATTTTCTCATAAAATAGCTAATATTAATTGTTGCTCTGCATGTCCTAGACACTGTTCTGAATGCTTTGCATGTATTAATTCACTTAATCCTACAGAATTCCTATGAGACAAGTATATTATCATCTTCATTTTACAAATGAAGAAATTGAGATAAAGAGAGGTCTTGAAGCTAATAAAAGGCAAGGTGATAGTTTGAACCAGATCTGTCTGTCCCCAGACCCTTCTCTTAACTGTTCTACTATCCTTCCTCATCCTAAAATGGAGCACAGAACTATTACTTAGACTTAAGGAAAAGATCTAACAAAATTCAAGTCCTTTTTGTAGCTAGGAGAAATGCAAACATGCTTATAAATAAATATGTTAATAATTATTGTTATTTTATTTGAGCATAAAATTAAATATATAATATATAAATCTACGTTTTATTATAATGTTTATACTGTATGGTAAAACTGAGGTTCTGGAGTAACATTCAGGCTAGAATAATTCTGAGAAAATTTCTGTAATGATATTTTGCTATTTACCCTCAGAAAAATAGCACCAAATTATACCTAACAGGTCATGACATTTGGCATTTTGAGTAGGAAATGATGAAATTAAACTGCATCAAGACAAGGATGAATACGCAATAGTTCTTACTCCTAGAGTATTTGCTGGAAAGTTCATGAGAGAAAGTAAAACCCAGCAGATTGAAAGACCCCCAGAATCATCTGCATTTCTCCAGGTGATTCTTACGAACATTGTAATCTTAGAACTACTCTCTAGCAGGCCAAACTACCTGTCTGGCAAAAAACTGAGTGATTTACTGAATAATCCTAATTCTAATCCTTAGTCTCACTCTCTGGGTAGAACTGGAAAAGCAGAAAAGGGTAGAATGTAAAGGAATGTTTGTAAATGTCTCTTCATGGGTAGAGGTTGTATCTTCCTTAGGGCCCTCACCACAGCTACTCAGCAATGGATTTGTAGAGAAAAACAAGTGAATCCCATGGAAACACATTACACAGGAAACTGGAGTTCCTAAAACTGTGATTTCCACTTTGGATTCTAACCAGGAGACAGACCCAGCAGTGGGACTGGGCCTGCTTTATTGTGTGTGCTGCCCTTTGTTAGTCCAACTTCTTGTATCTTACTGCCAGAAGAATAGGAAGAAAGTGTTTCTTTTCATTCATATTATCAGTAGAAGAAATGGCTGGATCCCTTAGGTGTGTACTTAGATCTGCTCATCTAGCCCAACAGATACTACTATCATCAGCTTACAACTGAAGAAACTGAGAGTCAGTAAAAAGTAAGTTATATGAATACATTGCTGATAAATGGTGGATTTGAACTGCAGACTAGGAATGTGGTTCCTAGTCTCTGAATAGCCCTTTCAGGCCATGTTTGTCACATTTTATGAGTGGAAAATATGTATCTATGATATCCATGCTTAAGTACTTTATGTTGAATTGAATGAAGCGGGGGAAAGACCCCAGCAAGCATCTGTGACAGAGGCAAATCTGTGTTTTTCCTTTTCTGTCTTCAGTTGGCACTTCCCCTGTCTTTGTTGCTCTTTGACCTGGTACCTGAGACCACTATCAATCTCCTAGATGCTCAAGGTCTTCAGTTTGGTGCTCTATCTGCTCTACTCAGCACCTACCACGCCCCTTCTCCCATCTGTGTTTTGCCTTCCTCTCCCCTTCACATGATAATCTATTCCTCCTCTGTCCTGGACCCTCAAGACAAAATCCTGCTTTGTGATGGTCAGACAAACCAACCCTTTCTATTATCTATCAGGTGTCCAGCCATATCTGATAAAGTTAAATCAAGCATTTCCTTAAGGAAAGTAGTTCCAGGGCTGGAGAAGCATCTGAGAGGAGAGTTCCATTTTTAGTGAAGGATGCTTGATACATTTAAACTAAACAGACAGAAGTTTAATCAACTTACACATAAGGCAGCCCTCAACACTGGCATTTATTTAAATACCCTCCTGGGACACTCAAATCTTCAATGTGGTACACACAGAAATTCAACCCCAAACATATGCACTGACATTCTGCCCTCCTGCTTCCCTAGACGCTCATACTACTGAAGGCTGAGCTGATGTGAGGGACCCCCTGGGAATGGAGCTGCTCCTCCGGGAGTTCGCCTGATGGAGCAACTGGCATTTCCTAGTCCACAAGAGGAGCGCTGAACCCGGTGACTTTGCAAAGTCTCCAGGGGTTTCAGTTAGCCTGGAGCCCACCAGAGCAGTGTATTCAGACCAACTCTAGACCACCTAAGAGATCAAGGATATGGAAAACTGTGCTCTCTTCCTCTCATCTCCCAGCCGCATATTGCTATCTACTTTGCAAGGGACATTATCACACACCTTCTCTCCTTTGCTCACAAATATTAGTATTCTTTTTTTAGATCTGGGATTACAGTGGGACTTTTCCAAGGCTACCTAGCTGCAGGCATGACAGAATGACTTATGAAGATTTAAATTTGTGTTTTGTTCTCATTTTTCCAACCCCATTTTGAGACACTAATTTGGTCTTTTTGTTCTCAAGGCCTCTGTGATACAGTCAAAGTCAAAGTAACCCACAGGGTTAATTCCTTTTCTTCTTTGTTTTCCAACGTGACTTCTTTGAGGGTGTCATACTAGGGAAATGGAGAAACATGAGATGCCTTGGAAGGGAGGGGAATCATTGCTGCAATGAGTATGAAAAGGAAGGGAGATGTTCCAGAAAGAGGTGGCAGGAGGGTTTGGGATACTTTGAAACTGGCGCTTTGTGAGTCCAGGGAGAGGAAATCCCGGGGCAAACTACCTCTAAAAACCGAAATCAGTCAAAGGGAGAAATAGTTTAAAACCCATTTATTGCTTACAAACTGTAGTCCAGGGCCGTCTCTCTTCTCTGCTTCTGAAGAAGCAAGCAAACAAGCAAGCCAGCCCTCCCTTCAAACTCTCAGGTTCAGACACAACCTCAGTTGCCCAGGTAATTACCCATTGATATGGAGATGAACTTCTCTCCAGCCCTGAGGTTATGCAAAAGCACTAAAGCCAGGTGAGATATTCTGGAAATGCTACAGTTTTACCCTCAAGCTTCCAGAGCCCCGGGGTGGAAAGCAGGACCTCAGAAGGAATTATCCCAGGATTCATGGAAGAATGGTGCATCACAGGTACAGTGGGTTCAGTGATGCCGGGGTTCTTGTTCACGAAGCCGAAGAATGAGCTTCACAAACACCCAAGGTAGGAGAGCAAGGGACAGGCTTTTATTTAGAGATAAAGTGAAAAGACAGAGCTCCCAGCTCACGCCAGGAGGGGACAAGAGAGTCCAGTATGGTGCATTGTCTAGGGGTTTTATAGGCAGATGAGGATTTTTCGAGATCATGAAAAAAACAGGCTTAGGGGTGTGGACTTGTTAAGTGGTGTCTGAATATCTAGAATTAACTTAACACAAGGAATTTCCTGCCCGACTTCTCTCTGGGACACCTGCGTCCTGGTCTAGGAGCGTATCAAAAGGCAGCCTGCCCAGCCCCCAAGGTGGGCTGCAGTATTGTCTGTTTGCTAGAGTAAGTTAAGAATCTTCTTAAACTTCCTGGGTGTTAAAATGCAGTCTTATCTTTAAGGTGGAATCCTTGCTTGCCTTTATGTTGTTTACAGCTGGGTCTGCATGCCAAATTAGTTGCCCAGTTTGTAAAATCACCCCATCAGATCTGAAAGAGGGAAGACAGCACAGAGGCCTGGGCCTTTTAGCATGCTAAAGTGAATCTTACACATGATTTCAAATGATTAGCATAATAAAAACATGTGCTACCCTTCTTTATCTGGGGAACATTAACTGATCTCACTGAAGAATGACCCTAGAGCTTAATGTTTAACACAGAGTTTTGGTAGGGGGTTTCCTTGCATGTAGTTACATTGCTCTGACTGCAAATATCCTGCCTTGCTTTTTCTGGAGGCCCTCACCCTACTCTGACTACACCCACGGTCCCTGTCTCAGTGGGAATAATGACATAAAACACTGGAAGAGACTGCAGGGATTATTTAAAATCAAGTTGCTTAATAGATTTTCCAACTCCTAAACAACTTCTAATATTTTCTAGACAGAATCATGTACATATACCCTCTACCTTTGATGGTGAAACATAACAATTTTATTGTTATGTCACTTCATAGCAGAAAAATTTTCATGATTCTGTATTTCTGTAAAAGTCTTTGATCCCAACATAAATTAAGCTGGGGCTAAGAACTAACCTACACATTTATAATAGTATTTGGTCACTACATTAAAAAACAAAACAAAACAAAAACAAAAAGGAGGGGGGTAAATAGAACAATCCCTCTTGCTAATCTCTCATCTCCTCCTTCTTTTCCCCTTGTCTTCTCTCTTTAATATACAGACCTCAGAGAAACACTGCAGAACCACAAATTACTGTGGGGTGCAACTCCTACTTAATAATGACATCCGTAAGTTAGCAAAAATCTGCCAACATCTGCAAGCTCCTCTACAGAGTTGTGAGCCAAAGTTAAAAATCATGTGTGACAGTGCTGTGGAAAATACAATTGATTCCAGTCTGATTGTGTCAGTTCCAAACAGAGACAATATTGATGATGCTGAACAGTAATCTTATTGGGCTTGGACCCAACTGAACATTGGTCTTTGTCAACTCATTATTCCTCTATCAGAGGGATCTCCGCAGATTGATCTTGCCAGCACCTTTTGATGTGTCTCACAAATCACTGTTCTGTTGGCAGGCAGATTTGAGTATTGCACAGTAATTGCCGGGCTTTTTTTCCTCTCTCCCTGCCTTACTCTCTGCCAGGAGACAATGACTACACACTGTTATGGGTTGAGTTCGTTCTCGGTTTTTGTCCCCACTGCAACAAAGAATTGAAAGGCAGAGACACACTAGTGAAGCAGAGTGAAAGTCTTATTTGAATACAGTCCTAGGGAGGAGCAGACCAGTGTCAAGATAGACAAAGGCAGGTTTATTTGATTATGCCCCAAGGGAGGAGAGGACCTGAATCACGGTAGACAAAGACACAAAACTTTTAGGGGAGGGTCTATTTATCACCACCTAGCTGGGAGGCACTTCCTTTGACAGGGTGAGGTCATTTGATTAACAGCTCTAGTTCTACACTCATTCCTCGTGGTGCACATGTCTTTTCCCAGAATGTGCGCAGAAAAGTGCATAGGGTCTGCGGGAGCAAAATCACAATTTTATTTTAATGACATTATGTGGAGGTGTGGTTTGGGGGTTCTTAGTTTTGTTCAATTAGCCTGCACTGGACCTGGCTGGGACCAGTCTGGCTTCATCCTGATAGACAAGAAGTTCTCTCTGCAAAGCCTTTGTTGTCTTCACATGGGACCACCTACCAAGGCAGTTTGGTGGTTTTTCCTTGAACCTCATCTTCCCCTTCCCTAGCTTCTCATGTCTGTCTTTCTACTTAACATTCCTAACAGCACTGCAAGTCATTGTCATATGAAAGACCTAAAAGTTCCTAACAAGATAGGTAGGTATGCAGTCCCAAAGATGCTATGAGCTATGGCCATACCATTGATGTTTTTGGATTGGCAAAATAAAGTATTAAATCCTCTCATTTCCTTTTAAACAGTTAATTAGAGACAACTGAACTTTTAAGAATTATGCAGCATTGACTGTAGGAAAGTTCAGCCCCACAGTTGAGGGGTTTACTTTGGATGATTAGCATTGTCTCCGCATTTTTAGCAAGTTTGAAAAGTGTATTTTCTTCTAAGTAGTGGTGAGTGTGAAGAACAATGCAATAGGTATAACATTTTGGAGTGATGACATTGTCTTCTGTGATTGTATGTGCCCCTCCTCAGGGCAATTTGATATTACCCTCTAGACATAAAAGCCTTCAGAAATTAAAGTTATTAATTTAGCTAATCAATGAGATACCAAAATGTTGCCAGGCAGTTGCATCTGGGGATATCGCTCCCTGTACACTAGGTGAGACCTAGTCCAGGTGGAGGAGGGTCTTGACTCTGAATGAGAAAGAATTCTGGAGCAGGTTGACAAGTGTAGGTAAGGAAGTAATTCATTAAAGTGAGAGTAGCAGGGAATGGCAGCTACCTTGCAGGCAGCAGAGAGCAAGGAAGAGCAGAGGGAGGAAAGGGAAACTCATTCAACTCCTGCTCGGCACAGGGCAGATCCCTTGCCAACTCCTAAAACCAGAGTCACCTGGCATCCAGTGTCTGTTTGCATCTGCATTGCATGGGGACTAAGTCCCTACCACCTCAGGATTTGGGGGAGCCACAGAGCACTGGATGGAGTGAGATTATGTTCTGAGAAGTTCCCAAAAGCAAAGCAAGAAGATTTTTGGGCAGGCTACTAAAGAGCATGCTCGTAATGCTGCAGTCCTGTCTGAGTCATCCAGGTGACAGGAACTTGCAAGCCCAAATCAGAGATCTCAGTAACCCCTCCCTACTTACCTGGAGTAGAACAGAGACAGCGTGAAGACTTGTGCTTAAGTCTGGAAAACAGAATGAAATAGCAAAGTGACAAAGGCACTTACCACCGGAAAAATGCAGACACAAAAATGCAGTGAGTTGAGCAGTGAGAAGTCTTTATCTAAAGCAAAAAGTACACGCTCAAAGAAAGGGGAATGCATGCAGCCTCAGAGAGGAGGCACCTCAAAGGCTTAGGGTTCTGCCTTTTAAGGCTTTCAAGAATGGGGTAAGGGGGCGGGGGGCATGTAGGCTTGACATGAGGTCTCACAATGTTGCTCTCTGGCGAGAGACATCATGTCACCACTTGCAGTCAGTGCTCTAGAGAAGTCTGTAAGATAAACTTAACACAAGGAATTCATTGATCCTGTTCCTCTCCAAGATAGTGGTTACCCTCGGGCAGTGGGAACATATCAGTCAGGCCTGCTTGGCCTGCCGTAGGACAGGTTGGCTGTTGGCTGATCACCAAAGATGTTTTTAGGAATCTTACCTCCTAACCCCCTTGTTTTTAGAATGGAATCTTAGCCTTATATGGAGTCTCTCCTGTTATTATTATAATGCTTGTATCTTGACATTTTTCATCATAGGCAGGAAAAGTTCATCATGGTGCTTGTGCAATATCCCTACCATACCTCAAAAATATAAATGGATTTTTGGTGTTCTCAGATAGATCGTTCAGAATAAAGTCAGGCATTTGTAACGTGGCCCCAGTTAGTTTTCTTCCTGGATCAGAGCCTTTGACAGGCAATGTGCCCTCTTGTATTCATTGGATTATCTGGCTAATTGGAGAGGAGCTTCGCCAAGGATGATCCAGGATCATGTAGTTTCAGAATTTGCATTTGACATCATGTATGTCCTCAATCATAAAGATTTGTCTGACATTCTGGGAACTCATTAAACTTTGAGTCAGCAAAAGAAAAAGTTCCAAAATTTTAAGCAATCATTGCAGAAAAGGTGTATAACCCTGTATCCTCTGTAGTTTAAACAGCAGGAACAGCTTGTGTGGTGTTTAAACATGCTGGAGATGGACACAGAGACTGCTGGCTATGGCTTCCTTCTGAGTCCCTTTAGCTGTCATTCAGACCTGTATCTTATGAAGAATTTAAACAAGCTGAAATAAGTGATCTTCTGCAAAAAGAGGTCTTCTACAAGCTTAGTGCAAATGAAAATCAGATGCAATAAAATTTTTGTATGCAATGTCTTAGAGGTTCTTGACAATGATGCTTGGGAATTAGCAAAATCCAAGATATTGTGACTTCTTTCTTGCTGTCCATCATTTCTAGAATCAGTAGTGTTCTTTCTGCAGGAAGCTTGCTTGTACAACAAACTCCATCATGAAACCACTTGGTGATGGGTGCATGATGGTCAGAGAAGTTGAAAGTTGTACACCTCTCCACTCTTCTCCTTACACAGAATTTTTCCCTGCTCCCTACTCTATGCCAAAAACTATAGTTAAACTGAGAGTTCATATGATGAATCAGCATAAATAAAACTTGATTTTGCTCCATTGATTTGACTCTATTTACTTTTCACAGTTCTCCTGGGTTGGAGAAAATAATTGAGTATCAGGGTTTAAAGTCCTCCCTGCTGGGGTGGCAGGCTGCATGAGGAGGTAAAAATAAACAAAAGATAGTTACTGTGTCTGCATATCAAGCTTAATTATTCCAGCAGAACATGAAAGCAAGATTTACACCAGAAGACTGACAGTGCAGATGATAATGCACTTTCTGCTTCTCTGACCATCAGTGCATCCATCACCAAACAGCTTCAAGATGTTGACTGTTTAGAATCCATCTGACACCACAATCAGAGGGTTAACAGAATCAGAGGGTGGGACAACATCAGTGTCCTCCCCCTCCTTTGTGAATACTTTTATATGGATGAAAACAGCACAACTTGAGTGCCACAGTCAGCCCTAAATATTGGTGTTCCTGAGCTGGTTGGGTACAGTGAGGGTCATCTGACTGAGAAATTCTGTCTTGGTTTTTTACTATTGACTCATCACAAAAGAAGAAAATATATTTTTCTCTCCCACTTCAAGATTTGGTGGTCTTCATTCTATCACTGCAAGCAGTGATCATTCTAGTTAATGGAATATACTGTGTGGTGGTGGTTAGTGATTTGAATGCTCAAGAAATCTTCATGTATCATCACTACAGGAAAATCTGAAAGCAATACAGGCTTAACCAAATAACAACAACAAAAACCCATACCTAAAATATCATTTTCTTTTTGCCTATTTTGTCATTTTATTTACTTATTTGAGGGGTTGACGTTTATTGTTTGTCTCTGATAACTTCTCATGCCCTCTTTGGGACATCTACCT
Organism: Smutsia gigantea; assembly: GCA_032199065.1. NCBI lineage: Eukaryota > Metazoa > Chordata > Mammalia > Pholidota > Manidae > Smutsia > Smutsia gigantea. The sequence goes on along the minus strand of JAVSCE010003478.1, from coordinate 82,522 downwards.
TTAGTGGAAAATAGATATCTATATAGTATTATTGAACTTGAGGAAATCCAGGATCAAAGAGAAGCAGGGGAGGGGTCTTGGCATGATTCTCTTAGGTGTGGTATTCATGTTGTCATGAGCACAGGTGCAGTTGAGGCTGTCAGATAACATAGCAATTGGTTGTGCCTTCAAAGCTCTAAGAAATAAGATACAGAAGATTTCTAATGCTTAGAAAGCATAATGCTGGCTTTAATCTTATTCTTATGTGGCCATTTGAAATGGAAAACTAAAGGACCCTAGATTCTACAGTTCTTTAAACACCCAATCCAGAAAGCCCTCTTAAATACATTTCTTGAGCTCATTTAAATGAGTGAGTCCTTCAGTCCACTCCTTCCAGATAGGAGACGTCCTATTGACAGTTTGGCCTAAGTACCAAAAAGATACCATAAAATTCTTGCCTTGAGGATTACAGTTCTTATATTAGGAATCAAGACAAACTTCATGGGTGTTTGCCCTGTGCAGCCAGACAGGACCCCATACTAGCTTAATGCTCCACTGCGGCCATCCTGAGATTTTTTTATAACTTTTGAAGAAAGAGCCCCACATTTTCCTTTTGCATGGGGCCCTACACATTATGTAGTCAGCCTTATCAGGAACCTCTGAGGTGCTTTCACACTAAATTGCTTTCTTCCTCCTTCTCTCCATTATGAGCAGAAGGAATGGTAGATATATGTAGACAGCAATACACATAGGCAGTTATTTGACCTTTAAGCATGTCTCAGGTCTAGCACCCAGAGCCACCCAGCATCATGTTCCAGGTCACACATAGAGCCATCACATGACTCAGCAAAGTCCCTTCTCAATGCTCTAATACTCCCTAATGGGACCCATCTACCGTTTTATCTTTTAATGTAACAATTACATTTCATTTTAAGTTACACTTAGACTTCCCATTAACATTAAAAATGAATTCCAGAAAATAAAAATTGTATCCCTTCTCCTTTGAAAACTCCAGAGCAAAATAAATCTGCAGCCTTATTACAATATCCCTTAGATCAAGATGGGAAAAACATTGCCCACGCCAATAGCCACCTTCCATGAAACATGCCAGTTCTAATTTCTAAATCTTGGCTACTATTGTGCCATTTGCACAGGTTTAATAAAAATTATTTTGTCTCTGACAATATTTGTCAATATAATCTTCAAAACTTAATTCCTCAGGGAGCGAATGCAAGATGTTTTGGATAGCATTGTCAGTCCATAAGATGGGACTTCCAACCTGGCTTTGTTCAAATGCGTTGCCTTTGCCTTTGGAATTCTCTCCCAGCGTTTCTGTCTGTGGTGGTGTGCCACGTTCGCTGCAGAGGCTTCTAACAATTACTGTTGCTGCTTTGCAAATATTTGCATGATTAATTTTTCCTGATGTGTGTATTTCCAACCATTAGTACAAACAGCTTTTCATTTCAAACAAGTGAGGAGGCACCCTGAGGGGCAAGATCATACATTTTTATGAAGTTACTGCTGTGGAATTTTTTCATAATTTTTGCAGAAAATTTCACTTTTTTTTCTGAGCCAAAATAAAAATTTAATACCTGTGAAAACCACTTTCCGTTTAAATAAAATAAAGTGACAGCAAGAATAAAACATATTTAGATTCTTATAATTTTTAGGGGGAGGTGGTAGTACTCCATTTTCTGCATTTACATACCACCTTTCCAAATAGTAGCAGGTGCTTATAATTTTGAGACTCGTGTGTACCTCTATTACTACAAGAAAGGAATCTTCGGCAGTTTCATAAGTTATGAACATAATAAACCAAGGAAATAAAAAACCTAGGTTATTAAACACTTTGAGAACAATTCCCTGATGTGAAGAATCAATGCCAGAAATTTCTGTGATATTGGGGAAATCAACAAGAAGCATTTGCTTTTTCACTAATGGAAAAAGAACTTGTCTTTTGTAAGGATCCACTAAAATAGATGAGTCATTTATTTTGAGTCACCAAGAAAATTTAAGTCTGTGACCTTTTAATACAAGAGTCTTGGATCATTTAATTCATTTTAGAAGTTTTAACCTAGGTGACTCATCTAAATGTCTAAATCAGTCTAAAGACAAGACAGTAATTCCCGAAGTCTGGCTCTCATATAGCACCTTCTAGAGGTACATGAGAAGACTTTAGGTGCAACAGGGGCGAGCACTTTTCATTTTAACTATGTATATATTTTAATGGGTAACTGAATACATGTATGTGTGTATGTGTGTGTGTATGATGTCAACTAGCACACCAACCTGAAGTTTAAGCAAGTCCTACGTACCTTAGAAATATCCAGGACCTCATCTCACCATATTCACACTATACTCATGGCCCCTCCACCACGATGTCACTGCTTGATTATAGTATCCTAACTGACTTTTGTGATCCTCCTCATAGAAATCACACAGAAGCTTTACAAGTTAGATCCTGTCTGACATCAAAGTTAGATCTGATTTTGTCAGCTCAAAATCTTCCAGTGACTTCCCATCTTGCTCGTAGTTAAAGCCAATGTCCTTGATATGGCCTGTAAGCCCTGCCAGGTCATCTCTTTGGCTATCTGTCTGACTTCATCTCCTACCATTTTCTTCCTTTCTCTCTGCTTCAGCTTCCTTGCTGTTTCTCCATCAGTCATGCTGAATGCCCGTGAGTTTCAGGGCCTTTGGAGTTCCTGTCCTCTCACCTGTCTAGCATTCTGTTTCCCAGACCGCCCTCACTGACTTCAAGTCTCTGCTCAGAAGTCATCTGATTTGGCCCTTTTCGGGGTACCTTCACTCTCTACCCCACTACTCTGCTTTGTGTTTCTCCATAGCTCTTATGACCAGTGGTAGATTGAAGAAATGGCCCCCAGCTGTTATCCTATCCTGTATGCACACCCTTTTGCCATGTAATTAATCGTTCTTACTCTGCTGCTGGACTTGGCTTTATGACTTGCTTGAGCCAATGGGATATTAGCAGATATGATGCAGGGAGAGGCTCGAAAAAGCTTGTGTTCATTTCTGTTCAAGTATAATTTCTGTAATTTCTATGAATATATGCAGGAGGATAAGGTTCGTGGAGCCGAGCTGAATCATCCTTGTCCTCCCTCTCACAGGATTCCAGAACAGCCCCCAGCTGACTGACTTTTGCCTTATGAGGAAATTCAGGAGAGACTAGAAGAGCTGAACAGCCAAGCCCTAACTAAATGACCCACAGACTCACAGAGGAAATAAATGTTTATTATTTTTAAGATACTCAGTTTTGGGGTGCTTTGTTATGCTGCATTATTATAGCAAAATAGAGCTCAGATATATCTCCTGATGACATATTACATTTTTAAAATTTATCTACTCCACAGTATGTTTCCAAGATGATGTTTGGCACATGGAAAATATTTATTTAATAGGACTTTGTTGAACTCATTGCATTTTTATGGATATTTTGTGCGCAGGGTAAGTTTATTGAAGGCAGTGCCATGGCAATCCACCTAAGTTATGTGAATTGCAGTTGAATTTATAAGATGCTCTGGAGTTTGGGGACTGAGAATCATGATGTTAGTGCACTAATAATTAAAGTTTGGTAAACACTGTCTGAGGATACTAGAACATTATTATTATATTACTGTGTAATATCATATTTCAAGCCTTTCTAAATAGTCAAGCAGAGGTAGGGATTTGCAGATGGTTTTTATGGAATTTCCACATGCATTTCCTATAATCCTAAAATAAATCATCTTGGACATAGGGTCTCCTGAGGTGCTTAATTAACCCAGGAAGATTATGGGATGACATTTTCAGAAATGCACAGTCTCAGAGCACTTTTATCACCACTTATCTAATATTCAGGGATAGGTAGTCTGAAGTAGCTGTTTGGCCAATTAACATTCATTGTTAAATAAAGCTATTTATTGAGCACTTACTACACACATAGCCTTGATCTGGGCACTGGAAATACAAAATCAAAGCAGACATTATTAACACTTCAAAAGAATCATACTTTTTGAAAAATTGTGCAGAACAATGACAAAGACTAGGCTAGGGCCTGGGGGCTACAAAAATATAAGTATATGGATCTCTCACCAGCTAGTCAGGTACTATAGAGTCAGAAGCTGAGTCTCTTTGATCTCATTCACTGAAGCCTCATGACCCACAATCACTTACCACTGAACATTAAACTAATAATTTGTAATTTGTTCAAATGAGTGTACATAGGTGTCAACTACAATTTATCCAGTTTCCAGAAATCAAAAAGATAATTTAAAATATCTAAACAGCACACTAAATCACAACAGCAGAGCTTAAACGCAAGACTTCCTTTACATCCCCATCTCCAGTGGTGCATCTAACTGAAATAACATGTTATAGAAATGCTTTTGGAAATTCTATGTAATGTATACATATCTGGATCATAGCTTTATACATGACCATAATAATATTTCACCATATAGTTAACTAATTAACAAATTCAACATTTATTAAATACCTACTGTGTTTCTTTCTTCTGGTTTTAGGGGAAAGATAAAAAGATGGCCTTGATACTCTCTGTAATTTGTTTTGTTAGACATTTTTAGTATTTAGATAGTTTGGGTAGTACTGACCAGAAGCAATAATAAAACAAAGATATGCATTTCAGTTTATAAACCAGCTGGTAAAGGTAACAAAGCTTGTGATTAGACAATGAATACCATAGCACATGAGAAGGCAGGGGCTGGAAATGTTCCACCATTTGTCTTTTTTTCTTGTATTTCTTTTTCTACCATTATCTTTCCCCTTTATTCCTCTGTTTCTGTCTCTGCTTACTGTCAAAATGAAAATAGTATATCTTTTCACTGTTTCTTAAATTGATATTTAGCTAAATATTGTACTAAATTAACCTGGTCATATTTACCTGGGATTTTGCCAACTTGGCTCTGAGCTCATAAAGGTCAGGGATCGTATTTATCACTTCCTGCAACTTTCGGAGCACCTTATCTTGCACAAACTATTCCAATAGTTATTTGGTAATTTGATGTAATTGAGTCATTGCTTCTGTCTACCAGTATTGCTTGCGACATTGGCATCACTAATCCCATTGGTGGCACCACAGAAAAGGAGGGTAAATGTTGCTGCATGAATGTAAAAAGAGGGTAGGATACAGTTCTCACTGGGGAGGATATTTTAAGTGCATCTGAAAATTGGCAACCTGACTGGAAAGAATGTATTCTTTGAGCTTGGGCTGAGATGATATATTTGAACATATATATGCTCCTCTCTATTTCTCAAGCATCTGTATCAAAGATTTCACCATGATTTAAATATGATTCAGGTAGTGAAACATCTGGAAATCATGATGGCATTTACTGAAATCATAAAAATGTTGACATATAAAGCTAAAATTGTGTAATGTACCATTTTGTACTAAATCAGATGCCATCTTATGCTAGATTCTCCTATAGATGAAGAGTGACAGGTGCCAAATACATTTTTTTTAACTATAAAAGAAATAGTTAAAAAAATTGATTTTTCAAATCAATGAATTGGGAAAAGTCTGTATTGTTTGATTTTGGTCATGAAACCTCTAAATACAGCTATCAGGTCCTTGTTTAAATGGCTTAAATATGGACCCAACTGAAATGTGACTTTTTAGTTAAGAGTAACTCTGCAATATTATATTTCATAGACTGAAAGATAGAAGTACTAGTCTGGATAAAATTATTCCCTTTTTTAAACTAAGAAAAAAAAGTAAAAATTGGTTACAGCCCTGTTTCTGTAGCTAGAGAATTAGAAGAATTTGGGTTAGTTTGAATCTTTTGTTTTGCACATTTCTAATCCATCTTGGTATTTTGGGGAAAAAAATGTTATAAGAACATCTGTTGCTATTCATGACATTTTTCATCAACATCATATTCCATAATAGTTTAAGAGGGCCCCTTTCCCTCTCTTTTTAAAATTGTAGTCCTTAATAAAGTTCTAAGAATTTTGCATTATTAAAATTATTAAAACAAACGGATACAGTTCCCCTCACTTTTCCCTCTCTCTGTCAAAAAAACTCTGTTCTCTTCCCCAACATCCCCCCAGGTAAGACTTGCCTTCACTCCCCCTCCCTGTTTCCCCACCACCACCTCCTCTTTTCTTCCTTCCCACCTCTCCCAACTCCTCCATATGTGAAATTCCTCCTTTCCAGTTTACTTAGATTTCTGCTTTTATACTCACTATCTGTACCCCATCCCTCATTCCCCAATCCGATCTTAAATTTTTCTTTCTTGTCCCTCTGCTTTCCAACATGGTAATCTCGGAATTAAATAAATACTTAGTAAAAATCTTTTCCCTTTCATTCACAAATAACTATTGAGCAAATATGAGTGCCAAGCACTATTCTACACATTGAGGATAGGGTCAGGGACTGGGGCAGGTGAGGTTTCTGCATGTATTCTAGCAAAGGTTTTAGGGAAGGGTAGACAATAGAAAAAAAATCAGGTAAATTCAGACTTAGCAAATAAAAATACAAGTTGTCCAGAAAATTTTGAATATCAAACAACTTTTTAACATAGGTGTGTTCCACGCAGTATTTGTAATTAAATTAAAATGCAATCGAGATTGAGACAATTTGAGGCAGTTTTGCAACGGTTCTTTCCCCAAAGACATAATACATCCAACTTATGCCCATGTGCCTATGTTCACATTATGTGCATATGTGCATATGTTCACATATGTACCATCTCTCACTCCTGTACTCCAGTCTCAGCTGATGGAGATGTTGCTCATTCTCAGATGTCACCTTCTTCAAACATTTTCTTGCAATGATGCCAACTCACATTACTCTATTCTTTTATAAATCACCTTTATAGTCAATATCCACATTATGCTTAACATAAATACATGGTTGTAGTCTAGTGTCTATACCCAAGAATGTATCTGTAGTGCGCTGCTGTTACATTCATGAATTCTCCCGTGCGTGTTGTGTGTCTGGTTTGTAAGTGCAGGAAATAAGCAGGTATTCTGGGGTTCAAATCCTGTTCCTGCTACTTTGTTGTGGGACCTCACTCGGGTTATTTGCTGTGCCTCAGTTTCTTCATTTGTGAAAAGGGGAAAATAACAGTATCCCTCGCAGAGTGTTCTTGTGAATATTAAATATGATTAGGCACATGAATACCTGCACAGTGTGTATTTGTCTCCTACTCATTACCACATACATAAAACTTCTGCATGATGCAGAATAGGGCAAGATTATTAACCAATATAAAACTTCATATTAAGTGATCATTGAAATGAACAATAGCCTCTATAGTTTTGCTAATTTCTTATATATATATATATCCCTCTTTTTGGCAACAATAAGCAATCAGGAACAATTTGCTTTGAAAAAAGAAACATATTTACAAGCACTACCCTCTACACAGAAAACAAACAAACAAAAAAGCTATAATATGTGAATCAAATGCTCTCTCATCTCCTTGGAAAAGTGAATTTCCAGAGGGCAAAATCAGTTTGCATCCTGAGAAGCCATTCTCTTAAATGCGCATGCTTTGGGTCACAAGCAAAAGCACTTTGTGACAGTTGTGGTGGCCTCCTGATGATCTGCCCCAAAGCACTGGGTTCTGTGGTAGGTTTCCATGCCTGCTGTTCAGAGGGAAATTGCTTCTTTAATATTATGCTTTGAACCTATGTTCTTGTTATTACATTATTTGCAGTAGTTATGTATGCAGCCACATTTGTAAAGTGAATTTGACAGCATCCCATCTAATGTTATGAGAAATAAAATCTTTTGGGTTGAAGTATTGTGTGTTTGTTTTTTCCAAAGAATGTGAGGGAAGCCCAGAATAAAATATGTATGATCTGCATAAGAGATTATGCATAATTTTAGAATTAAGAAGATGATAAAACTATGGATAGAAAAGGAGATCCTAGTAAGCTCTATCACAACCTTATAAAGTGGCTTTAAAAAGTTCCCACCTTTTCTTAGATTATGTGAAAACTCTAAATTATATCCAGAAGCAAAATGTCTTGGAGTGTTTTTTTTTTCTCTCTCCCTCTCTCTCTTTCTCTCTCTCTCTCTCTCACACACACACACATATCCCAGATTTTGAACATGGCCATGAAAAACTGATTTTTTTTTGACAATAATATTTGAATTTCCATTATTCCAATACTCACTTTAGGGATTTGATTAGTACGTGTGACTGAATCTAATCTTTTAATTTCTACAAATTGAACTATATTTCTTTGTTGCTTTCCATGTTCAAGTTCTCTTATTACTTTTTTTTTTACGCTTAAGGAACTTATATTATAATAGAAAACTGATATCTTGTTACTTTCTAATTCTCCTTTTTTAGTATTTACCTCTTCTGTGGATATCCACTTCTTCATTATCCACATCACTTCCCTTAATGATTTTTTTTTAGTATCATTAATGTACAATGACTTGAACAACGTTATGGTTACTAGACACCCTATTATCAAGTCCTCCCACATACCCCATTACAGTCACTGCACATCAGCGTAGTAAGATGCTATACAATCATTACTTGTCTTCTCTGTAAATACTGCTTTTCCCATGTCCTCCCCTGGCTACATTATGTGAACTAATCTTAATGCCCCATTTCCCACATCCCTCCCTTCCCACCCATCCTCCCCAGTACCTTCCCCTTTGCTAACTGTTACTCCATTCTTGGGTTCTGTGAGTCTCCTGCTATTTTGATCCTTCAGTTTTTGCTTTGTTCTCATACTCCACAGATGAGTGAAATCATTTGATACTTGTCTTTCTCCAACTGGCTTATTTCATGGAGCATAATACCCTCTAGCTCCATCCATGTTGTTGCAAATGGTAGGATTTGTTTTCTTCTTATGGCTGAATAATATTCCATTGTGTATATGTACCACCTCTTCTTTATCCATTCATCTACTGATGGACACTTAGGTTGCTTCCATCTCTTGGCTATTGTAAATAGTGCTGCAATAAACATAGGGGTGCATCTGTCTTTTTCAAATTGGGCTGCTGCATTCTTAGGGTAAATTCCTAGGAGTGGGATTCCTGGGTCAAATGGTATTTCTATTTTGAGTTTTTTGAGGAACCTCCATACTGCTTTCCACAATGGTTGAACTAATTTGCAGTCCCACCAGCAGTATAGGAGGGTTCCCTTTTCTCCACATCCTCGCCAACATTTGTTGTTGTTTGTGTTTTGGATGTTGGCCATCCTCACTGGTGTGAGGTGATATCTCATTGTGGTTTTAATCTGCATTTCTCTGATGATTAGTGATGTGGAGCATCTTTTCATGTGCCTGTTGGCCATCTGAATTTCTTCTTTAGAGAAGTGTCTATTCATGTCCTCTGCCCATTTCTTAATTGGATTATTTGCTTTTTGTTTGTTAAGGTGCATGAGTTCTTTATATATTTTGGATGTCAACCCCTTATCAGATACGTCATTTATGAATATATTATTCCATACTGTAGGATATCTTTTTGTTCTATTGATGGTGTACTTTGCTGTACAGAAGCTATTTAGTTTGATATAGTCCCACTTGTTCATTTTTGCTTTTGTTTCCCTTGCCCGGGGAGATATGTTCATGAAGAAGTTGCTCATGTTTATGTCCAAGAGATTTTTGCCTGTTTTTTTATAAGACTTTTCTGGTTTCATGACTTACTTTCAGATCTTTGATCCATTTTGAATTTACTTTTGTGTATGGGATTGGACAGTAGTCCAGTTTCATTCTCTTACATGTAGCTGTCCAGTTTTGCCAACACCAGCTGTTGAAGAAGCTGTCATCTCCACATTGTATATCCATGGCTCCTTTATCATATATTAATTGACCATATATGCTTGGGTTTATATCTGGCCTCTCTATTCTGTTCCACTGGTCTATGGGTCTCTTCTTGTGCCAGTACCAAATTGTCTTGATTACTGTGGCTTTGTAGTAGAGCTTTATGTCAGGGAGCATAATTCCCCCTGCTTTATTCTCCCTTCTCAGGATTGCTTTGGCTATTTGGGGTTTTGTCATTCAATATCAATTTTAGAACTATTCTCTCTAGTTCATTGAAGAATGCTGTTGGCATTTTGATAGAGATTGCATTGAATCTGTAGATTGCTTTAGGCAGGATGGCCATTTTGACAATATTAATTCTTCCTAGCCAAGAGCATGGGATGAATTTCCATTTATTAGTGTCCTCTTTAATTTCTCTTAAGAGTGTCTTGTAGTTTTCAGGGTACAGGTCTTTCACTTCGTTAGTTTTATTCCTAGGTATTTTATTCTTTTTGATGCGATTGTGAATGGAATTGTTTTCCTGATTTCTCTTTCTGCTAGTTCACCGTTAGTGTATAGAAATGCAACAGATTTCTGTGTATTAATTTTGTATCCTGCAACTTTGCTTATTCAGATATTAGATGTAGTAGTTTTGGAGTGGATTCTTTAGGGGTGTTTATGTACAATATCATGTCATCTGCAAACAGGGACAATTTGACTTCTTCCTTGCCAATCTGGATGCCTTTTATTTCTTTGTGCTGTCTGATAGCCATGGCTAGGACCTCCAGAACTATGTTGAATAAAAGAGGGGAGAGGAGGAATCCTTGCCTTGTGCCAGTCTTAAAGGGAAAGTTTCAGCTTCTCACTGTTAAGTATAATGTTGGCTGTGGGTTTGTCATATATGACCTTTATTATCTTGAGGTACTTGCCCTGTATATCCATTTTGTTGAGAGTTTTTTATCATGAATGGATGTTGAATTTTGTCAAATGCTTTTTCAGTATCTATGGAGATGATCATGTAGTTTTTTGTCCTTTTTGTTGATGTAGTGGATGATGTTGATGGGTTTTCGAATGTTATACCATCCTTGCATCCCTGGGATGAATCCCACTTGATCATGATGGATCATCTTTGATGTATTTTTGAATTCGTTTTCTAATATTTTGTTGAATATTTTTGCATCTATGTTCATCAGGGATATTGGTCTGTAATTATCTTTTTTTGTGTGGTATCTTTGCCTGATTTTGGTATTAGGGTGATGTTGGCCTCATAGAATGAGTTTGGGAGTATTCCCTCTTCTACTTTTTGGAAAACTTTTAGGAGGATGGGTATTATGTCTTCACTAAATGTTTGATAAAATTCAGCAGTGAAACCATCTGTTCCTGCAGTTTTGTTTTTAGGTAGTTTTTGATTACCAGTTCAATTTCTTTGCTGGTAATTGGTCTATTCAGATTTTCTGTTTCTTCCTGGGTCAGCCTTGGAAGGTTGTATTTTTCTAGAAAGTTGTCCATTTCTTCTAGGTTATCCAGTTTGTTACCATATAATTTTTCATAGTATTCTCTCATAATTCTTTATATTTCTGTGGTGTCCATAGTGATTTTTCCTTTCTTATTTCTGATTCTTTTTTTGTATGTAGACTTTTTTTCTTGATAAATCTGGCTTGAGGTTTATCTGTTTTGTTTATTTTTTCGAAGAACCAGCTCCTGCTTACATTGATTCTTTCTATTGCTTTATTCTTCTCAATTTTATTTATATCTGCTTTAATCTTTATTATATCCCTCCTTCTACTGACTTTGGGCCTCATTTGTTCTTCCTTTTCTAGTTTCATTAGCTGTGAGTTTAGACTGTTCATTTGGGATTGTTCTTCTTTCCTGAGGTAGGCCTGTATTGCAGTATATTTCCCTCTTAGTACGGCCTTCACTGCGTCCCACAGATTTTGTGGTGTTGAATTGCTGTTGTCATTTGTCTCCATATATTGCTTGATCTCTGTTTTTATTTGGTCATTGATCCATGGGTTATTTAGGAGCATGTTGTGAAGCTTCCATGTGTTTGTGGGCTTTTTCATTTTCTTTGTGTAATTTATTTCTAGTTTCATATCTTTGTGATCTGAGAAGCTGGTTGGTACAATTTCAATCATTTTGAATTTACTGAGGTTCTTTTTGTGGCCTAGTATATCATCTGTTCTTGAAAATGTTCCATGTGCCCTTGAGAAGAATGTGTATCTTTTTGCTGTTGGATTAAGTATTCTGTAGATGTCTGTTAGGTCTATCTGTTCTAATATGCTGTTCAGTGTCCCTGTCTCTTTATTTATTTTCTGTCTGGTTGATCTATCCTTTGGGGTGACTGGTGTGTTGAAGTCTCCTAAAATGAATGCATTGCACTCTATTTCCCCCTTTAATTCTGTTAGTGTTTGTTTCACATATGTAGGTGATCCTGTGTTGGGTGCATATATATTTATAATAGTTATATGATCTTGTTGGACTGACCCTTTTTTCATTATGCACTGTTCTTCTTTGTCTATTGTGACTTTCTTTGTTTTGAAGTCTATTTTGTCCTATACAAGTATTGCTACTCCTGCTTTTTTCTCACTATTAATTGCATGAAATATCTTTTTCCATCCCTTTCCTTTCAGTCTGTGTATGTCTTTGGGTTTGAACTGAGTCTCTTGTAGGCAACATATAGATATGGGTCTTGTTTTTTTATCCATTCAGTAACTCTGTGTCTTTTGATTGGTGCATTCAGACCATTTACATTTAGGATGATTATGGATAGGTATGTACTTATTGGCATTGCAGGCCTTGGATTTGTGGTTACTAAAGGTTCAAGGGTAGTTCCCTTACTATCTAACAGTCTAATTTAACTCACTTCGTATGCTATTACAAACACAAACTAAAGATTCTTTCTTTTTCCTCCTTTTTCTTCCGCCTCCATTCTTTGTATGTTATGAATCATATTCTGTACTCTTTGTCTATCCCTTGGGTGACATATTTAGCCTTAGGAATACTTCCATCTATAGGAGTCCCTCAAAAATGCACTGTAGAGGTGGTCTGTGGGAGGTAAATTCTCTCAGATTTTGCTTATCTGAAAATTGTTTAATCCCTCATTCAAATTTAAATGATAACCTTGCTGGGTAGAGTATTCTTGGTTCGAGGCCCTTCTGCTTCATTGCATTAAATATATCATGCCACTCCCTTCTGGCCTGTAAGGTTTCTGTTGAGAAATCTGATGATAGCCTGATGGGTTTTTCTTTGTGTGTGATCTTCTTTCTCTCTCTAACTGCTTTTAAAAGTCTGTCTTTATCTTTGATCTTTGCCATTTTAATTATTATATGTCTTTATGTTGTCTTCCTTGGGTCCCTTGTGTTGGGAGATCTGTGCACCTCCATGGCTTGAGAGACTATCTCCTTTCCCAGATTGGGGAAGTTCTCAGCAATTACCTTCTCAATGACACTTTCTATCCCTTTTTCTCTCTTCTTTTTCTGGTACCCCTATAATGCCATTTGGATTGGTCACACAGTTCTCTCAATATTCTTTCATTCTTAGAGATTCTTTTTTCTCTCTGTGCCTCAGCTTCTTTGTATTCCTCTTCTCTACTTTCTGTTCCATTTACAGTCTCTTCTACTACATCTAATCTGCTTTTAAATCCCTCCATTGTATGTTTCATTTCAGATATGGAATTTCTTAATGATTGAATCTCTGACTTAGATTCATTTTTGAGTTCTTGAATATTTTTATTTACCTCCATAAGCATGTTTATAATTTTATTTTGAACTCTCTTTCAGGAAGATTCGTGGGTTCAGTTTCATTTGGCCCTTTTTCTGGAGTTTGTGAGATTTTGGTCTAAACCATGTTCTTTTTACATTTCATATACCTGTGTGGTGCCCACTAGTGTGCAGAAACTCCAGTGTCTGGAGCTGCTAAGCCCCTAGAGTGAGATTGAGGGTCATAGGGGGGTGGAGCTGGTGCCTGGGGGGAGGAAAGTTCTGTTTCCTGATTCCCGTGTGTATACCTGTCTCCAGAGTCAGAGCCAGTGGGCCAAGCACACATGTGTAAACCTCTGTACTTTGTCTCTCTAGCTGTTATAGGTGGGGCCTCCCTATGGCTGGCCTGATGCCTGCACAGTGACTGTGGGTTTGCGAGCCGGTGCCTGCAGGCCAGTAGGAAGGCTCGGCAGGCTGTGTGTCACAGTGGGGGTCTTGGAGCTGAGTAGGAAGCCATGGGGATGGAGCACCTGAATCTCCTCAAAGTTCCCAACCAGCTGGGCAGAGTGCACCCAGACAACCTTGTCCAGCTCTCCCTTCTCCGGCACAGAAAGCTCTGTGCAAACCCCGCCCCTTCAGCAGCCCTCTCGCTGCTAGGAAGCCTCTCAGACTCCCTGCCTTTCCTCTGAACCAGAGCAGCCGGGTGTGCATCCCCTCCTCCACAATGGCCGGAATGTCTGTCTCCCAAACACTCCACCTGTCCAAGCTCCCCAACGACCAGAGCACCACACAATGTAGGCTTCCGCTCACAAAGCAGATCTCCACGGCTAGGCACTCAGCACTCTCAAGCTTCCACCCGCTCCCTACTCCGTTTCTCTTCCTCCTGCCAGTGAGCTGAGGTTGGGGAAGGGCCTGGGTCCCCCTGGATTAAGGCTTTCGTACATTACCCTGTTTTGTGAGGTCTGCTCTTTTTGTGAGGTCTGTATGCAGTCTGGTTCAGCCTTCTTTCTTGTTGCTGTTTTAGGGTTAGTTGTATTAATTAACTGTATTTTTGTACTATTTGTGGTTTTGGGAGGAATTCTCCATGTCACCTCTCATGCTGCCATCTTGAATCACTTTATTACTTATTTTAAACCCTAGATCATAATGAGATTTAGGGACAAAATATATTTGTTAGCAGTGTTTTACATAGGGTGATATTTATGCTTATTCCATTTTTAGATAATTTCCCCAATTTATTTAGAGTGACAGGGTTATATGTTGAGTGATATGAAGAGAGGAAAAGGACTTACCTACTCCAAATATCTCCTAAATTCCTGGATCTGGCATGATGTGCCTTCCTTTCTCTAGGTGAAATTCTGACTATTAGAATAATTTGAGGGTTAAACAAAGGCCTCTGGAACAATGACATTCCCTCCAGGAAACTGATATGCATGACTTTGGGACAGAATGTGTGTGTGTGTGTGTATTAGGGGTACGAGTTTCATGAAACTCCATTTCCATGAGATGAATTTCCTTCCTCTCCATGAAGACCTGCTGCTTTTTTTTTCAGAACAATTAACCGTTGGCCAGCAAAGCATGTCTGACCTAATGGATTTAGGATTTAGGAGACTCTCAAAAGAGGGAGATACAGAAGGAGTAGTGGAACTTTGGATAAGGAAAATAAAGGAGGTGCAAACCAGGGAAAAGGGAAAGGACAAATTCTGATTTCATGCTTCCCATGTGTGAAGGAGGACACAGGCTCAGAGAAGCTAAATAACTTGGTGAAGGTGCAGCAAAGGGACAATGGGCAGACAGATATTTTTTCCTGGCTTAAACGATTACAGGTTTTCTTTAAAAATATTTCCTGAACCACAACAAAAATAATCTCTGTGATATCTGCTACTAGAAACAAGATATACTTGAGTTAATTTACAATTTATTTTAAAATCCTTATCTCCAACTGCCTTGGGATGGAAAGCTCTCTTTCCTCTGTCCTGGTGCCCCCTCAGTGAGCCCTGGCTGGTCTTTTCACTAAGTCTTGAGCAGCCTGCGGTGACCTGCCCTTGAAGTGCTGGTTTAACAACCTTTGCCAAGCGCTCTCTGGCTCTTTGTACATCTTTAATAGTTTCCTTGACGGACTATGAAGAACTGCCAGATGACAGTTCTATTTCATTTTTGTCACTGCCTGGTGCTCCTTTTTTCTCTCTGGCTTTTTCTCAAGGGCATGATTCTATAAGTCAGTGTAGCAATGTTCACGATGAGTATTGCTCTTTCAACCACTGTATATTGATGCAGTGCAAGCAAGTCTTGGACATGTCAAGATTTCAGGCCTTCAAAAAAGTAATCAAGGAGTATTTTATAAACTCTAATGTCCTTTCCATTGAAAGCAAATTGAAACTGGGGATTGGGATCTGATATTAAGGGTTTACTTTAAAACACTGCTGCCAAAGGCATAAAAAAGCCCCTTTGATTAATATACCATAGTATTTTGTTCGCTTGGAAAAAGCACAAGTGATGTGCTTTTGTTCCCTAAGTTTTAAATAAAGCATTTGTCATTCTTGCACAGTGTTTATTACTAATTGCACAATTATTTTGTTATATGACACCAGAAAAATATGATTTGAGGTTCCTTCTACATACTCTATGTTTAAAGTAAATAATCACTTTAGTCAAAAATTATTTACTAAATTACATGATACTTTGCTAAACATAATGGAGATGTCAAGACCTTTTTTATTAGTACTGCATAATGAAATAATTGAGGCATTAGTAATAAATTTTTCCTCTTGTGATTTAGAATAAATAAAAGACAATTACTAGGATTATCTTTATGAATGTAGGATTCTTAAAATTATCTCTCATAAAATTGTGCTGATGAATGTCATGTTTCTTCAGCAAAAACAAAATGAAATAGCTTTTCCTTGTTATCTCTGCACAGTCAGTACAGCTATCATATAGTACATGGCTGTGCATATTTCTTTATATAGTGTTTCTTTTGGGGATCTCAAGATGGAGAGGGCAGGTTAGTGACCTGAAACATTTTAAAACGTTTTCATAATGGTCAGTAACTTTCCTTTGTTACCAAATTTCAGCTTTTTTACTAACAGGAGGAAATATCTTTAAAAGGGAAGTAGTACCATTTTATGGCATCATAATCAATAAACGCTTGCTGTGACACCACCTGCGAGGATCCCCTAGGCACTGTGAGGGATGTAAAGGCAAAACTTATGGGACTTGCTTTCAGGGAGCTCACTGTCTAGCAAAGGGGATGATGAATGTACAGGACATAGATTTTCAGAGCATCAATTAAAAAGTAGACATTGGCAAAATGATTTAGATTCAGAAGAAGGAAATAATCCTTCTAGCTTTGGAGAGATGTGGGGGGCATGCAAGGGAGAATATCAAGGGATTGACATTTCAGCTTGAAGGATAAATATTAGTAGAAACAGCCAACATCTATTGAGCTCTCATGTTACCAAACATTCTGATTCTGAAGTCCATTTTCTTAACCACTGAGCCATAGGATGTGGGTATGGAGGGACACCAGGAGTGGATATTCTTGACCAAAGAAACAGCGTGAATAAAGGTACAAAGGGAACTGGGTTCTTCCTTCTGAGCCATTTGTAGATAGAAACTTGGTTACCGGTGCATAGAGAAGGTAGAGCTGCATGTTTAGATTCCCTACAGTGAAGTCTATTTAGTGCACTTTCAGTCTGTAATGAATGTCAACAGCAGTATGTGACCTAAAAATAATTAGACACAGCTATGCTTCACTGTATACTGTTTTGACCATGCAGTCATCTGTTTATTAACCAAATGTTGCTCTATATTCTTCCAACTGTGAAATTCTAGAATTAAGCACCAAATATGCAATAGAAGTAGAATCATGAGAAGGGCAGCCAGGGCCCTTCCTAGTCTGGTATCAATTTACCTCTCCAATCTTATTTTCCTCTTCACATACCTTATGTTCTGGTCAGTAAAGCTCCTGTTCTCTGCATGCACCCAGTCCTACCACACAACCCATTCATCTCATGTGTTTTGGGGCCATCAGGACTGGCTCAGCCTAGAAAGGCTTCCCTGGCAACTGGAGTTCTTGGAACCACACTAGGTTTTGCCGATGTTGAATGGCATGCATTCTGATCTTCTGGGGTATAAGTGCTCATGTCTTTTGTGACTGCTTACATTTCTATTACATTTAGAAGACTGCTTATTGGTCTAGAACTTATTTGGAAAGATTGTGGGCTTACAAGTTAATGGAGCATCAATCAGCTCTGCCTCTCAGACCTTTTCAAGGGCCCTATCCCTCTAGTTTGTATTAGAGAATAGGACCCTTTATTTCACTCACCTCAAGAGCTGTGCCCTTCCCAGCATTCCACACAAATTCCCTCACCATTCCTTGTTTTGCAGGTATCATCATTCACTTACCTGCTTTTCACTGTTTGACTCTTTTCTTTTCTAACTCTGGGAAACTCTGAGACAGTACTTCCTTCTTTCATATTGCCAGCAGTTGGTCCATCACTTACTACTTTGGAAAGTTCTCTGGGCCATTTCACTCCTATGAATTTACTGAAGAAAAATGAAAGCAAATGTCTGTACTGATACTTTCAGCAAATGTTTATAGCTGCATTATGAAGAACCTGTCAACTGTTTTCTGAAGTGGGTTAATCATTTTGCATATCCACCAGCCATGTAATGTGAGTTCATTGTCAACACTTAGTAGTGTCAATATTTGTAATTTTAGCTCTTCTAAAATTACACTGGTATCTCATTATGGTTTTAATTTGCATTTTCCTAACAACTAGTGATGTTGAGTATATTTTCATGTTCTGATCTGGCATCCATATGTATCATCTGGTGAAATTCTCTCTCTATATATATTTTTCCTACTTTTGGAAAATTGGATTGTTTTTGGCTATTTGGATTGTTTGTCTTACTGAGCTGGTTACTTCCAGCTTTTGCAATTATAAATAAATCCACTACAGGATTTTGTGTAAATGTGATTTTCAATTCACTTGGGTGAATACCTAGGAGTGTAAATTGCTGGGTCATACAGTAGTCTGTGCTTAACTTTATAGGAAACTGTGAAATTGTCTTTCAAAGTGGCTGTGCCATTTTTCATTTCTACTAGTAATATATAATAGTTCTTACTGGAATCTGAGTTGAATTGTATTGAATCTATGTATCAGTTTGGAAAGAACTGACATACTAACAATAGTGAGTCTTCCAATCCATAAGAATAATAAATCTGTACACTTATTAATCATTGTTAATTTGTCTCAGCACTATTTTTATTTTTAGTGAACAAATCTTATACATCTTTTTAGAGTTTGCCTTTAAGTATTCACACTTTTCCTAATATTATAAGTATATTTTTTAATTGAAATTTTTGATTTTTTTGTTGCTAGTATATATAAACAAAATGGATAGCAATAAGGATATTTATATACATGATCATATTGTTTGCAAAGAAAGTTTATTTATTTGCTTCTAATCTCATTTATTTTTTATCTTTTCCTTATTAGCAGGGACCTTCAGTATAATGTGAATAGAAGTAGTGAGAGGGGAATCCTTACTTTGTTCTTGATCTACTAGGTCTCTCACCAGTAAGTATGATGTTAGTGGTAGGTGTTTCAAATATGCTTTTTAATAAATTAAGGAAGTCCTTTTCTATCCCTAGTTGGCTGAGCATTTTTATCAAGAATGGGTGTGGATATTTGTCAAATGTTTTTCGTGCATCTATTGAGATGATCATATAATTGTTGTTTTAATCTGTCAATATGGTGCATTCAGTGATTGCTTTTCAAATATTCAATCAACCTTGTATTGCTGGGTAAACTCCACTTAATTATGCTGTATTACCTTTTTTACATATTTTCAGTTTCAGTTTGCTAATATCCATGAGGAATACTGGTCTCCAGTTTTTCTTTATTTCTTTTCCTCTCTTCTCTTTCTTTCAAATATCTTTGTCTAGTTTTGGTATCAGGTCAGTTCTAGCCTCATAGAATGAAATGGAATGAGTTCTCTTATTTTTTGGAGAAGTTTATATAGAGTTGGTATTATTTCTTTCCTAGATATTTGGCAGAATCTACCAGTGAGGTCATTTGGGCTTGGAGTGTTCTTTGTGAAAATATTTTTAACAATGAATTCAATCTATTTAAAGTTTATAGGATTATTCAGATTATATTTTTCTTATTGAGTGTGCTTTGGAAATTTGTGTCTTTCAACAAATTTGTCATTTTATCTAAATTTTTATTGTATTTTTTAATTTTGGTATCATTAATATACAAGCACTTGAACAACGTTATGGTTACCAGTCTCCCCCTATTATCAAGTCGCCCCCACATACGCCACTACAGTCACTGTCCATCAACGTAGTAAGATGCTATAGAATCATTACTTGTCTTCTCTACAAATATTGCCTTTCCCATGTCCCCCACCGCTGCATTACGTGTGCTAATCGTAATGCCTCTTTTCTCCCCTTATCCCTCCCTTCCCACCCATCCTCCCCAGTCCCTTTCCCTTTGCTAACTGTTAGTCCATTCTTGGGTTCTGTGTCTCCTGCTGTTTTGTTCCTTCAGTGTTTTCTTTGTTCTTATACTCCACAGATAAGTGAAATCATTTGATACTTGTCTTTCTCTGCCTGGCTTATTTCACTGAGCATAATACCCTCTAGCTTCATCCATGTTATTGCAAATGGTAGGATTTGTTTTCTTGTTATGGCTGAATAATATTCCATTGTGTATATGTACCACCTCTTCTTTATCCATTCATCTACTGATGGACACTTAGGTTGCTTCCATTTCTTGGCTATTGTAAATAGTGCTGCGATAAACATAGGGGTGCATATGTCTTTTTCAGACTGGGCTGCTGCATTCTTAGGGTAAATTCCTAGGAGTGGAGTTCCTGGGTCAAATGGTATTTCTATTTTGAGTTTTTTGAGGAACCTCCATACTGCTTTCCACATGGTTGAACTAGTTTACATTCCCACCAGCAGCATAGCAGGGTTCCCCTTTCTCCACATCCTCGCCAACATTTGTTCTTGTTAGCCCTTTGGATGGTGGCCATCTTAACTGGTGTTAGGTGATATCTCATTGTGGTTTTAATTTGCATTTCTCTGATGACTAGTGATGTGGTGCATCTTTTCATGTGCCTGTTAGCCATCTGAATTTCTTCTTTGGAGAAGTGTCTGTTCAGCTCCTCTGCCCATTTTTCGATTGGCTTATTTGCTTTTTTTTTTTGAGATGCGTAAGCTCTTTATATAATTTGGATGTCAACCCCTTATCAGATATGTCATTTATGAATATATTCTCCCATACTGTAGGATGTCTTTTTGTTCCACTGATGGTGTCCTTTGCTGTACAGAAGCTTTTTAGTTTGATATAGTCCCACTTGTTCATTTTTGCTTTTGTTTCCCTTGCCTGGGGAGATATGTTCACGAAGAAGTTGCTCATGTTTATATCCAAGAGATTTTTGCCTATATTTTTTTCTAAGAGTTTTATGGCTTCATGACTTACATTCAGGTCTTTGATCCATTTTGAGTTTACTTTTGTGTATGGGGTTAGACAGTAATCCAGTTTCATTCTCTTACATGTAGCTGTCCAGTTTTGCCAACACCAGCTGTTGAAGAGGCTGTCATTTCTTCCCCATTGTATGTCCATGACTCCTTTATCATATATTAATTGACAGTATATCCTTGGGTTTATATCTGGCCTCTCTATTCTGTTCCACTGGTCTATGGGTCTGTTCTTGTGCCAGTACCAAATTGTCTTGATTACCATAGCTTTCTGGTTGAGCTTGAAGTCAGGGAGTGTAATTCTTCCTTCTCAGGATTGCTTTGGCTATGCGGGGTCTTTTGTGTTTGCATTTGAATTTTAGAACTGTTTGCTCGAGTTCATTGAAGAATGTTGTTGGTATTTTGATAGGGATTGCATTGAATCTGTAGATTGCTTTAGGCAGGATGGCCATTTTGACAATATTAATTCTTCCTAGCCAAGAGCATGGGAAGAATTTCCACTTATTAGTGTCGTCTTTATTTTTTCTTAAGAGTGTCTTGTAGTTTTCAGGGTATAGGTCTTTCACTTTCTTGGTTAGGTTTATGCCTAGGTATTTTATTCTTTTTGATGCAATTGTGAATGGAATTGTTTTCCTGATTTCTCTTTCTGCTAGTTCACCATTAGTGTATAGGAATGCAACAGATTTCTGTGTATTAATGTTGTATCCCACAACTTTGCTGAATTCATATATTAGATCTAATAGTTTTGGAGTGGATTCTTTAGGGTTTTTAATGTATAATATCATGTCATCTGAAAACAAGGACAGTTTGAGTTCTTTCTTGCCAATCTGGATGCCTTTTATTTCTTTGTGTTGTCTGATTGCCGTGGCTAGGACCTCCAGAACTATGTTGAATAAAAGAGGGGAGAGTGGGCATCCTTGTCTTGTTCCCAATCTTAAAGGAAAAGCTTTCAGCTTCTTGTTGTTAAGTATAATGTTGGCTGTGGGTTTGTCTTATATGGCCTTTATTATGTTGAGGTACTTGCCCTCTATACCCATTTTGTTGAGAGTTTTTATCATGAATGGATGTTGAATTTTGTCGAATGCTTTTTCAGCATGTGTGGATCATGTGGTTTTTTTCCTTCTTTTGATTGATGTCTAAATTGTTATTTTATTTGCCAAAAAATGTTCAAAATATTTTCTCATCATTTTTATGTCTAGTATCTGTAGTTATGACCCATATATCATTTCAGATATTGGAAATTCATTTTTTTCTGATTAATTTTGCAAGAGAAAAATAGTTTTTGATTATTTTTATCAATTTTATTGGTGTTTTCAAAGAGACAACTTAGGCTTTCATTGAGAACTGTCTGTTAATTTCATTAATATCTGTTCTTACTCTTATTATTTCCTTCTGTTGGCTTACGTTGGGTTTAATTGTTTTTGGTTTTATTTAGTTTCTTAAGGTAGAAACTTTTTAAGAGTTGAGATCTTTCTTCTTTTCTATTATAAGTGTATTATTCTACAGATTTCCCTCTAAACACTGTTTGGCTGCATCTCACACATTTCATATGTTGTGTTTTCATTTTCATTTAGATCAAAGTAATTTCTAATTTCCCTTGTGGTTTTTTTTTCTTTTACCCATGGTTATATACAAATGTGCTTTATAATTCCAAAATATTGTGGGTTTTTTTCTAGATGTGTTTCTATTATTGATATCTGCTATAACTATATTGTAGTTGGGCAATATGCATTGTACAATTTCAACTCTTTTATATGTATTGAAATTGTTTTGTAGTTCAAAAAATGGCCTATCTTGGTAAATATTCCATGTGCATTTGAAAAAAATACACATTTTGTTATTTTTGAGTGGATGTTCTAAATGTCAATTAGGCAAAGTTAGGAAATAGTGTTCAAGTCATCTGATTTACTGTCTTCTTGTTCTTTCATTATTGAGAAAGGGGATTTTGAAATCTCCAGTTACACTTGTGAATTTGCCTATTTATCTTTTCAGTTGTATAAGCTTTTGTTTCTGTTCTTTCTGTTCTTAGGTGCAGATACATTTAGGATTGTTATGTTTTATGGTTCCATTGACCCCTTTGTCATTGTACTACTACATTCCTCTTTATTCTGATAATTTCCTTACCCTGAAATCTACTTTGTCTGATATCACTATAACTACTTCGACTTTCTTTTTATTAGATTTAGTATGATATATCTCTTTCCATTCTTTTATTTTTAGCCTTCTTGTGGTTTATATTTGAAGTGTGTTTCTTATAGACAGCATGTAGTTGGGTCTTGGTTTTTTAATTCATCTAACACTTTGCTCTTTAGTTGGAGTAGGTACGCTATTTACATTTAATGTAATTGTCATTACATTATGGTTGAGATAAATGTATTATCTTACTATTTATTTTCTCTTTGTCCCTTCTGTTTTTCTTTGCTTTTTTCTCTTTATTATGTATTAATTTTTATTATTCCACTTCCTCTCCAATATTGGTTATTAGCTTACTTCTTTTTTTTAGTTGGTTTTCCCTTATTTCATAGATTAAATAAACTGAGACTTACGGTGGTTAGTCACTTGCCCAAAATTGCATAATAGTTAAGCCTAAGCCCTTGCAATGGTATATAAGGCCTTATATTTTCTAGCCTTCATTACCTGTGACACAGTCTTTTTCTACCCTCTCTATCACAGCCACACTGGCCTCTTTGCTGCCCCTCAGACATGTGAGATACGTTTCGAACTTAGGGGTCATTGGCACAGACTGTTTTCTCTCTCTGGAAGTCCCTTTCCCTAGATTTCCACATGCCTGACTTACCTCTTACAAGACTTTGCTCTCATGTCACTATTTAAGGATGCCACCCCAGCTATAACTATTCTACATTTTGTCCTCCCCCACAATCTTCACAGCCAATCCTTCTTACCCTAGTTTGTTATTTTTTAAAAAAGCATAAAAAATTACAGAACCCAAGAATGGACTAACAGTTACCAAAGGGAAAGGGACTGGGGAGGGTGGGTGGGAAGGGACAGAGAAGGGGAATAAGGGGCATTACGATTAGCACACAAAATGTAGGGGAGGGCACGGGGAAGGCAGTATAGCACAGAGAAGACAAGTAGTGACTCTATAGCATCTCACTACGCTGATGGACAGTGACTGTAATGGGGGTATGTGGTGGGGACCTGATAATGGGGGGAATCTAGTAACCACAATGTTGCTCATGCAATTATATATTAATTATACCAAAATAAAGCATATAAAATTTTTTTAGGTATATGTTTATTGTTTATATCCTGCTTTCATCCAATAGAATATAAGCTCCATGAGATCAGGAATTTTGTCTGTTTTATTCAATACTATATCGCAACACCTAGAATGGTGTTTGGCACATGGTAGCAATTTAATAAATATTTTCTCAGTGAGTGAATACATTGGTAAGTGAAAAACACAGCAGATTTACTGATTAAAATGAAATATAGCTATATAAAATATTTGCAACAACTGTGCTTGGCATGGAAATATATATGAATTTTATTCTTAAAATACCATTTAGTGTTTTTAAAACTCTGTTTCTAAAATGAATGTAATTTAGATAAAATCAAATTATTTCATGTAGCAAGAGCCCTTGTAAAGGAGAAATAACTGGGAGACAACAAGGTAGGAGGCTGCCTCTCTGATGTGATTTAAGGGGCTTTAAACAAAAATGTATTCTAAGCATTTTTTCCTTTTAAAATTCCACCATTAGAGAGTTGCGCCTTTACATTTTATGGTTTGCTTGTTTGTTTTGAAGTCTTTTAAGTATTGCTGTCAAAATGCAAATATCCCTGACATGGGTGGGAAAATACTTCAATCTACTATAAATTGTCATTTTGGGAAGGATTCACTGATATCATGTTCAAAGCAAGTTCTTCTAAGAGTGGGACCTATCTGTTGACAAATAAACCCTTCATATGACTAACATAACTGACTTTGTAATTCAGGCTAATGCCAACATTTTATTGGTTACTGGAACCATTATGTGTGTACATCCTGATGAGAGGGAGATTCAGAGGGAGAATATGGTGGATAGATTCCTCTTTGGAGCATTAAAAACCAGATCCTTTTATAATCTAAGATTCATCTTTGATAGATAATTTTAGTATTATTTTAAAGTTATAAAATAGGTGGTAGTTTTGAGTAACCCATATAATTTTAAAATAAGATGTACCTTGATAGGCAACGGCAATAAAAAGGGGGTATGCTCTTGTTTTTCTATTCACAATGCAACAAAACCTTTAAATCCAGAGCTCCTCATGAGTCTGCTAATTTCTTATTTATCCAAAGTGACATCAGAAGCCATGGAGGCAAATATTAGCAATTGTAGCCTAACTAGAAGGGAACACAAGTCAAAGTAGGGTGAAGTTTAGTGAACTCAAAGATGAGATTATGTCTTTGTGGCTCATCCAGAGCTATGGGAATTTGAATGAATCTCTTAGATTTGTACAACAGACTGAAAATAAAGCTTTGGCACTTTTTTTCCCTGCTGCATGGCCATGATTATAAATGAATTATCAATTGACAATTGCTTCAACAACTGAGAATTTCTCAAAAGGATCTATTTGAAAAATGAAAAAAGGGATGAATGTTAAGGAATGGTAGTAATATTTTTGAGCAGATAATTCAATTACTCTTCCAATAAAATATTCTATTGTTTTTATTCCTATCCTTGTCTCCATATTTTTCCAGAGCATATCTGAGTCTCAGTAGTATTGGATGCCTGCTTATATATTAAGGGTCTTTACATCTTTAGGAATTCACTATTGAGATATAAATGACTTAGAAAAGCCTGTGCATTGAGCCTTCAGAAGTGGATTGGATCACATCACCTTGAAATCAATACAGGGCTTTTGGTACAGGAAGCAATACTATATGTGTTTCCTTTTTATGTATGGTAAGATAGAAAAATGACTTAGTGTTTGCTTTTTTTCTACCTCATATTCTGAGTCTTTATTCTCAACTGACTCTTACAAAAAAATGAGAGACTGGTCATCTGGCTAACCCACGATATAGCAATCCTTTATTTTACTTTTTTATTTTGCTATCATTAATGTACAATTACATGAACAACATTATGGTTACTAGACTCCCCCTATTATCAAGTCCCCACCACATACCCCTTTACAGTCACTGTCCATCAGCATAGTAAGATGCTATAGAATCACTACTTGTCTTCTCTGTGTTATACTGCCTTCCCCGTGTCCCCCCTTCATTATACATGCTAATCGTAATGACCCTTTTTCCCCCTTATCCCTCCCTTCCCACCCATCCTCCCCAATCCTTTTCCCTTTGTAACTGTTAGTCCATTCTTGGGTTCTGTGAGTCTGCTTTAGCAATCCTTTTTTACATTCTGAATTATTCACGTTAATTACAGTCAATATTCTATTTAAATCTCTAATTGTCTGACTTCTCTTTGACCACAGAGATCCCTGCTAACTTAGTGCTTGTCATGTAGATAATAACAGTTGACATTTATCACGTACTTCCCAAGAGGTAGGGGCCATGCCACATACGTTTTTTAAAAATAAACTTTTAATTTTAGAATAGTTTTAGGTTTACAGAAATGTTAAGAAGATAATAAAGATAATTCCCATATATCCTGCTGCTAATTCTACTAATTAATAATAGGTACATTATAATGGTGCATTTAGCACATGTACATTAATATAGAACGTTTGTCACAATTAATGAACCAATATCAATACATTATTAACTAACATCCATCATTTATTCAGATTTTATCTAATGTCTTTTTCTGTTCCAGGATTCTATCCTGAATAACACTTTATATTTAGTTGTCATGTCTCCTTAGGCTCCTCTGGGCTGTGATAATTTCTTTGACTCTCCTTGTTTACTATGAGCTCGACAATTTTAAGAAGTATGGTCAAGTGTAGATTGTAGAGTGTTCCTCTATTGGTATTTATTCATTGTTTTTCTCAAGATTAGACTGGGTTAGGGGAAGATTTTGGGGAGGAAGATGGCAGAGGTCAAGTGTCATTCTCATTATATCAATGATACATAAAAATGATATCACTGTTGATGTTACATTTGACAAGCTGGCTGAGGTAGTATGTGTCAGTTTTCTCAACTGTAGAGTTACAATTTCCTCCTCTCCCAGACTTCTTCCATGCTGTATTCTTTGGAAGGAAGTCACTATGTACAGCCCACACTTAGGCTGCTTCAATGTCTTGGCTATTGTAAATACTGCTGCAATAAACATAGGGGTGCATATGTCTTTTTGAATCTGAGAAGTTGTTTTCTTTGGGTAATGCCAGTACTGTTCCATTTGGATTGGTCACACAGTTCTCTCAATATCCTTTCATTCCTATAGATCCTTTTTTCTCTGTGTGCCTCAGCTTCTTTGTATTCCTCTTCTCTAATTTCTATTCCATTCACAGTCTCTTCTACTACATCCAATCTGCTTTTAAATCCCTCCATTGTATGTTTCATTTCATATATGGAATTTCTTAATGATTGAATCTCCATCCTAAATTCACCCCTGAGTTCTTGAATATTTTTCTGCACCTCCATGAGCATGTTTATTTTTATTTTGAACTCTCTTTCAGGAAGATTGGTGAATTTAGTTTCACTTGGCCCCTTTTCTGGTGTTTCTGAGATTTTTGTTTGAACCAGGTTCCTTTGACATTTCATATTTGTACGTGGCTCCCTCTAGTGTCCAGAAGCTCTAGTGTCTGGAGCTGCTCAGTCCCTGCAGTGATGTCAGGGGTCACAGGGGAGCAGAGCTGGTGCCTGGGGGGAGGAAAGAGCTGTTTCCTGCTTCCCGCCTGCAGTGCCTGTCTCCACTGTCAGAACCAGTGGGCCAAGCACACAGGTGTTAATCTCTGTGCTTTTTGTCCGTAAGCAGGGCCTCCCTTTGGCTGGCCTGATGCCAGCATAGGGACTACCGGTTTGCTAGCTGGTGCCAGCAGGCTGGGAGGAAGGCGCAGCAGGCTGCATATCACATTGGTGTCCTCAGAGCTGAGTAGCCTGCTAGGGGGATGGAGCACCTGAAGCTCCTGAAAGTTCCCAACCTGCTGGGCAGAGCACGCCCAGACAACCTTGTCTACACATCCCTTCTCCCGCACAGCAACCTCCATGCAAACCCCGCCCCTTCAGCAGCCCTCTTGCTGCTAGGAAGCCTCTCAGACTCCCTGCCTTTCCTTTGTCCCAGAGCAGCCGGATGTGGATCCCTGTCCTCCACAAACCACTGGAATCTCAGTCTCTCCAAGTATTCCGCTTGTCTTAGCTTTCCAACCCCACTAATCTCCAGAGCACCATGCAGTGTAGGTTTGGGCTCCCAAAACAGATCTCCTAGGCTGGGTGTTCAGCAGTCCTAGGCTTCCACCCCCTCCCCACTCCATTTCTCTTTCTCCTGCCAGTGAGCTGGGGCAGGAGAAGGGCTTAGGTCCCACCGGATCAAGGCTTTGGTATGTTACTCTGTTTCATGAGGTCTACTCTTTTCTCCAGGAGTATGCAGTCTGGCGCAGCCTTCTTTCCTGTTGCTCTTTTAGGATTAGTTGTATTACCATATTTTCGTATTATATGTTGTTTTGGGAGGACTTTTCTGTCTCACCTCTCACACTGCCATCTTGAATCCTCTCTACCTTGTTTCTTTTATTAGAGAATTAGAAACCAAAATCCAAGTGCAAGATGTGCTCATTGCTACCTATGTCTTGTTTTTGCCCTCTTAGCTGACAAAGCGAGGAAGTTTATGTGTATACCAACGTCTGTATATACACATGGTTGACTTTAGGGTTCCCTAAATAATTCTCCTCAGAAAGGGTCTGCATCTTGCCCCTCTTTAGGTGTAATCTACCACTATATTGTATACCAACAGAATTACTGTTGATGTGGTGATCAGGCATGGATGGAGGGAAGTGTTCTATAATTGTGTGTTAAATCTCAGTCTTTTAGTGTATCTGCGTCTCTGGGATGTGACCTTCACAAGTATTTCTCCATGATTTAGCTTTCTTCCCCTGCCCTATTCCCTTCCCTGGCTACAGCATTCCTAATATTTTTCCCTGAAGCCTTGACCCCTGTAGACTTTGTTGTTTTCAGCCTTACATGAGACAGGAAGGCTATTAGTGTTGGAGGAATGTCCCCAAGCTGAGATAAGGCTCTAGCAAAGTCCTGTTTTCTGGAGGGCAGGCCTTTGTTATGGAGAAGGCTCTAGGCTTATTACACAATGGTTACTTTTCCCCAATATCTGCCAAACTAGAATCATGAACTAAGGGATCTTTCTTTGATCTTCACCATGAGAACCTTGTGAAATTGCTCTCCAGCCAATGAGAAGGTGGGGGACTTCCTGAGACAGCAGTTCCCAAGTTCTTCACTCTCATGCTAATCCAAATTCAGCAACTATTCCTATATTATCATTTAAATATTCTTTCCAGATTATAGTTCCAGATGCTTCTATTCTGGATAAATAGATGTTGGCCGTGTCTTCCTAGATGTGTCCATATCTGCAGACTGTGGGTGCTGGTTACCCTGTGACCTTAGTTCTCTAGTGGGTCCAGAAATATTGTTGATTTTTAGTTTGTGCAGTTTTTTTCTTGTTGTAACTCCTAAGCTCTTCTGTGTTAGAGCTGAAACTGGAAGCTTCCAAGTCAGGATCTTTACATGCATTAATGTATGTAATTTTCAAAACAAGCCATTTGAGTAGTTACTATTAGTGCCCCTCCCATTTATGAGAAAAATTGATTGGCCCATAGAATATTAATTTTTTTGAATGAGATAAAAACCAAGATCAAAATGCTTTAAAAAAAAGATAGTTTCTTAGGAAAATGCGACTTCTCAAAAGGTTACCTACATCTGCTTTTGCCAAAACATATTTGATTATCACCTTATAGCTAATGACCTCTTTTAAGAATCAGTGTTGAATGATTACAAAGCAATTTTTTAGCAGAGAACAGTTATAACACTAAGTGACTTTTGATTAATTTCTACCTAGTATAAAAGTCATGTATGTTCAGGTTGCATCGTGGCTTCATTTTCATGCTACTGTCCACACATGCCCCGAGATTCAATCGTTAGAAGAACTAGGTTGTGACGAGGACCTTCTAGTAATCCCAAATAATGAAATACTTTGGAATGGATTCGACATGTTTCCAAAAAACCAAATTCCATAGTTGGTTTTATTTCAGTAAGTCTCAGAATCATTTTTCACATATGGCACTAACAATTTTCCTGTATTTGAATATGTATTTTTCACTTTACCTGAGGCAATGGAAAAATACATTTCATAAAATCAAAACTGTTACATTTCTCATTCTTTCTGTAAGCATACAGCAGTTGAAAGATGGATTGAAGAGGTTAAGTGATGTTCTCACAGATTCATTATGATGTGTAAGATAAAAGAGAACCATTAAATTGTGTATCTTATTTATGGAGAAACAGAGATGGGCCCTATGGATTGTCAAATACTGTGTGAAATATAACTGAGCCTAGTAATTCATTTTTTGCTAATCATTCTATTGTTTGAGACTCAACAGTAAGGTTGTTTGTTCAGTAGCGGCTCAGTGGTTTATTTGTGTGCATGGCATTTGGGGGACTGTTTTCATAATTAATGTTTAAATTATGCTAATAAGTGGTTCATGCATTCTCTGTAGAGAATGCCCTCAGTCACATGACACAGAGCCCTGGCAGCATGCCATGTCTAGGAGAGTTCATATAATGTCAAAAGCATTGATGAACCTGGAGGGAGACAGAAAAATGTGCTGCATCGCTCAGATGATGCAAACGAGGTTCCTTCATGGCCATTCTCTGTGACCTGCCGGACAGCAGACAGTTGACTCCTGAACAGGCATGGAGGTGGCCTTCAGGTTAGAGATACTATCTCCACAGTGGTTTTGGACAGAGCCACTGAGTACAGTTTCTGAGGTATGAATACAGGAAAAAACTGTGCCTTTCAAGTCATTACTAAGTAGTTAACAAATAAGATTAAAAGTACAGTCACCAAGAAGAGGTTTTTTGCTGCTGATCTCTGCAAATCACCTGCCTGTTTCCAGGGCACTTTAGAATGTAAAAAAAGAAGCACCATTACAGAAAGGGTAAATAGCTTTTCTAGCTTAGAAACAAGTCACGCATTCAGAAGTATACACAGAAGAACCAAAGCAAACAGTGTAGATTACAGCCCTAAAGTGGAGAATGTTAACATTCCTTATTGCAAGGATTCTTAATCTGAGATTCACAGTGGCTACAGAAAAGAAAGGGAAAGTTTTCCCAAACCTCTTGAAGTTATTGACAACCTTGGCCATGTGTGTCCATTTTGATGGGGAAAGAGGCTGTGAGATTTCATTAGATTCTCCAAGGTAGGTATCTATTAACTAAAAAGTATAAGGAAG
Source organism: Smutsia gigantea (assembly GCA_032199065.1). NCBI lineage: Eukaryota > Metazoa > Chordata > Mammalia > Pholidota > Manidae > Smutsia > Smutsia gigantea. Next base: position 51,268 of record JAVSCE010003478.1, on the reverse strand, counting down.
ATTAATAAACAGTGACTTAGTTACATATTTGAGTAGGTACTAAAAAAAATGTGCTTGTATTGCTTAAACTGAAAGATGGCTCAAGTAGTGCTTTGGAAGTAGACAGACTTAGAGTTGAACTACAGCTCTACTCCTTCAAATGACCTTGAGTAAATTAGAGTTCTTTTTTGTAAAACCGAGACACATGACACCTACTTCATTGTCATTATAATTTTCTAGATGAGGAATATAAATGTATTTATAAAACACCTAGCAAACTGCCTGACATATAGTACTCAGTAAATGTTACTTCCAGGGCAGAACTGGAGAGTTGTTATATTTATAATGTACTTTAAAATACTTCTGAAAAGAATTTTAAAAAGCAGTGTGTGTGATATATGTAGACATATTGCTTAGTTTGAGTCACGTGCTATGCAATGTCCCAATCAGAAATTCAATTTTCAGGGGTGACCAGATGATATTGGAAGGTGCATATTCTAAAATGTGCTGTACATGTGCTTTGGTTACATTTACCTTTGATTAGTATCAGATGCCAGAATGAAAGCTTAGAAGTGAATTTTCACTGGTGAAGTTTGTGGTTCATGAGTAAGCATAACAGACTGTAGAAGAAGTTGTTTATGGTGAAATGAGTGGCATTCTTGTTATGTGGAATGGATGGAACATTTTCGAGATACTTCCCATACTTCCATAAGAAGGAATTAAAAATCTATCAGGCCTTCTGTAACCTGTACCCACAAGAATGTTGCCTGTGGCTCTGTCCTGTATCTCTCTACTGGTGTTAATGTGGATTATGAGGGCAATGAAATTCTGCTTCTAGAAATTTGACCCATGTACCTCCAGTAAGTCTTTTGTGCAAAATATGGTAGGCACACTTAAGAGGACAGAGAATTAGGGCTTCATTGACTATAGAACAGGCTGTACAAACTGTTCTGTGCCTGCTTGTTAGTAAAAATTTGTTTAATAAATGTGAGCCTATTGGGAAAGACTTTGGTCAGGAACTTGCTCTTATTGAAGAGGCTGTAATTATACAGAGTGGTTATAATTATCTACCTAAAAGGGCCAGAACAGTTGTGACCAAAGTGGCTCAGGCCAGTTTGCAGTAAGTGTCAAAGAGTAAAGCCTTCAGTCTGAAAATGGGTTAAACCCAAGTCAGTGCAATTAATGAAAAAAAGTAAAAACAGGTTTACTGGGCAGATGACAAGGAGGGCACAGCTAACTCAGATCAAAGGAGGTAAAGGCCTCCAAAGAAGGCAAATGGGGCTCAGAAGACTGAGGAATCTGAAAAGACAGGTGAAAACAAACAGATAAACATGCTGCAACAAACTCTGATGACCTCAGGCAGACCTTTGCCTCCTCCAGTCAGATGGAGACAATGTCTATTAGGGCCATACCCATCTTTGAGCGTCAGTCAGTAGAGGTGAGTAAGGGACACAGGACAATGGGCAGCCTTTGGGAGGCATTTCCCAACACAGAACTGAGATGTGAATGTTCACAGCAGCTGTATTCATAATAGTCCCGAAGTGGAAAAACACCAAAAAGCCATCAATTGGTGAAGAGAAGAACACACTGTGGAACCTATACACAAGGAATACTACTATAGAAAGAACAAATCAGTGGTAATCTGATACATCATTTTCCTGGATGTTGTAATGTATGGGTGTGTCACCGACTTTCCCGCTGGGTGGGCCACAGGGCATGGAACGTACTTGCGAGGAGCTCAGAAGCACAGAGGAAGAACAAACTGAGGGATCTGCCAGTTTTACAAGTTGGTGGAAAAAATTGTTCCAGTTTGCAAGCTACTTTGAAAATTCTGTAAGCAAGCCATAGAAGGTACCTACTCTGTTGGAAAAGGTGTCAATTTTGGGCATTGAAATGACATACAAAAGAGACATTTTGTTCCTCTGGATACCACTCCCTCAAGAATTGCAAACTAAGCAGTATTTATTATTTTTTCATGAGCTTCTTGCCCCTTAAATAAATAACACCTAGCTTCCTTTTCCTTTGAAAATAACTGATGCTAAATTATTAAATAATTAAAGCTGCCACTTCAAATTTTAACTTAGGATTGGAATTTCCTTTGTGAACTCTAGCTTACTGTGCCTGAAACAAGGAAAAAACAGAAAGGAAAGCGATCCTCTCTGGGGCTCTGCAGTGGAACTCCTGGACTGTGTGAGCCCTTTTGCACACACAGGAGTCTACTGGGAGAAATACTACACCCAGACCAAAACAATGACCCCAAACAAAGCTGAAATTTATAAGCAGGCTAGTAATCAGTCAAAAGGTTTTTAATTTAGGATTTAGTCAAAGGACGATTGATTGCTAAGACTTTAAAAGAAAGCAATTTGTTTCTTTATGTACAGACATCTATGTCAATAAGTGATTATTATGTATCTCAATAATCCCCACTGAAATGAGCAGAAGAGTTTTCTTTAACAACAGTTATTGGTGAAGTTCCTCCATGAACTAGTTCTAACTTTAACTTATGTTTTCCTAGTGAAAATTAACTGTAATGTATCATTTCCCTGTATTTCTCCCCTCTCTGATGGGTTGCCAAAGAGAAGACTCTCTAGCAATGGAATAAGAAACTTTTAATATATTATGGAAGAGATATAGTTTATAAACTGTACCTTTTCATAAGTACAGGTCTCTTTCATCCTCTGGAATAGAGATGTGTACAGAGCCTTCAGTTAACTACTAGGCAATTTTAAATCAATGTCTTTCAGATGATGCATTCTCAAAAACTGTTAAGATACGCAATGTTTTGCTCTCCCACCTGCCCTCCTAATGTCAATGCCACTCAGGCAATGGAAGCAATCAAAGAGTCAGGCATACTCAGATTCACAGAGGACATTAGGAACATACCAGGTAAACTTACTGGAACAACTGTCTCTATTAAAACTTTGTGCTTTCTTAATATAAAGGCAAGGCACAGGTTACAAGAAAATACTTTTAAGCCATATATCTGATAAGGACTTATATCCAAAATATACAAAGAACTCTTTAAAACTCAACAGTAAGTAAACAAACAATCCAACTTTAAAAAATGGGTAAAATTACCTTACCAAAGGAGATATGCAGATGGAAAAAAAAACATATGAAAGATGCTCAACATTATATGTCATTAAGGAATTTAAATTAAAACAGCAATGAGATGCTATTGTACACCTATTAGAATGGCTAAAATCCAAAACACTGACAACACCAGATACTGATAAGGACGTGGAGCAATAGAAACTCTCATTCATTACTGATGGAAACATAGAATGTAGAACCACTATGGAAGACAGTTTGGTAGTTTTTTATGAACATATGTTTAACATGCTCCTATGTATTTTTCCAAATGAGTTGAAAACTTATGTCTACACAAAAATCTGCACATGAATGTAGCAACTTTATTCACTATTGCCAAAAATTGGAAAAAAAACAAGATATCCTTCAGCAGGAGAATGGATAAGCAAACTGTGATGTACATGTACAATGGACTATTATTCACTGTGATAAAATAAACATATTTTATATTTAAATATAAACATATTGTGGTAGTGATAAAAACAAAGGGGCTATCAAAACAGGAGATACATGAGTGAATCTTTAGTGCATATTGCCAAGAAGCCAATCTAAAAATGCCATATACTGTGATTCCAGCTATATGACATTCAGGAAAAGGCCACACTATGGAGACAATGAAAAGATCGGTGGTGTCTAGGGGTTCAGGAGAAGGGCTGGAGGCATGACTAGGTGGAGCAGAGAGCATTCTTAGGGTGGCAAAGCTGTTCTGTATGAAATTACAGTTGTGGATACATGATGTTATACATTTGTCAAAACCACAGAATGTGCAACAAGAGCAAATGCTACTGTAAACTACGGAGTTGTGTGAATAATAACATAACCTGCACTGGTTCATCAGTTATAACAAATGTACCACACTAGTGCCAGATGTGTATGGGGATGGGGAAAGGGTATGTGCGTCACTTTGTACTTTCTACATGATTTTTCTGTAGACCTAAAACTGCTCTAAAAATAATCTAATAAAAAATAATTAACAAAAAGTATGCTTTCTTGAGATATTGGCTTTTAGGGCTGTTAATTCCCCTGGCCAATTAGAAAAGCCTCTAGGCTTTTCTCCCTGGCTTTTAGAGGTGGTAATATCTGCTGCCATTTATTATTCCTTCAGCAGCTCCTGACAGAGCCAATAGTGCCAATCATTGTTCTAGATCCTGGAGATACAACAATAAACAGAATGGACCAAGTACCTGCTCCCACGGACTTTACACTTTGTGGGGGAGACAAATACACTTAAAAATCACTAGAATAATTTCATATAGTCATAATCAGTGTGAAGGAAATTTAAAAATAAAAGCATGGTAATGGAATAGAGAGTGATGGGGGTAGGAATTGGGGCTCAGTGTTAACTAGGGTATCCCTGGATAGCCTGCCTGACAAAGCATCTTTTTTTTTTATTAAAGTATCGTCAATATACAATCTTATGTTGGTTTCGAATGTACAGCACAGTGGTTCAATAGTCCCCATTATCAACTTATATTGTGATTGTGAATTATTGTGTCCTTTTATCCCCCTCCTCCTCCCCCCTACACCCACCCCAACCCCTTCCCCTTGGTAACCACTAGTCAGTTCTCAGTGTCTATGAGTCTATTGCTGTTTTATGTCCCACAAATAAGTGAAATCATGTAGTATTTGTCTTTCTCCATCAGGCTTATTTCAATAAGCATAATACCCTCTAGCTCCATCCATGCTGCTGCAAACAGCAGGATTTCTTTTCTTTTTATGGCTGAATAATATTCCATTGCGTATATGCACCGCCTCTTCTTTATCCATTCATCTACTGATGGACACTTAGGTTGTTTCTGTATCTGACAAGGCATCTTTTAAACTGAGCATTGAATGTTGAGAAGGAGGCCACACAGGGAAAAATACCCTGGACAGGAGAATCAGCGAGTTTAAAATCCTCAGAGGAGAATATATTTGGAATGATGGGGTCTTCATAAAGACAGTCCATGTCGACTAGCACAGGGAATGAGGCAGCGAATGGCCAAAGATGAAGTTGGAGCAATGGGCTGACAGGAGATCCTACTGGTGCCTGTTTCCTTTTGTTCAGGGAAGCCTCTGGAAGATGCAGTTGCCCCAAAGTTGCCTCCAAATGACTCTTGGAAATCAACACCTGTGTAACACTCATCGGGGTGGGTCTTTACTGTCCGTTTTATATATTCATCTGGTACCTACTTCACGGCTATAGAAGTACAGTAAGAAATAGCAGCTATCATTAAGATTACCCTGGGTTGCACCCTAATATTCTATAACTAAATGTACTGTTCATAATCATGAAATGTTTCAAACTTGGTGAAATTACGAGCCAGACATCAGAATATTCATAGCCCATGCTTAGTAGAAGTTAACAATTTGCCATTTTGCTTCAGAGCTTTCTTTGTTTTTGCTTATTTTTAAGTAAGCTATTATAGGATATATTTAAAGTCCACTCTCCCATCCTTTTCCCCTACTCTTCTTTCCTGAGGTAGTTACTCTTCTGAAGCTGGTACTATTTCCAGACATATTTTAAACATTTTGTATAAATACATATTTTATCCATAAACAATACACAGTATATAGCTCCATGTATTTTTTAAATTTGCATGTATAGTATCTACTTCATATATACGTTTATAACTTGCTATTTCCCCCTCAAAGTTATTTGAAACATATCTAGGTTGATTTAAGTAAATAAGATTAATTATTATTTGAAATCAAGTATGTTGATGCATTCTATAGTAAGAATAAACCACAATTTTTTAAATTCATTCTCCTCCTGATAGGCAGTTTAACTATTTGAAATAGTGCCCCAGTGAAAATCCCTGTACATTTTTCTGTCTAGCTATGTGAAAAAATTTCTCAAAGGCATATACCTAAATAAAGACTTTTGGGTCATAAATTATATGCATACTCAACTTTATTAGGTGGAACAGAAGCTGCTGATTGCCAACCCTAAAGCTCATTCTTCCTTGATTTTCAGTTGGATACATGGATATCTGGAAGAGCCATTTCATACCCTTCCTCATTGGTAAGTATGATGATTTAACTACATCTTGGCCAATGATATGTAAGTGGAAATGTATGAAAGTTTTTAGTATATTACCTTAAAAGATAGCTGGCATATATCCTTTAACCACTCTTTTGCTTTTTCCATTTCTTTTTAAGTGGTATCAGAATAATAGATGTGATGACTGGAGGTCTAGGGGCCACTTTGAACTATAAGCATAAGGGCCCCATTGTAGGGATGTCTTAGTGGAAGGAGCCTGGTACCCTTCTGGAGCTACCTTACTAGCAACAGACTTCATTGGAAAACTATGAACTTATTTCTTGCAATAAGCCCCTATTGTTTTAGGTTTTCTGTCACAGCCAGTCAGATGCAACCCTAATTCAGTAGCACTCTGAATTAGTTTTCAATAGTGTACCTTTTAGTGCCCCCACAATCAATGAAGGAGTTTGTAATTATTATATTTCTTTTATAATTGTTCAAAGCATTTTGTAATTATGTCTCACTTTTACCCTCACATATATATGTGAGGAAGAAAAATAAGTGCATGGGATTTCTACTCTGTAGGTCAGACAGGTGGAATCCAGGGAAGTTTGATGATTCAACCAAGGTCTCAGTGATTTACTATCTGGTGTGGGTAGAGGTATCAAGGATAAATATGGTGTGCACAGACAAATGCTGTGTTCCGATGAAGTGAAGAGACCTTCTCTTGAATGTTACTCTTACAAACCTGTTTTACTCCAAGGAAAATCACATGACATTGTAATGAAAGTCTATCCCTGGCTGTCCTAGTGCTTTAGCAGGACCAGATTGAGTTGCATGCTAGAGTGCTCACTTTGGGCATTAGCTTGGACTGGGCAGCGTCAGGCCAGCTCAAGAGGCTAATTGGTTTACAGAGAAGGGTGGGGGGAGTAGACATTCATCAGGGGGCAACGGCCAACTGCCCGGTCTCTGGGCACTGATTGCCATCCAGTTTGCAGACTGATATTGGCATAGAATCTGATAAAGTCACCGATCTTCATGCGCAGCTGGAGGGCACTGGGCTAAAGGAGAGACTAGCAGAAAAGGAGGAGGAAACTGAGACTGAATCCTATTTTAAATATATATGTATATTCAATGTATGTAAATGTTTTAAATATTTAAATCTAAATATTTAAATAAATATATATAATATTTAAGTTAAAATATTTATAAATGTATGTATATATTTTTTTCTACTATGGGGTGACAGAGGAAATGGAGTGGTATCAGAACTATTCAGGCTCTAGGTAGGGTAGGAAAGGGAGTGCCGAGGAAGCGCCTAAGAAGTTTCCTAGGAAACGTCCAGAGATGGCTGTTGGGTGGAACTTGAAATGTCCTGAGAATGTGTTTCTGGCTGCAGTGCCACTTAAAGGGATTTGTAAGCACATCAGAGTGCACGCTCACATGACAGGGCATACCCACATCAGAGGGCACACCCACTTTAGAGGGCACACACACATAATCAGAGGACACACACACAAGTCAGAGGGCACTTTGGGGTTTGGCTCATGTCAGGTCTGAGGGGTCGAGGTCCCATTTCCTGCCAAGAAGGTGTTCCATCAACTTCTTTGTTAGCTCTGATGTCGGGGTGTAAAGAGCCCTTGTGTAGAGAAGCATGTTTGGTATAGATAAGTGAAAAGAAGAGACTAAAAGGAAAGAAGAGAGGTAGACAGTTTGGCATATTTTGGCCTCCTATGAACTGAACCTGAACTCAGGTAATTTTAAATATATGCTCTTTAAAAATTTGTCCTCTACCAAATGTGTTGCAAGCTATGATAGGAAATTAAACTTCCAAATTTAAATCTATTTCAATACCACTAACATTTATAAATAGAGAACAATAAGCTATAAATCAAGCCCACTGTGCTGTAGGACACAGTCCAGTTCATATATGCCCAGTAAATGCCAGCAAATTTTCCAAACCAGAATTTAACTATCTGTTCTTGATGCAGGTGGGCAACATACATACGTAATAAAAATTTTAAATCTAGGCCTCGGGGTTCAACAAATTTAGTTCCTGCCTACTGAATTTATCATTCAAAATAAGATACTGCACTAAAAATGAAACTCTAAGAAACTGCACTATCCACTGATATTAGGTAGAGGGCTCTACTCCACTTAATCAACTTACGTGAGAAATATGGCTGTGAATGAACCTCAAAGGCTCTGTTTTTATCTGATTCTGCATGCCTTCCACAGATAGGGAGGCCACATAGAATGTCATGGATTGTGTTGTGAGACGATTGTTATACAGTAGGAAGGAGATACTGGATAGGGATTCCAGACACCTAATTTCCAGTTCCTGCATTGCCTCTAACTAGTTATGAAATATTCAGTGATCTTTTAGCCTTAGTCTCCTTTATTAAAATAGGCAAATGGAAGATGCTCTGTAACATTCAGTCCAGCTTTAGTGATCTACAATTATCTCACCGTTTACTCCACTGATTGGACTGCTTCTGATAAAAGTATAATGTAACAATGTGGTAGGAGACTTTCAGCACTTAACCATATCCGGCCTCCTCTCCTCCCTGGATCCATTACAGTTAGGTAGGGGCATGTGACTCTTTCTAATCAATGGACTATAGATATTCTGTGTCTCTGGACCAAAGAATAGAAGAGCAATGTTTAGTTCTTCATTGTCTTTATTCCCCTGCTGTGCAGCACAGCAAGCAGAATGTTGAGAAAGGAGAGCCTTAAGAGGAGATGATCAGATCCCTGATATTTGGAAGACAGCTGCCTGGAGAGCCACTGAACTTGCAAAGAACTTGGGAGAGTAAAGGAAAACATTTGGGTGACTGAGATTTTGAGGTTTTTAACTGCATTGTTGTCTGGTCTGTAGACAAGAACATGTCATTGCCCCAGACCCCATTGGCTCACCCAGAAGGACTCATTTACACCCATGCAGCCACAGGCACAGTTACACAATATATAACAGAGAGGGCTCGGGTCCCTGTCTGTACCATTGAACAAAGGCATTGTACCCTGTCTATACCATTGAAAGAAGGAAGAACTACAGGACTAGAGATATACAGGGTAACACAGCAATTGATCAACAAATGCTTATTTAATGAAGAATAATGTGAAGTTCCCCCTTCTGTGTGTTTGATGGGAAAGGGGCTGTGGGGGAAGATGAACTCCAGGAGAGCCCCTCTCTGTCCTGGTTACTGTGGCACATGGTAGTGCTCAAGAAGTGTTTGTTGAATTCAGATGAATTGACTGAACAGTTTGTATGGTGACGCATATGGCTGACTTTAAAACTGAGAATATAGAAATGGATATGGGTCCCATTTCTTACAGCCTCCACTTTAAAAATAGAAAATACATAAAATCTATACATGTATATGCTTGTCATTCACATATTTATTCATTCAGCAAATATTTATTGAGTGCCTGCATTGCTCTAAGCACTAGGCTAAACTTTGGTGACCCAGGACAGGGTAATTCCTTGTGGAGTTTACATTCTTGGGCACCAGGACTGAGTCTGATGCAGGGGCAGAAGGGTGATAGACATTAAATAATTATTTAAATAAAGGTGTGATAAGTGTCACCACAGGGTGCCTTGAGAGTATATGACTGGGGGACCCAGCTTTGGCTGGCAGTCAGGGAAGGCTTCCAGTGTCAACCCCAGCCCTGGTTTCTACTATGGCAATTCCGTAACTGAAAGACTTGGCTGAATTTTTCAGCCCAACATGTGGAATCTCGCAACTGTGGCTTTGCTTACATCCCAGTGGTTGCCAAGTGAAAGCAAGGCAGATGTTTTTCCAGCATTTGCCTTGCTTTCACTTTTGCTTGAATTTCAGCGCAGCAACATTAGTCAGACGTGCTGAATATCGCAGGGCGCTGGCCTTGGGAAATGAAGGAAGGTGGGGAAGCGATTCTATCCTTCTTCATACCAAGATTTGCATGTGGTTTTGACAGTCTAACCTGGAGTCCCTCCTTACGAAGAAGAAACTATTCCTTTACGGATGAGGAAGCTGACAAAGGAGGGTAGGCGGCCTGCCCAAAGTCGCACACTTAATAAATGCCAGAGAGGGAATTTGAGCTCAGTCTGGCTCCAGAGTGAAAGCATTTCACTCTGCTTCACACCGTATTGCTTCTCAACACTGAAGTTAGAGTCATCTTATCAGGGCGTCAAGTTCTGAGGTTAGTATGTAAGCTGAAAATCACTGTTAGCAAAATTACCCTGGAAGATTCTTAAGAAAGTCTCTTAATAAATCCAATGTGGTATTTTTTCTGATAGCTTAGAACAGATTTCTGCTTGTTTGATTGAATACCTGATAAAGTAAGTGATTCACATTTTGGGGCCATGTTGTTAGAAAGGTGCACATCTGCAGACACGAGATCACCTGGAGCTTGTTGAAATGGTCACTTTGAGAGGCACAGTGATGCTGAGGCTGACCAAGGGCACATACCCTGTTCTAGAGGGCAGGCAGAATTGCTTGTACTGTTTAGAGTTTTTCTCTCCATTTCTTTTATTTCTTTTTTCAAAGCCTACATAAGTGAATCCTAGCAGGCTAAGTACACTTTGGCTATAACAATACAGTATGCTGATTTGTTACATTTCTTAAGTCCTTTTATAGACAATATTTGTTTCCTCTCTTCCCCCCCCAAAATACTCACAGAAATTTTAGGGAACTTGGGAAGTGAGAAAGGGAAACTATTTGAGTCAAGTAGGACTCAAACCTTGTAGATTAGTATTTCTGGAAGGGTGATTAGGGTGCTGCATTTTTAAGCAAGCTTTCAAAGTGGTTCTTATGCATCCTGAAGTTAGAAAGTCATCTGCATGTCTATCCTGTCATAGGGGAGAATTGGGTCATTCTGTCCACTGGGTTAACAGTGCAGCCCGCCTTTCATTTAGCATTTCCTGAAGCGGTCTTGCCTGGTGTTCTGTCTGTGGCCCTGATGCTTGTTTCCTGATTGTCAGATCTAATGCATCTCAGTGGAGCAGGTAGGCCACTCACCCAGTGCCAGAGAGAATTCTCCTGAGCCAAGTTCACAGCACACTTAGAATAAGGAACCTGAGTAGCCAAATATCGTTGCAAGCAAGATTCACTGTTAACTATACTGGTCAGGTTCATGGCTACAAGCATCAGAAAGGACTGTCTCTATTGAGCCCAAAGAGAATTTCCTGATTGCCTAGAAAGCTCTGAGGATACCAAATCCAGGGGGAAACTGCAAGATCAGACAGAAATTCAGTAAGAACACAGGAATTTTGGCGGACTAGGAAAGCAGAACTGAAATGAAGGTTCTGCATCAGAAACAGGCTCATTTTACCCCTTCAAGTTCACCCCAGGAAAGGGCGTCTGAGCTGCTAAACCTGGATCAGGGACTTCTTGACTGTGCTGAGGCACGGAAAGGATGGTCTTGACCCCTTATTGGAAGCAGTGGGCAGCAACTCCTTCCACAACTGCACGCAAGAGAAGGTGTGGCCCCTTGAATGAAAAGCAAAATACATCCACAAAGATTTTCTCTCTTTTTCTGCATATCAGCCAGGAGCTTTTATTGCTATGGAAGATGATAAAACAACCAATTACAAAATATGAAACTCAGGCAGGGCTTAGAGAAAGTACATTGTTTTTCATTTTTGTTTCTCTACTGATGGACTTCTAGGTGCCCGGGGTCACTTAACATTCATTAATTCGTTCATTCATTTTTGTGTCTTAGGATCAGTTTTTGTTGAAGATGTCCTGTGGACTTGTAGCCGCAGCTCGTCCACACAGTCTCTTGTTCATCACTCCTTCCCCCAGCAGCTGGTCCTGACTCTAGGTTTTGCTTGATCTTGACTAACCTACCTCTACCTGCTTGTAACAATCCTGTTTACTTGTTAATTTGTAACTTTGGAAGAACTATCTGAATCATTGTAATGGGATTCATTCAACCAAACTGTGTCCTTTGGTAGAAAAGGGTATTTATGTCAGTGTTGTTTGTTTCCTCTAAATACAGGAACCAACCTGACACGCTAAAGGAGACAGGAGACAAGAAGAAAATATATTCTTATAGATAAGGAAAGATTTTAGAGAGAAAGCAACCAGAAATGTGCAAATATTTATAAAGATACACACTAAAATGTTCCTGTAATTCTAACTCATATCCATTCTGGAAATAGTAAGGATATACATTATAAATAAAAACCAACTATCATTTGGAGGTGAAAAACTGATAACTTCCAGTGCTTGAGAGAAAAAAGTGATATTGTATGGCAAGGGAAATCAAGGCAGATGCATAGTTCTGACTTAGGGTAGATGGCATAGCAGGTGGCAGCTGTTCTAAACCAGAGAGAGAGCTGGTAAAAGAAATCCACTCAGCATTCTAGTGGCAGACCCATAGGTACACACATGCAGCTGTATCTGAATATAAGGAACAACAGGCCCCCTTTAAACTTCATTATTACTTACCCCCAAAATTGAAGGTATATTTGAAGTGTTAAGCAATTTACCCTGAATACCAAGACCCACTGTCTTGCTCAATCTATACGTTCCGAAAATATTGACACATGACCCAATTGGTGCAAACAACTGATTACTTTCTGCCTGACGTGTAACCCCCTTTGCTTAGTTAAAAATTTCTCACCAAATCTTTCTAACGATTATCATCCTGACTCCTCACATATCAGAGGATGAATAGTCAAAATCCCATTTTTGCTTTTCCAAGTCAAATTCTTAGCAAATTTATTCTAAATTCAAAAAATAATTGCTATTTTCTTTCTGTCTCTTCTCAGGGGGAAAAAAAAACTCCTAAGGCCGCCATGGCTTCCTTTCATGGTGCAGCTGGGAAATGTACAACTCAGGGCTGCTAATGCATGGAAGAAACGGACAGTCTTGCTAACTCCTATTATCGTCATCGTGTCTAGAGTCTATGTCAGTTCGAAACTAAAATGTCCTCCTTTGCATCCATAGTACTTTAAATATCCCAACAGTAGCTGCATTTATATAATGCCCATCTGCGCCCTATCAAATCAACTTGTCAAATGTTCCATACTTCTACCTTCTGTTGTGTGTGTGACTGAGAAAACTGAGAGGTTACACAAAAAGAGTATTTTTAGGTTAAATACATGTCCAAAATTGTAGTCTTCACTGATAGTAAGGATCATGTAACTGGTAGAAAACATGGGCAAAAATGAATCCAAGTAGATCAGAAATGATTAGTTCAGCTCCATTTTCTTTTCTACCACACTATTTCACATCACTAAGTTCAAACACAAGAGACTGGAAAAACTTGACTTCTATTGAATGAGGTTTGATTTGTTCAACCTTGGGTTATTAGCGAAAATAGGATACCTTGTTAGTTAGAAGATACATTTAAAATGATGCACTGTTTCATATAAATTATCAGGTTCATGAGTATATAATGATAATATTGATATTACTTTACATTTGCACAGAATGTTGGCAGTTTACAAAGCCCATTCACACGCATCACTCAGTTCAATTTTCATAATTCTCTGGCTATTCTTGTTCGTATTTCATAGACAGAATCCTAAGGCCCAGAGAAAACTAGCGACAGCTGGTGCATGAAAAGCAAGAGTTCATTTCAGGCTTTCTGCCTCTGACCCCTTTTAAGTAGTCACTTTTGCCAAAAATAACCAAACAAAATGATGGCCTTCATTATCTCTTGCCTGCGCTTCTTCAAGGGCCTCTTACCTACTCTCTCTGGCACAGCCTGGCCTGCTGCTCTTGATATCCCCGGCAGCAATTCAAACTGGCACTCTTTCCCAGTGGACTCCTCTTGGAGCTCTTTTGCTTGGAAGTTAAGTTTTGAACTTTTATTTTGTTATCTGGTATCCTTCACAGTCAGACATGAATCTGGCCTCGACCTAGTTTTCAGTCTTTCTGTCCCTGCCGCAGGCCGTGTTCCGGTCGAACAGCCTCCTGGGTCCCTCGACATCCTCTGCTGCCCCACAGCTTGTGCCCTTGTTTCTCTTCCCTGCAGTGCCTTTCCTTTATAATCTACATAGTAAGTTTCTACTTGTGACCCATCATCTTTGGGAAATCAGCTCAAAAATTACTTCCTGTGTGAAATCTTTCCCCCCTTCTTAGGACTTGCATACATTTTTTTTAATGTTAATACTATGTGAGGTTGAAATCATGTGAATGAGCTTCCTAAGGGTACAGGCCACATCTTGTTGATCTTTATTTAGATCTCCAGGACCTAGAGTAGTGTCTGGCTATAACTAGTTATAGATTTAATAAATAAAGTATTGATCATTTCTTTGATTGCAGAGAACATATCTGCATTCATTAGATATTAAAATTCTTGTACAGCAGTTCTACTTCGGGTATATATCTAAAAGAATCAAAATCAGAGTCTCAAAGAAGTATTTGCACACCCATGTTCTTAACAGTATTATTCATAATAGCCAAAAGGTGGAAGCAACCCTACATACATCAACAGGCAGGATGCTAATAAAATATTACTCAGCCTTAAAAAAGGATTTCCTGCCATATGCTGCTACATGTATGAGCCTTGAAGATATTACTCTAAGTGAAATAACCCAGTCACAAAAAAGAGAAATATTATATGATCCCACTTATATGAGGTATCTAGAGTAATCAAACTCATATAAGCAGAAAGTGGAATGGTGGTTACCAGGAACTGGGGAAGAGAGAAATGGGGAGTCATTTAATGGGTATAAAGTTTCAGTTTTACAAGATAAAAAAGTTCTGGAGAATGGTTGTACAACAAGGTGAATACACTTAATACTAGTAACCTGTATACTTAGAAGGGTTAAAATAGTAAATGTTAAGTTATGTGTATTTATCATAACTTAAAACTTTTTTAATTAAAAATTCTTTCAGTGACATTTCCTTCTTAAATAAATAAATGAACTAGAGAAATTATCTTGACTACTGCAGTATGTGTATGTGTTATAGATAAGGAGATAGGGTGGAGCAAAAGCAAAAGAGAAATACAAAATATTTCTGCTCTGAAGAGCTGGCTTGCTAATTGGAGACATAGAAATCAGACATAAAGTGATATGATTTCAAAAAAATAAATTTCCGTAAAAATAGTTTAACCACTACTGGAGTTTTACCTGAGGTAAGACTGAGAGAGGAGATAGGGGTTAAATTGGATTCATCTTGGAGCTCCTCCAGGAGATAGATAAGTAGCCTGGTCTGGAAGATTCTGTTGAACAAGTCTTGACAAAGAAGGCTCTGGAAAGATACAGAGAGTGAAATGGATAAGCTATTTGTGAGGGGGATATGATTGCTGTAGAGGAATTGATCTATTAAATTCTATAACAGCTATATCAAATAAGTACTATTATCACTTTTTTTTTGAGTACACAGAGGCATAGAGAGATTAGGTAACTTGCGTAAAGAGAATGTGTAGGAAATGGTAGAGAGAAGTTTTAAATCCAGGCCACCTGGCTCCAGCACCCTTATAATTACCAAATATGCTGTGCTTTGTTCTCCAGTTAATTCCATTATAAAGTGGTTCTCAATATCTTGTTTCTATGCACCCTTCCCCAGGCCCTATAGTTTTCAATAATTTTCAAGAACACAACACATTCCTGTAGGTGAGCTTAGAATACAGCTGATTGAATGTTTACAGAGGACCTGATGAAATAAAATAATTTAATAACAATATGAGAAATTCAGTATAGAGAGAAAATTTTTCTGACATGGGTCAGTCCATTTGATAGAAGGATTGAGGTTAGGGAATCTACTTCTCTGGAAAACAGCTCTATCATCATGCTTCAGCAATCCATGGATATTCTTCACATAGAGTGCTCTTGTGGGTTATCAATTCATGAAATTTCCTTTGCATCTTGCACAGTATTTTCAAGTGTATCAGGCTGCAGACTGTCATCAACATATCTGACTTTCATCAGGATTTACTTTTTTTTTCCCTCCAGGATTGCAACAGATGTGTTATATTACTTTCAAAAGAAAATCAGATGTGGGTAATAGGGATTGGATGTGTATGATTGTGGTGGGGTGAGCGGTCAGGAGAAGCCCACTCTTCCATATGAAATCATATACATTAATATTTAATACAGGGAAGATATGCCATGGTTTAGATGCTGCTTATACACAGAGACCATGTAAACCTACATGATGTTATGTAAACTAGAGTCACATAGTGAAAAGAACAAGATAGTGATTGTTTTATCTTTATTCTTTACCAGATTCAGAGGGGCTTTTCCCCCATTTCAACATCAAAAGGAAAACTGTATAATCAGTAAGATTTTGTTAAGTATTTGAAAATTACCTTCAAATGATCAGGTCATAAATACTTTTATAAAAAGTAAAGAACAAGCATACACATTTTGCCAGGTTTCAAAGTGAAAGGAATCTCTTACTTTTTAGGAATGACTAGTTAGAGAATAAGTCTTTTGGATTCAGATCAGTGTAGACATAAAGATTAAAGAAAACTATTTAAGAACGTCAAAAGCCCTTTTGGATAACAGACCACTGATAAATACACATCACTTCATTAAATATAAATGAATTAGAGACATGTGGGTTATACTTTCCCCAGAATGGATAGGGACTTAAAATGTAAGGGAAAATAACTTTTGGCATTCCTATTTAGTATTTTGTTGAACCTTAACCATGTTTGCCAAAGTTTACTTTTGTGCTTGAGTTTGGAATTGAATACAGAAGTACAAAGAGAATGCACTGATTTACATGGACGTATGGGTTTTTAAGCTAAAAGTATTTTGAGATCAATGGCAATTTAAGATTATTTTAGAAACAGTTTCATGCCAAAACTAGTGAATAGCTTCATTGTCTCCTTGTCCCACATTCTGAGTGTGCCAGATAATTTCAAATTTTGCATTAAAAAATGTAAAGACCTGACTTCCGGGAAGATGGCGGCATGAGCAGGGTGGCAGAAATATCCTCCCAAACCCATATGTATCTATGAAAACACAGCAAATACAACTATTCCTAAAAGAGACCCCAGAATACACAGGAAAGAGCACAGCGTGCAGCTACACCTGAGCGGACCCAGCACCCCGCGAGGCGGGTAAGATATGGAGCTGTGACCCGGTGGGACCTGAGCACTCACACACCCCAGTACACCGGCGGGAGGAGAGGATTCAGAGCCGGGAGGGAGTGGAAATACACCCCGTGAAGTAGCCAGCCCGGGTGATCTGCACGGGGAGCACTAATCCACATTGCGCAGTGCAGCGGAGATTGGAGAGACAGAGGGGCAGGATCTGAGCGGGGAACGCGCCAGGGTGCTTGCAGCCAGCTCCCGGGAAGGAAAAAAAAAAAGAAAAGTGTGCGCTTTTTTCAGCGGTCTTAAAGAGACACAAGCCCAGCGGAGAAGCCGGATCGCCCCGGCACACTCAGCCCAGCAGGCTGGGAGTCCTGGGCAGTTTCGGACCCCTTAGCTGGCGACTGAGAAAGGGTGGCTGCACTTAGACTTCTCACAGAGATCAACAGCCTCCCATTCGTTCCCACCCCGGCCAGAGCTATAAAGGGCCCTGTGGAGCGGCACAGCCATGGCTGTGGAATAGCGGAGCAACAGCGCCACCTACAGCATCCCCACAGAATCTACTCCCAGTGGGCATTTGTTTCTTTTTTCATTTTTTTCTTTCTTTTTTTTGTTTTTTTTGTTTCGTTTTTTGTTTTTTCTTCTCTTTCTTTTTTTTTCTTTATTATTTTTTCTTTTTTCTTTTTAAAGTCTTAAAGAACCCTGCTGACATACGTGGAAACTACCAGCGACCACTTCTATAGCCATGAAAAGACACAGGAATATGGTCCAGACTAAAATCAACCAGACAACCACAGAGAGAGAGCCTGAAGGGATGGAAATGGACAGTCTTCCTGAAAAAGAATTCAGAATAAAAGTC
Source organism: Smutsia gigantea (assembly GCA_032199065.1). NCBI lineage: Eukaryota > Metazoa > Chordata > Mammalia > Pholidota > Manidae > Smutsia > Smutsia gigantea. The sequence goes on along the minus strand of JAVSCE010003478.1, from coordinate 33,395 downwards.
ATAACCATGCTGATGTATCTACAGAGAAATGTGCAAGAGCTGAGGGAGGAAGTGAGGGAAGTGAGGAAAGACACTGCAGATATCAGACAAGCGATCGAAGAGCTTAACAGCAGAATGGATGATATGCAAGAGACTGGTAATGGAATAGAAATCAGAGAACAGGAATACAGAGAAGCTGAGGCAGAGAGAGATAAAAGGATCTCTAGGAATGAAAGAATATTAAGAGAACTGTGTGACCAATCCAAACGGAACAATATTCGCATTATAGGAGTACCAGAGGAAGAAGAGAGAGAAAAAGGGATAGAAAGTGTCTTTGAAGAAATAATTGCTGAAAACTTTCCCACGCTGGGGAAGGAAATAGTCTCGCAGTCCACGGAAGCCCACAGATCTCCCAACACAAGGGACCCAAGGAAGACAACACCAAGACACATAATAATTAAAATGGCAAAGATGAAAGATAAAGACGGAGTATTAAAGGCAGCTAGAGAGAGAAAAAAGATCACCTACAAAGGAAAACCCACCAGACTATCATCAGACTTCTCAACAGAAACCTTACAGGCCAGAAGACAATGGCATGATATATTTAACGTAATGAAACAGAAGGGCCTCGAACCAAGAATATCGTATCCAGCACAATTATCATTTAAATATGATGGAGGGATTAAACAATTTCCAGACAAACGAAAGTTGGGAGAGTTTGCCTCTCATAAGCCACCACTACAGGATATCCTAAACGTACTGCTCTAGAAGGAAGAACCCCTAAGGCTAAAAAGATGTCACCAGAGAAAATAAAATCATAGCAAAGAAAGCAGACCATCCAAATAATAACTAAAGGCAAATAATAAAACACCTGATATATAAAGAATGGAGGAGGAAGAATAAGAAGGGAGAGAAATAAATATCAGACGGTGTTTACAATAAACAAGAAAGTGAAACAAATACTAACAAAATTAAGGAGGAAATAGACAGCAATGCATTCATTTTAGGAGACTTCAACACACCATTCACTCCAAAGGACAGATCAACCAGACAGAGAATAAGTAAAGACAGAGAGGCACTGAACAACACACTAGGACAGATGGACCTAACACACATCTACAGAACTCTACACCCAAAAGCAACAGGATACACATTCTTCTCAAGTGCACATGGAACATTTTCCAGAATAGACCACATACTAGGCCACAAAAAGAACCTCAGTAAATTCAAAAATACTGAAATACTACCAAACCAACTTCTCAGATCACAAAGGTATAAAACTAGAAATAAATTTTAGAAAGAAACCAAAAAGGCTCACAAATACATGGAGACTTAACAACATTCTCCTAATTAATCAATGGGTTAACGACCAAATCGAAACAGAAATCAAAGAATATATGGAGACTAATGACAACAACAACACAAAGCCACAACTTCTGTGGGACGCAGCAAAGGCAGTTCTAAGAGGAAAGTATATTGCAATCCAGGCCTATTTAAAGAAGGAAGAACATTCCCAAATGAATAGTCTAAAGACACAATTACTGAAATTGGAAAAAGAAGAAAAATGAGGCCCAAAGTCACCAGAAGGAGGGACATAATAAAGATCAGAGAAGAAATAAATAAAATTGAGAAGAATAAAACAATAGAAAAAAAGCAATAAAACCAAGAGCTGGTTCTTTGAAAAAATAAACAAAATAGATAAACCCCTAGCCAGACTCATTAAGAGAAAAAGAGAATCTACACACATAAACAGAATCAGAAATGAGAAAGGAAAAATCACGACGGACCCCACAGAAATACAAAGAATCATAAGAGAATATTATGAGAATCTATATGCTAACAAGCTGGAAAATATAGAAGAAATGGACAACTTCTTAGAAAAATACAACCTTCCAAGACTGACCAAGCAAGAAACAGAAAAACTAAGCAGACCAATCACCAGTGACGAAATCAAATTGGTAATCAAAAAACTACCCAGGAACAAAACCCCCGGACCTGATGGATTCACCTCTGAATTCTACCATACATATAGAGAAATAACACCCATTCTCCTTAAAGTTTTCCAAAAAATAGAAGAGGATGGAATACTTCCAAACTCATTCTATGAAGCCAAAATCACTCTAATACCAAAACCGGGCAACGACATCACCAAAAAAGAAAATTACAGACCAATATCCCTGATGAACGTAGATGCAAAAATACTCAACAAAATATTAGCAAACCGAATTCAAAAATACATCAAGAGGATCATACACCATGCTCAAGTGGGATTCATCCCAGGGATGCAAGGATGGTACAACATTTGAAAATCCATCAACATCATCCACCACATCAACAAAAAGAACAAAAACCACATGATCATCTCCATAGATGCTGAAAAAGCATTTGACAAAATTCAGCATCCATTCCTGATTAAAACTCTCAATAAAATGGGTATAGAGGGCAAGTACCTCAACATCATAAAGGCCATATATGACAAACCCACAGCTAACATCATACTTAACAGCGAGAAGCTGAAAGCTTTTCATCTAAGATTGGGAACAAGACAGGGATGCCCACTCTCTCCACTCTTACTTAACATATTACTGGAGGTCCTAGCCATGGCAATCAGACAAAACAAAGACTTACAAGGCATCCAGATTGGTAAAGAAGAAGTCAAATTGTCACTATTTGCAGATGACATGATACTGTACATAAAAAACCCTTAGGACTCCACTCCAAAACTACTAGAACTAATATCTGAATTCAGCAAAGTTGCAGGATATAAAATTAACACACACAAATCTGCTGCTTTCCTATACACTAACGATGAACTAACAGAAAGAGAAATCAGAAAAACAATTCCATTCACAATTGCATCAAAAAGAATAAAATACCTAGGAATAAACCTAACGAAGGAAGTGAAAGACCTGTACTCTGAAAACTACAAGACACTCCTAAGAGAAATTAAAGAGGACACTAACAAATGGAAATGCATCCCATGCTCTTGGCTAGGAAGAATAAATATTGTCAAAATGGCTATACTACCTAAAGCAATCTACAGATTCAATGCAATCCCTATCAAACTACCAACAGCTTTCTTCAATGAACTGGAACAAATAATTCTAAAATTCATATGGAACCACAAAAGACCCCGAATAGCCAAAGCAATCCTGAGAAGGAGGAATAAAACAGGGGGAATTATGCTCCCTGACTTCAAGCTCTACTACAAAGCCACAGTAATCAAGACAATTTGGTATTAGCACAAAAACAGACCCACAGAGCAGTGGAACAGAATAGAAAATCCAAACATTAACCCAAACATATACAGTCAATTAATATTTGATAAAGGAGCCTTGGATACGCAATGGGGAGATGACAGCCTCTTCAGCAGCTGGTGTTGGAAAACTGGACAGCTATGTGTAAGAGAATGAAACTGGACTACTGTCTAGCCCCATACACAAAGGTAAACTCAAGGTGGATCAAAGACCTGAATGTAAGTCATGAAAACATAAAACTCTTAGAAAAAAACATAGTCAAAAATCTCTTGGACATAAACATGAGCAACTTCTTCATGAACATATCTCCCCGGGCAAGGGAAACAAAAGCAAAAATGAACAAGTGGGACTATATCAAGCTGAAAAGCTTCTGTACAGCAAAGGACACCATCAGTAGAACAAAAAGACATCCTACAGTATGGGAGAATATATTCATAAAAAACGTATCTGATAAAGGGTTGACATCCAAAATATATAAAGAACTCATGCACCTTAACAAACAGAAAGCAAATAATCCAATTAAGAAATGGGCAGAGGACATGAATAGACAGTTCTCTAAAGAAGAAATTCAGATGGCCAACAGGCACATGAAAAGATGCTCCACATCGCTAATCATCAGAGAAATGCAGATTAAAACCACAATGAGATATCACCTCACACCAGTGAGGATGGCCAACATCCAAAACACAAACAACAACAAATGTTGGCTAGGATGTGGAGAAAAGGGAACCCTCCTACACTGCTGGTGGGACTGCAAATTAGTTCAACCATTGTGGAAAGCAGTATGGAGGTTCCTCAAAAAACTCAAAATAGAAATACCATTTGACCCAGGAATTCCACTCCTAGGAATTTACCCTAAAACTGCAGCAGCCCAATTTGAAAAAGACATATGCACCCCTGTTTATCACAGCACTATTTACAATAGCCAAGAAATGGAAACAACCTTAGTGTCCATCAGTAGGTGAACGGATAAAGAAGATGTGGTAAATATATACAATGGAATACTATTCAGCCATAAGCAGAAAACAAATCCTACCATTTGCAACAACATGGATGGAGCTAGAGGGTATTATGTTCAGTGAAATAAGCCAAGCCAAAAAAGACAAGTATCAAATGATTTCACTCATCTGTGGAGTATAAAACAAAGAAGAAAACTGAAGGAACAAAACAGCAGGAGACTCACAGAACCCAAGAATGGACTTATAGTTACCAAAGGGAAAGGGACTGGGGAAGATGGGTGGGAAGGGAGGGATAAGAGGGGAAAAGGGGCATTACGATTAGCAGATGTAAGGTTGGGGGGGCATGGGGAGGGCTGCACAACTCAGAGAAGACAAGTAGTGATTCTATAGCATCTCACTATGTTGATGGACAGTGACTGTAATGGGGTTGGTGGGAGGGACCTGATGAAGGGGTAGTTTAATAACCATAATATTGCATATGTAATTGTAGATTAATGATACCAAATTAAATTATTTAAAAAAATGTAAATACCTGAAATAAGCCTGAGAGTTAAATACACCTCAGAAAACAGTCCTCTTTAACAAGATCTGAATTTCAGGGCTGTGCGTTCAACTCCATTCTGCCTACCACTTGTGGTGTTTGCATGGCTCCTTTTCACAATCGGCAAAGAGCAAGTAGCCTGGTGAGCCCTATGCGTGCGATTGGTAGGACCAGCGGTGCAGTCCTAAGGTTGTTGCACCTGCCCTGACTGAGATTCCCGTGTAGTATAGGTTGGAACAATATTGTTATTTAAATTTTTGTTTTCATTTAATTGGATTTGCCTTCTTTAATAGCAGTAGAACTTTATCTTTTTTTGTCTTCATTTGGGCTGTTAAATGTGATATAGAGAGACTTGAATTCTAAACAGGTCATAGTGGCAGACCAATGGGAAAACTTTGATTATCTTGAGCTCTATCTACTCAAGCTTTAGCAACTAGTGAAGTTGGGGTATGGGGAGTAGCCATGGAGGGTCAGGTACCCAGGTCACTTGGCACCAGGTGTTGCCCCGTGATCAACAGACCTGACATAAATCACCTGACCACTCCCTCCTGCACATACATGCATGCATTTATTTGTTGGCAAAACAAACCCAGAGCTTTTCATGTTTTATAATATTGTCATCATGAAGTTATCACTTCAGGTTAAGATATCTTAGAAGGGTAAGCGAAAGTTCTTCACATCTACAATATTCTATCAATAAATGATTCTATTTATGGTGCCTACATCAGTGTTACCACTATTCTCCAGCAATGGTAAAACAATTTTGTAATATTTCCTTGGAAGCCCAAGATCAAAAGCTCTAGAGATGTGTCTTTCAATTTTATCTTTGAAATTTAAGACAGCAAGAGAGTAACAAAACCTAAGGGCGTCAATCAAAATTTAAAGCCTAAATGTCAACTCTATAGTTTTCAGTTGAACCTCAGAATAGACACAGATTTGCAAAAGGATTTCTGATCGATGGATGAGAGGACCTGACTGTGGATCATTTCCTTGGTGTATGAGCAGCCTGCATCCTAGTGTCCCAGTGGGCAGCGGGCTGCAGTCATCCACACATCTCTACTCAGTCCTGCACATCATTTATTCATCTGGTTTCAGCCAGAGCGAGATCAGGCAAGATCGGACCTAAAGATAAGTTCGGTTGTATACACACACACAGGCCCAAAGCTAGTCTTACTACTAGACGCTTAGGCAGCCACCCACGAGACATTTTAAGAGGCTGTAAGACACAATGTCTAGGAAACAAAGGGGCCAGAATTCTAGCCTTTTCCTGCTGTCTTGGCTGAAGATGAAAATTAGCAGTGTTCTTTGTAGTACTTTTGTTAGTGGAAATCCCAGATACTGGGATAGATGTGGTAGTCATGGTCATACAAGGCATTGGAGAATCTTTATGTAAGGAGATAATTGGATGGCTATGGCAGGAGAAGGAACAACTACCAAGCTGTCACCTTATAGGCCAAGGGTAGCCTTGATTTTGCTTTTTGTAATTGAAAGTTTCAAGGGACCAGATTTGAACCATAGTATCTAGATCTCTACTGAAATAGAGAAGTAGCAGGGAATCAAAAGGTAGATGAGATTGTGTCAACTTACAAGCTGGCACTTTCCTTACATTATCGCATTTAATTGCTTGAACCACTTTCTGAGGTAGGAATGACCGCCATTGTTCAAATGAGAAGATAAACTCAGAGAGATGAAGTATCTATAAAGTCACATGGCCGGTAAGTAGAAATACAGAATCTAAACCCAGGTCTCTGAGCATAAAATACTTTTATGCTTCTTCTCAAGACCTATGTTATAATTTACTTATATTTTATATGTAGCTAAAAAAATTACATTATCACTACTCAAATATCACCAACAGCATAGTAACAATTCTATTTTTACTTTTAGATTTTGCCAGTATTTACAATTTCAAACTATTCTGCATCAGAAATGCCTATAAGATTTGAGGGTTTATTTTTCTTTCTTTCTTTCCTTTTTTTTGGTCATTGTAATGGGACCTTTGTGTCTTCTCTGACAATTGCCAAAAATTGAAGGAGGTGAAATGAATATGTTTGAACTTTACCATTATACTTTTACTGCCAGTGAACACAAACTTTTGTTTTCAAAAGAGAATAATATAATCTAATATAATCTAGAAAGTGGATTTTTCTTTTTTTTTCCTTCTTTCCCTTAAGTGGCATCCTTCTGGTCTAGAGAGACTTCTGACTTAGGTACCAAATGTAACGGTAGAAACAGAGATGTTCAAGCAGTTGTTAGACTTGCCACATTGCAGAGTGTGTGTGTGTGTGTGTGTGTGTGTGTGTGTGTGTGTGTGTTCAGACCACATCTTAATCCCCGTTACTCTTGTTGTCACTTTTAAATTCAGGGAATCGGCTCACTACACAAACCCAGGGTCACCATTATACTTTTTTTCAAGTTCTTGTCTCTGTGATCCTCTCAGTCATCTCCCAACATTTATTCTAAAAATTTCAAAATCTGGGATCCTTCCAAGCAAGAGTGGAAAATGAAGCTAATTATCTTCTTACATATTATTTTTCAGCCAATGAAGCTGACCTTTTCTTTATTTAAGAACTTTTTCCGGCACAGCACATGATAGATAGTTGACAGTCTGATTTCAGGGAAGCCACAGCTTGGAGAAGTTTTACTAGTCCGATTCAGACACTATAGCGAGGGCTAATTGTGTCTGATGATCCCATCTGCTTGGAGAAAGAAATAGCAGGCGTTACTTCCGTTATGTAAAACTGTTGTTATAAAAGCACTAAATACCAGAGGGCTTACATACATCTTTTGGCAAAGACAAATTGTCTTACATCAAAGACAAACAGTATATGCAAAATAGAATTCAGGGAAATCATTAAGTAAAGTATCACCTTTATCTGGTAAAGTTTTCTGTTGAAAAGCTGAAAATTCCTCTTTCTGTAGGGAAGACAGAGGCTGGAAGCAATGTCTTTAGGCTCAGCACGGCTTCTCAAGAAGATTAAGAATAAAAAAGGTAGTCTCCCACAGAATTCTCCTTTGTTGTGGGTTACCCTTAAGTTTGGAGAATTCAGAGGCTTATGTAGGCTAAATGAAACACTGCAAAAATTAAAGATATGGAAATACTGTGGATTATATATTGATACGCCAGATCTTCCTTTGCCAATCTCTGTTCTATTTCTCTATCGAGGATAACCTTAATACACTGCATAATTTTCAGAGATTTAGAGTAGCCAACTTCTAGCTATCCTGTTACATAATTTCCCTTATTCTGTTACTCTTCATCTGCCCTTCAGTAGTTCCCTTTATTTGCGCTTGCTTGTGGCTTTTCTTAGTGGGACATTTGACATTTCATGTTAAAAGTTTTCTCTACTATTTAAATCTGAAAGCTGCACCATACAGTTAAGTAAACCACATTAGAAAACCATTGTGTAAGTTCTGATACCCTCTTGGTCTGTCATAGTTATTCATAGGTTAAATGAAACAAATAGTTACATGCTAACATTATAAAGTGAGGCTGTGTTTCAACTAAGTTGACCTTGTTTGTGGAATAGACAAAATCAGGTGTTTACATCACTTCTGGAATACAAATGAATATGGTAGGCTTGTCAGTGATTGGAAAAGTAGGATAATTGGGAGAAGTCAAGATTGAATCTAGGATGTTACAGTAACTGCTCCAGGTAGGGTGAATTTTAATACAGGCAACAGCTGAGAAGTTGAACAGCTGATAGTATGGTAACACAGGTATGAGCAGCAGCAGAAAGCCGCTATCATCCCTAGGCTGTAGTGTTAAAGAGAGAAGGATGTATTGCTGTATCCCAAGCTTTGGAGCCACCTTCAGAAGCAGAAACCACTCTCACTCTGCCTGATGATGGCTAGAACCAGTAAGGCAGTAACATCTGGCCTGTTTTGAACCACAGAGGAGACCGTTTTTGTCAAAGATGTCACCTAAGGAAGAAGGAGAGAGACAGAGACAGATGGAGAAATACATTAATTTTTCATTTTATTTACCTTCCAAAGTCCTTCCAGTGCCTTCCATCAGCTGAACCTAGCTGGAAGTTAGTAAGTAGACAGGGAAATGTAACTTCCTGGATGCAGCCAGAGTAAGAGAGGGTGGGGAATGGATCTGAGAGCAGACAGGCAGATGCCCTTACCAGATAGGAACACATGAAGGTAAAAGGGGATTAGAACCCAACAATGAGAACTCGGTAACTCAAACTAACTAACTCAGCTGTGTGATCTGATTACTCAGACTGATAGTTCCATCAGGTATGGAGCAACTTTAAATGGTCATGTATCTGGGTTTATTGTACATTAGTTTTTATAATGCACTGTGTGGGCCCTAAATGAGTAATTTAGATATTTAATGTGTATCTTTTTCCTGTAATGGTTATAACTGCAATTTGCCTCTTTGATTCTAAGTAGTTTCTCAAGATGGAACTATTAGATGTCAAGTTCTCACCAGTAAAGTACTTAGGGGATTGGGCTGGATCTTACAGAAATCTAGAAAATGAAAAACATTTTACTCTTTTTAACTAAAATTAACTTTTTATTTACATGGTATGAGCTAATTTAGAATATGTATTAAGATGATCTTTAGCTCATCAAGGACTTAAAACTTTCGTTTTGAGTCTTCTTCCTCTATTAGCAAATGTTATTTGTTTAAATTGAAGACCATATCCTATTTTTATATATCTTTGAATTTATATTCCTCCAACATTAAAAGACAATTCTTAAATAGTTTTTTCTCCAGGTAAAGCTCACAGACTTACATTTGGATCTACTGAATCAGAATCTTTGATAAAGAGGATTAGAGAAGGTGTCTAAGTAGTTCTTACATACCCTGAGAAACTCTGGCTCAAATTTTTTTTGTTACTGGTAACTAATAATGATCAATGATCACACATCCATAGAGCACAACTATGTTCTTATGTGGAAAGACTTCATAACTCTTTATACTACTTATCTCTACTGTAATATTTGTACATATTGAAATATCACACGTCAGTTAGGATAAATATACTCATTTCATCCTCTGCCAGTGGTCTTCATTTTTCTTACTAGAAAGTCTTAGCCATGTTTCTCATATTCCTTTAAAAAAATATTTCAGTGATGTTCTGCATCCTCATAATCAGGAAAGAGTGACACGTCATTTCACTTGATGTTCTCAGCAGCTAGTTACGGAAAGCAGAACTGAAAATGGCTTGTGCAAAGACATTGTTATCTTTGTGATCTCACAATAAGTCTGGTCAGCTGTTTCAGTTATTGGTTCATTCAGGAGCTCAATGCAATCATCAAGGACCTACCTTCTTTCAGCCTTTTTCCCTGCCATCCTTAGAGTGGTGGTGTTTGTCCTTAGGCTAATTTTGTACACCCCAAAGCAACTTAAAGCTTCTATCCTCAAACCATAATGTCCTCACTTTTCACTGGACAGAATGGCATCATGTGTCCATTTCTAAAACAACCATGGGAAAAAGAAATGGAATTTACGTGACTGATTTCAACTGAAATCAATATGCACTTTTGGGCTAGAACTTAGTCTCCTTTGGAGGACATGATCACCCACACTTGGACAAAATCAAGAGTCTGTTAGTAGTGTTCATCATATTAGTAAGAGGAATTACAGCAGTAGCGATAGTAGTAGTAGTAATAGCAGATTCTTATGTAGCATTTACAGTGTGCTAAACACTTTTCTACTAGTCATAGTAGATTAACTCATTTAATCATCACAGCAAGTATATGAGGTTGTAACCATTATTATCTGTGACTTACACAGAGACATTAAATAGCTTAAATAAGGTCCCATAGTTAGTCTTAAATGTGCATAGTTACTCTTAAAAGTATTAGCTTTGCACAGGCTGCCTCTGTGGAAGGGTGTGTATGTGAGGGGGAGGCATATGGCTATTCCATAAAAACCAATGACTTCTGTCACAGAGAACAGAACCTGGCACTGAGGAGGTACTCAGAATATTCACTGAATTGCCAAAAAAAATTAAGAATGAGTGAATAAACTATTTGATAGCCTTCAAGTACAGTGCTTTATATCTAATAGTCACTCAGTAAATATTTGGTTAATAGTATACAGTTGTATTTCTGAACAATTTAAGTAGAAAATTTGAAATATGCCACAAATTGTTGTGCCTTTTTCCTTAAGATAAATGAGAGAGAGTTTTCCAGAAAGATAGAGGAGGGGACAGTTTTCCATGATTGGAATGAGATGGATTAATGTTCAGGAATTTTATTTAGAAAACCTTAGAAAGTGCTTGCTATTTAAAAAAATGCAAGTTAGTCCTATTGCTTAAACTTGTTATTATGCAAAAAGCTAGCCAGACTTACATCCTATGGTAAGCTTCTCTACAACCTCTATCCAGAAGATGCCATTCCATTTGCTTTCCAGTCCTTGCTTGAGTTGCCGGTTAGAACACATATTCACTACAGTTCCAAGTTCCCCTAGCACCAACATGGAACACAGGATATATGTCTGTGGGATGTTCACATTTTTTTTTTTGAAAGCAGAGAGAACATGAACTGGCTTGGTGCTCTTTTACATGCAGTTAGACGCAGCTGTCATATGTTAATTTATCAGAGATACGCATTATCTAACAATATTAAGTAGGGATTCACATGGAGCCATTCACACTCATAGACTTGGGTATATTCTGTTCCTAGCTGAAGACATTCAGTGAATGGACATACAGATTTACAAGACAATAGGTGATTATTCTGATTACAAATATTTGACTTCCACATCTGTTAGTAGGCCAGACACTACTTAACCAGAGTTCAGATTAGAGTGAAAAACATAGAGAAGAAAAAAAAACAACTTAGAAGTTTGTATGTTATAGAAGATCATTAAGAAATGCCTAGACTAGGACTCTAGAGCAAAGGACTAATTTAACAATCAATACCATCAATAACTTTCTTTATGGTATTTAATGTCAACTATTGATTCCTAGAAAGCCAACCCTGGCCCAAATGTGTTCATTCAATTTATGAGCAATTCATTCAACATATCCCCATGACCTACAGCAGGCAAATGAGCATTAAGTTCATAATATTCTAATTATTAAGAATGAGAGGGGCTCTCATAGATCACCCAACTCTGACTTCTTGTTTTGTAGATGCAAATATGTAAGGCCTAGTTACTATTCCAAGGCTATACAGCTAATAAAGTAAAGCACCAGGAATAGAATTTTAGTCTAGGCCTCTTCCTCGTCACCACATTACATAATGAATTTCTTTACATGCCAGTCACCAAAACTTGGAGTTCATCGCCTACATGACTTTACACCATGCCTAAAATACTATCTTGAAACCCAGATTACTCACGTGTTTGTGTTATTTTTATCTGCCTCAATTCCAGAGCATAGAAGGCTCTTGCAGGATGTGGTAGATTACATTTTCCAAAGATGGTCACTGTAATATTTCCCACTTCACATACTCTTCTACCTTGCGACCTTGCCATTCCCACATTAAGAGTTTATTTCTCCAACGCCTTTGAATCTGAGCGGGCCCATCGATTACTCTCTCCGATGGAACGTAGGCTGACGGCGCGCCGGTTCTGACCGTCACCCTTCAGTGGCCTGCCAGCATCTGCTTTCTGCTTTTTGGAGGGGTTTCTGTTGCATTTCCTCTTAAAACTCATTCTCTACGCCATGAGAAGCTGCAGGCACAAGACGGTCATGCTCAGCTGAGCGACCGCCGACAGCCTGCATCTACAGCCTGCGGTGAGCCCGCCGCCCAGAACGCCCAGCCCAGGGGCGCTTCAGACGACCTCAACCCACGCTGACCGCGGCCTGCAAGGACACGAGAGACCCACAGTGAGGACTGTTCCCGTGGTCCCAGTCAACTTACAGACTTCAGAAAATATTAATCAATTTTTGTTTCTATTCCACCAAGTTCTGAGGTGGTTTGCTGTGCCGCAATAGGCAACAGCATAAAGAGCGCAGAGGTCACATAGTGACCACAGAGGCTGCCCGCAGACACCTGGCGTCTCACCTGCACAGCCGAGCCCCTCGGCGTCTCTCCGACTCCCGCGCACACCTGCTCTTCCTGTTAGTGAAATCTGTCAGGTTTGAAACTGATATCTGAATATGTGCATTTTCGATAGAAATTCTAGGAAACTTCAACATTTCTTAACATAGAATAAGAATACTCTATTTTTTCACAGGGCTTTGTATCCCTTAGGTGACAATGGTCTGTAGAGGTCACAGAGTCCATGAGCGAGCTGGCCATTTTGTTGACCTTTTTAGGAAGCACAGAAACATATTTAATTCAAATAGTAACTACTTTAGCCTGGGAGAATATGATATTTGCTTCCTCTTTCTGCAAGGTTCTGATACTTGGATTTTTACCTTAATAGGCATTGCATATGTGTAAGTCACTTGTAAAGCTTGTGAAAGCAGGCAGGGTCTAAATTACAAATAATATTAATTAGGTCCCTTCCCTGGTCCCTGCTGGTCAGGTTTTCTCCAAATTCTGTGACAGACACTTTGCTCTTCTCATTTAGCATAGAGCTGCCCAAAGAGCAGGACTTGTACCCTCAGCAGAACACAAGAAATATTAAGGTAGACCAGAGATTCTTAAATTTTCATTTTTAATGGTTATGTATTTATTTTAACATATGTTAGAAAGGATAGAAACTAGCATATCACATATACTATTATAAAGAACAAGGTTAAATTAAAAAGTAAGCTGACTTAAATACAAATGTTAATTTAAAAATTCTTTGTGGAATGACCGACCTATGAAGGCGCTAAGTAAATGATCAGGAAACGCTGATTCAAAATTTCTGAGAAACCATCAGGGCTCTAGGAGTCCCTTCTCCCACCAGTGACTGGTTGCTAGGTTGATGCACCTTTCTGGCTTTTGGTTCCCTGACTCTTTGAGTCAGCAAGCTATTACCTGCTACAGTTGGAACTCACGTAACCAATATTTTATGTGTATCTCATTTCATCAGCAAACTCCGTTCACGATTGCTTCCATTTAATAGGTGCTCACCTATTAGTGAGCTAAAGAGCTGCTTTCTAGAGATGCTCCTGCTTTTCAGAAGTTTCCTAGAGCTACAGGTAGCATAGGTTTGGGTTTACAGACCACGCTTAGCCCACAAGAGCCCTGTACCCAAGAGAGAGACATCACCCTCTTCTCTCATCCCCCTGGCCCCCCTGCTACAGCCTCACCCTCGAATTCTTCAGATGATTGAGTGATTATATGCATTGGCTCCCTGCCTCCACCTCCATTTAGTAACCTCCACCATTTTCTTTGTCTCTACATCTTCATCTACACCCCCCCAGCCACCTTTGCCTTTCACATTTTATGTTAGAGTTATAAAGAGTGTATTAACACTTCCTGCAAAGTTACAATTCATGTGACTCATATAAATAAATTGCAATTGAAAATGATTCTGGACACATCTTTAGAAAGATAGCTTATTATGTCCTTTTATCAATGGGGAAATGAACTGTTTCCATCTCAGAACTTCAAGTGCTGCTTAGGAATGTGTGCCTCTTCAATCCTAACATCAAATAAACTATCCTCTGTACACCAGATCAAGATCCACGGGCACATGCCCTGGCTTAGATGCCTCGCAGACTTCCTCATTTAAGACCTTTGAATTTACCGCCTGCTCTGGAGATATGGTTCTCATCAATTCCCATTTATTAGTAGGTGCTTAAAAGGAAGCACTTTCTGACATGCAATAAAAAGCAAACCTAATGAGCAAATGGCAGTGAACTTGAGGGGCACTTTAGAAGAAGGTCTATCTGTATTCATAACTCTGGCACACTATAAAAGACACTTTAGTGCAACAAAAATGTGTCAGAAAAGATATTGGGTTAACCGAAGGGAGAATTTTCTGGTAAAACACATAAGAGCACCCATTTCAAGTGATCTGCACTATTAATATATTTTCACCTTTAACTGACAACTCATTTACCAAGTGTCAGATGAATGGTACTGGAGACAGTCTGATATTAACTCCCAAATGAGGTTCTGTGACAATGAAAGGTACATAAGTATTCCTCCCTAACAACTTCTCTATAATTAATGCCCTTGGCCTTGCCTATGCGGCTGATGCCATGTAAAAATTAGAAAAATTATCTTTGGGAATAATTGGCATCATGCTATAAATGGAATATTATAGTTTATTTTTTACCCAACTCATCTTTCACATGATACAGACAAAAATAAAAGAACATCATCAGGTTGTTAAAGCAACTTAACCTTGATATTTCAATGTATTACAGATAACATCACATTAAGATTCTTTAGTCTATGTTTTTTAACTCAAAAGAGGTTCCTAAAGCCAACTCAGCAGAAACAAAACCCAAAGAGCAAAGCCAAAGCCAAACCCTAACTGTCCCACACCTGGAGGGGACTGTGTGATCACACCTGTACTTAACCGATGTGATGACAAGTGTAGTCAATAAATGTAACCATTCCCTAAATCATCCTGGTATGCTATTTATAAAAATAATAGGAAAAATTTTCTCTTTATCCTCTTTTTAAATAATGGAATTCCAATTAGTTTTCCTTTTTGGCCTTGATTTATAGCATCTGTATTTTTTGCATTATTCTTTAAAATCATACATATATGAATGCTGCACATTATGAAAGTTAATAACAGTATTCACAGAGAACAGAACACAGTGCTTAGAAACAACATGAATAACAAACCTAATAAGGGCATACTGTGAGTTTTACTGCTACAGCATCAGATTCAATTATTAATAGCTTTATCTAAGATTTCCACAGGTGGCAATGTGGATTACGGAAGAGCAGCATGTTTCTATAACTATTATCTCTTTTTATTTCTGTGTCATTTAAATGAAAATAATGCTAATGAAGGTAATATGATTAAATACTGGGATTTCGCTAAAGATGGCAGTATGAGAGGTGAGACAGAGGCTTCTTCCTAAAACTGCATATAATATGAAAATATAATTAATACAACTAATCCTGAAAGAGCAACAGGAAAGAGGACTGCAACAAACTGCATATACCAGGAGAAAAGAATAAACCTCACTGAACAGGGTAACGTACCAAAGCTGTGGCCTGGCGAGATCCAAGCCCTTCCCCCACCCCAGCTCACAGGCAGGAGGAAGAGGAACAGAGCAGGGAGGGAGTGGAGGCCTGGGACTGCTGAACACCTAACTCCGGAGATCTGATCTGGTAGCACAAACCTACATTTCATGGTGTCTTCATGATACTCTTGTGATTAGGGGATTGGAAAGCAAACACAGGCAGAATACCTGGAGAGATTGAGATTCTAGCCACTTGTGAAAAGCAGGGATCCATATCTGGCTGCTCTGGAACAAAAGAAAGGCAGGCAGTCTGAGAGACTTCCTAACAGCAAGAAGGCTGCTAAAGGGGCAAGGATTGCACAGAGCTTACTGCTCAGCAGAAAGGACAGGTAGACAAAATTGTCCAGGTGCACTCTGCCCAGCAGGTTGGGAACTTTCAAGATCTTCAGATGCTCCAGCTACTTGGCTGGCTACAGAGCTCCAAGGACACCATACCCTGGCATTAGGCCAGCCAGAGGGAAGCCCCATCTACAACAACTACAAATGCAAAGCACAGAGGCTTATACCTCTGTGTGCAGCCCACTAGTTCTGGCAGTGGAGACAGGCATAGCAGACAGGAAGCAGGAAACAGCTCTTTCCTCCCACCAGGCACCAATACCACTCCTCTGTGACCGACATTGCTTCAGGGATGGAGCAGCTCCAGAGAGTAGAGTTTCTGGGCACCAGAGGGCGCCATATACAAATAGGAAATGACAAAGGACACTGGTTCAAAGTAAAATTATGAATACAACCCCGGAGAAAAATTCAAATGAAACCAACCTGATGAATCTGCCTGAAAGGGATTTCAAAATAAAAATCATTAACATGCTCATGGAGGTACAGAAAAATATTCAAGAACTCAGGGATGAATTCCTGTCAGAGATCCTATCATTATGGAACACAGTATCAGAAATGAAACATACAATGGAAAGTTTTAAAAGCAGATTAGAAATGTTGGAGGAGACAATAAATGAAATTGAAATTAGAGAAGAGGAATACAAAGAAGCTGAGGCACAGAGAGAAAAAAGGATCCCTAAGAATGAAAGAACATTGAGAGAACTGTATGACCAATCCAAATGGAACAATATTCGCATTATAGGGCTACCAGAAGAAGAAGAGAGGGGAAAAAAAGGTATAGAAAGTGTCTTTGAGGAGGTATTTGCTGAAAACCTTCTGAATCTGGGGGAGGAGATAGTTTCTCAGGCCATGGAGATGCACAGATCTCCCAACACAAGGAACCCAAGGAAGACAACACCAAGACATACAATAATGAAAATGGCAAAGATCAAGGATAAGGACAGACTATTAAAAGCAGCCAGAGAGAGAAATGAGATCTCATACAAAGGAAAGCCCACCAGGCTATCATCAGACTTCTCAACAGAAACCTTAGAGGCCAGAAGGGAGTGCCATGATGTATTTAATGCAATGAAGCAGAAGGGCCTCAACCCAAGAGTACTTTATCCATCAAGGTTATCATTTAAATTTGAAGGATGGATTAAACAATTTCCAGATAAGCAAAATCGGAGAGAATTTACCTCCCATAAACTGTCTCTACAGTGTATGTTGGAGGGACTGCTATAGATGGAAGTGTTCCCAAGGATCAATAGCTGTCACCAGTGGCAATAAAACAACAGTAAAGAAAGTACAACAGTTAATTACTAAGCAAATGCAAAATTAAATCAATTATCCCCAAAGTGAATCAAGGAGTAGACAAACAGTACAGAATATGATACCTAATATATAAAGAATGGAGGAGGAAGAAAAAGGAGGAGAAAAGAAGAACCTTTAGTCTGTGTTTGTAATAGCATATTAAGTGAGTTAAGGTAGACTCTTAGATAGGAAGGAAGTTAACTTTGAACCTTTGGTAACCACGAATCTAAAGCCTGCAATGGCAATAAGTACATACCTATTGATAATCACCCTAAATGTAAATGGGATGAGTGCACCAATCAAAACACATAGAGTCACTAAATGGATAAAAAAAATAAGACCCATCTATATGCTGCCTACAAGATACTCACTTTAAAACCAAAGACATACACAGACTAAAAGTGAAGGTATGGAAAAAGATATTTCATGCAACTAATATAGAGAAAAAAGCAGGAGTTGCACTACTTGTATCAGACAAAATAGACTTCAAAACAAAGAAAGTCACAAGAGACAAAGAAGGACATTACACAATAATAAAGGGGTCAGTCCAACAAGAGCATATAACTATTATAAATACCTATGGACCCAACACAGGATCATCTACATATGTGAAACAAACACTAACAGAATAAAGGGGGAAATAGAATGCAATGCATTCTTTTTGGGAGACGTCAACACACCACTCAGTCCAAGGGACAGATCAACCAGACAGAAAATAAATAAAGACACAGAGGCACTGAACAACGTATTACAACAGATGAACCTAACGGACTTCTACAGAAACTCTATCCAAAAGCAACAGGGTACACATTCTTCTCAAGTGCACATGGAACATTTTCAAGAATAGATCATATACTAGGCCACAAAAAGAACCTCAGTAAATTCAAAAAGATTGAAATTGTACTAACCTGGTTCTCAGATCACAAAGGTATGAAACTAGAAGTAAATTACTCAAAGAAAATGAAAAACCCACAAACACACGGAGGCTTAGTAACATGCTCCTAAATAATCAATCACCAATGACCAAATAAAAACAGAAATCAAGCAATCTATGGACAAATGACAACAATAATTCAACACTGCAAAATCTGTGGGATGCAGCGAAGGCCGTGCTAAGACAGAAAGATATTGCAATACAGGCCTACCTCAGGAAAGAAGAACAATCCCAAATCAACAGTCTAAACCCACAATTAATGAAACTAGAAAAGGAAAGAACAAATGAGGCCCAAAGTGAGTAGGAGGAGGGACATAATAAGGATTAAAGCAGAAGTAAATAAAATTGAGAAGATTAAAACAATAGAAAGAATGAATGAAAGCAGGATCTGGTTGTTCGAGAAAATAGACAAAATAGATAAACCCCTAGCAAGATTCATCAAGAAAAAAAGAGAGTCTACACATATAAACAGAATGAGAAATGAGAAAGGAAAAATCACAATGGACACCACAGTAATACAAAGAATTATGAGAGAATACTATGAAAAATTATATGCTAACAAACTGGATAACCTAGAAGAAATGGACAATTTTCTAGAAAAATGCAACCTTCCAAGGCTGACCCAGGAAGAAACAGAAAATCTGAACAGACCAATTACCAGCAAAGAATTGAGTTGGTAATCAAAAATCTACTTAAGAACAAAACGCCTGGACCACATGGTTTCCCTGTTGAATTTTATCAAAGCTTTAGGGAAGACCTAATACCCATCCTCCTTAAAGTTTTCCAAAAAGTAGACGAGGAGGGAATAATCCCAAACTCATTCTACGAGGCCAACATCACTCTAATACCAAAACCAGGCAAAGACGCCCCCCAAAAAGAAAATTACAGACCAATATTCCTGATGAACATAGATGCAAAACTACTCAACAAAATACTAACAAACCAAATTCAAAAATACATCAGAAAGATCATCCATCAGAATCAAGTGGGATTCATCCCAGGGAAGAAAGGATGGTACAACATTAGAAAAATCCATCAACATCATCCACTACATCAACAACAAGAACGACAAAAACCACATGATCATCTCCATAGATGCTGTAAAAGCATTCAACAAAATTCAACATCCATTTATGAAAAAAACTCTCAGCAAAATTGGTATAGAGGGCAAATACCTCAACATAATAAAGGCCATATATGACAAACCCACAACCAACATTATACTTAACAGTGAGAAGCTGAAAGAGTTTCCTTTAAGATTGGGAACAAGACAAGGATGCCCACTCTCTCCACTTTCATTTAACATAGTTCTGGACGTCCTAGCCATGGCCATCAGAAGACACAAAGAAATAAAAGGCATCCAGATTGGAAAGGAAGAAGTAAAACTCTCTTTGATATTGTACATAAAACCCCCAAAGAATCCACTCCAAAACTACTAGATCTAATATCTGAATTCAGTAATGTTGCAGGATACAAAATTAATACACAGAAATCTGTTGCATTCCTATACACTAACAATGAACTAGCAGAAAGAGAAATCAGGAAAACAATTCCATTCACAACTGCATCAAAAAGAATAAAATACCTAGGAAGAAAGCTAATGATGGAAGTGAAAGACCTATACTCTGAAAAGTACAAGACACTCATGAGAGAAATTAAAGAAGATACCAATAAATGGAAACACATCTCGTGCTCATGGATAGGAAGAATTAATATTGTCAGAATGCCGTCCTGCCTAACGCAATCTACAGATTCAATGCAATCCCTATCAAAATACCAACAGCATTCTTCAAAGAACTAGAGCAAATAGTTCTAAAATTCATATGGAACCAAAAAGGACCCAGAATAGCCAAAGCAATCCTGAGAAGGAAGAATAAAGCAGGGGGAATTACGCTCCCTGACTTCCAGCTCTAGCATAAAGCCACAATAATAAAGACAATTTGGTACTGGCACAGGAACAGACCTATAGCCCAATGGAACAGACTGGAGAGCCCAGATGTAAACCCAAGCATATATGGTCAATTAATATATGATAAAGGAGCCATGGATATACAGTGGGGAAATGACAGCCTCTTCAACAGCTGGTGTTGGCAAAACTGGACAGCTACATGCAAGAGAATGAAACTGGATTATTGTCTAATCCCATACACAAAATCAAACTCAAAATGGATCAAAGACCTGAATGTAAGTCATGAAACTATTTAACTCTTAGAGAAAAACATAGGCAAAAATCTCTTGGACATAAACATGAGCAAATTCTACATGAACATATCTCCCTGGGCAAGAGAAACAAAAGCAAAACTGAACAAGTGGGACTATATCAAACTAAAAAGCTTCTGTATAGCAAAGGACTCCACCCGTAGAACAAAAGCACATCCTACAGTATGGGAGAATATATTCATAAACAACATATCCAATAAAGGGTTGACATCCAAATTATATCAAGAGCTCACACACCTCAACAAACAGAAAGCAAATAAGCCAACTCAAAAATCGGCAGAGGAGCTGAACAGACACTTCTCCAAAGGAGAAATTCGGGCGGCCAACAGGCACATGAAAAGATGCCCCACATCGCTAATCATCAGAGAAATGCAAATTAAAACCACAGTGAGAGATCACCTCACACCAGTTAGGATGGCCATCATCCAACAGACCAATAACAACAAATATTGCCAAGAATGTGGAGAAAGGGATACCCTCCTAAACTGCTGGTGGGAGTGTAAATTAGTTCAACCATTGTGGAAAGCAGTATGGAGGTTCCTCAAAAACGTCAAAATAGAAATACCATTTGACCCAGGAATACCACTCCTAGGAATTTACACTAACAATTCAGCAGCGCTGTTTGAAAAAGAAATATGCACCCCTATGTTTATCGCAGCACTATTTACAATAGCCAAGAAATGGAAGCAACCTAAGTGTCCATCAGTAGATGAATGGATAAACAAGAGGTGGTACATATACACAATGGAATATTATACAGCCATAAGAAGAAAACAAATCCTACTGTTTGCAACAACATGGATGGAGCTAGAAGGTATTATGCTCCATGAAATAAGCCAGTTGGAGAAAGACAAGTATCAAATGATTTCACTCATCTGTGGAGTATAAGGACAAAGAAAAAATTGAAGGAACAAAACAGCAGCAGAATCACAGAACCCAAGAATGGACTAAGAGTTATCAAAGGGAAATGGACTGTGGAAAATGTGTGGGAAGGGAGGGATAAGTGGGAAAAAGGGCTATTACAATTAGCACACATAATGTAGTGGTGGGGGGATATGGGGAAGGCAGTATCACACAGAGAAGACAAGTAGTGAATCTTTAGCATCTTACTATGCTGATGGACACTGAGTGTAATGGGGTATGTGGTGGGAACTTGATAATAGGGGGACTCTAGTAACCATAATGTTGCTCATGTAATTGTAAAATAATACCAAAATAAAAATAAATAAATACAGGTAGGAAGGCAAAAAAAAAGAAAGGCCGACCTGCTTCATACCTTGGTTCTTGGATGTCGCTTTGAATAATTATGATACTCATGATCTAGCGGGTCCTCCTGGCTTCCTTCCATTGCAGATTCCCTAATATACCAGAAGAGGTGTATTTGATGAGTTGAGGAAATAGGTCCATTTATGAAACACAGAGTAACTAGCGAAGAGTCCCGAAGGATACAGACAAAATTAAGTTAACTGATTTCCTCCCACCAATCCCTCAGGTTTTGGCCATGACAAAACCTGTCCCTTTCATTCTTCTGTCCCTCATCTGACTGTACCTCTGGTAAGGATACAGTGAGGATACAGGGATAATGCTGGAAAATTCAATGTATGTCCTTCTAGTGGGTATATGTGGAGATGGTTCTCTAGAACAAGAACCCTTTAACCTTTGCTCCAGGTAATTAGAATCAATAAAGGTTTTTCATTGCTCTTAAGTCCCTTTTTGCTCCATGCCCAGCTGCCTTCCTTAAGGACCCATGGGCCTTTTTTTTTTTGTTACTTCCATTTTTATCTGGTGTTTCAAATATAAAAAATGTCAAGATTCTTACACCATTTATCTCAAATGAGACCATGCGAAGCAATTTAAAAGTGTATACAACCATTATTGCTCCCTTTAGTTTTGCCGCATTATACAATTGTGTAATCGACAGAAAATTGAATGGCACTTGCCTACGTGGAAGTTTTCACTTGTTTACAAACAAAACAAGACTACTGACATGCAGGATAGTGCTGGGTCGAATCTGTAAATCAATTTACAAACTGGTTTTCTTTATTTTAGGATGCACATGGGACAAAAGGTTAGCTGCCCAATTTTATCCAACTACTCTATACAAAGCACAAGAGTGCCAACCTCTGTAAACTTTGGAGTGCATAACTGCCCTGGAGAAAGGAATCATTCTGACCTGTAGCCTCGACTCTGTAAGGATCTTCAGATATTAAGATCTTTACTATTAAATAGGGCTCAGAAAACCCAACCAGAAGTAGATAATTTGGTTCATTCTGTCCCTTTGTTTGTTCTTTTTCTCCAATTCTTCAATAACCCCTAATCCCCCCCTTCTAATGTATATGGTCTTTCCAATTCTGCCCCATCTCTCAGCTTCTGGAGAGTCTAATCTTTCCCCACTGGTGCCCTAGTCACTTAGCTTCTGTAGAGTCTAATCTTTCTTCACTGGTGCTGTAGTCACTCAGCTTCTGGAGTGTCTAATCTTCATTGGTGCCCTAGTCACTCAGCATGTGGAGAGTCTAATCTTTCCCCACTGGAACAAACCAATAGACTCTGCGTACATTCCAAAGGGTCATGACTCCGCCATAGGATGGGTGGGGCAGCATGTAACAGTGGGGTGGGTGGCAATGGTCATTTATGTAGAGTACAAAGGCGAGATGGGTCCGTGTGTTTTATGGCTGAGTCTTCCCTTTGGTGGTAGTCAGTTCAGTGGGTGTGATTTCTGGGTAGTATGAAGGTGTAGCCCCTGTGTTCTATTTTCTGGTGGATTGAGCTCCCTCTCGGCCCAACAGTGGCTGTGGGAACCCGGGTCCTGAGGCAGTAGTCTGATCCCATCCTTTCATTAAAGAATGGCTTTGCTGACACATGATCCGTTGATTATGGGACAGGGATAGGCCACTGACCTCAGCCAATACAGATTCTCTGGTCTTGCCTGCTGTGGCTATTGGAAAAGACTGTTTGATTGTGGTGAAGTTGCTAATCTGGTCGCATGGGATTTAGGTGATTGGCAGAATATTGCCACTTAAATAAAGAGAAATGCCCATTCAGGGAGAGGAGGTTGAGAGATGGAGCCCTGAGGACACTGGTGAAACTTCTGGATTCAGCCATGCCTGAAACCTCAGATTTTTAGTTCCATAAGGCAACATCTTTTTAAAAATTTTGCTGTAAATTTATACGTTAGCTTAACTTCAGGTCACTTGCTGCTACAGAGTTCTAATTATCAGTAGTGAGCCTTCTGCACTGCAGAGACCCAGTCTCTTACATTTTTAAGATTGACTAGAAGTATTGATGAACTCTATGACATTATTCTGAAACTCTACTTTGTTTACTATTTCATAGTATTTAGCTTATCATGTAGCCACAGAAATCTATTGACGACACAGCTGTTTATTACAGAGAATAACTAAAGACCTAATAATGTAAATTAACTAAAATTGCTATGTAAAGTAGAACTACCAAAAATTGTACAGTCGATCTTGGAAAGACAACACGGGAGGAAAGGTAATTCAGTAGGCAAATCTCAAGGGGGAAAAACTGAAGAAAACATCTTCCCATCTGCAAGTTCCACCATGTCCTTGTCAGGCACCACTTGCCTTCTCTTTCCAAGGATGTGTTTTGGGGATCAGTGGGGCAATAAGCCCGCTGTCTCAAATGTGAGAGATGGAAATAAGAACCATCTTAGCTCGCAGAAGATGCCCCTGTTCAGTTTCCTGGGTAGTATGTTGATAAGGAGATCTGGATTTATAAACCTTATGTGGAGAACCAAGTAGCCCAGCAGACTGATGAAAAAGAGGGTGATGAAAAAGAGGAACTGAAAAATCCTGAAAAGAGAAAGCCAGGAAACTGTTAGCCAGATGTTAGAAAACCTGGAACAAAATAGTAAGTCATACCTAAATGCACATCGGGTTCCTTCTTGATATTCAAAGTCTCCCACTAAATGTTGTCTCTGTTCCCAGCAACCCCTTGTAAATGTGGTCCTTCCCTTATGCTGGCTTGCTAGTTACTGTCTTCCATCACTGTGTTTTATTTTCTTTTAATATTTATCATTATCTGAAATTATCTTGTGCAGTAGTCACACCAGTTTATACCCCACCAGCAGAGTATACATTTCTATGGATCTATACCCTCTCCAACACTTACCATCAATTTTTAAAAGTTTCACTAATCAAATGGGTGTAAAGTAATATCTCATTATGGTGTTGATTTGTATTTCCCTGATGAACAGTGATGCTGAATGTCTGTGCATAGGTTTATTGGTCTTATGTGTTCCTCTTGCCCATTTATCTACTAGGTTGTTTGAGCTTTTCTTACTAAATGATAAAAGTTCTTTATATGTTCTTGATAGCAATCCTTTTCCATGTGTACTTTGAATATCTTCCCTCATCTCCCTAACTTTCACCTGCTCTTAGTGTTGAAGAGCAAAAGTTAATAATTTTAATAAAGTCTAGTGTATCAACCTTTCCTTTAATTAGAATCAATCCTTTTCATGTCATGTTAAAAAACCATGCCCTGTACCAAGGCCTAAAAGATACTCCTATCTTCATTGAGTTTGTAGCCATTCAAAAATATGTTCACAAATTCTTTGATACTCCTCTCATTTAGTGATTTCCCTCCACTGGTATGTGGACTGGACTTAATGGCTCATTTCTAAAGAATACGATATTGTGGAAGGGACAGTATATGGCTTCCTAGGCTAGGTACTAACGACACTGCAGCTTCTTCCTTACTCTCAGGACAAAACCACCTGTCGTATTGGGAGGATACACAACCAGCCCTGTGGAGATGTCCATGTGATGAGGAACTGAGACCTCTTGCCAAAATCCAGCAAAAAGGCCAGTGTGAAAATAGATCCTCTAGCTCCAGCCAAACCTTCTAATTACTGTAAGTTTGGCCAACATCTATCTGTAGCCTCATAACGGACCTGGAGCTAGAACTACCCAGCTAAATGACTTATAAATTCCTGACTCACAGAAACTATGGGATGATAAATGTTTATTATTTGAAACTAGTAAGTTTTGGGGTAATTTGTTATTTGGGAGTAGATAACTCATGCTGAATTTTAAAGATTCCTTTCTTTCTTTATGTGGACATTTACATCCTTAACACATTGGGCTTGCTTTTTGTATGTGCTGAATGTTAGTGATCTGATCTCATTTTTGTCTTATTTGGATAACAGTTTTTCCCTACCATATTTTTGAACAATTCTTCCTTTCCCCTATGACATATAATTAGTGTCACATATCAAAGGTCTAAATGTGCACTGTTTCTAAGCTCTCTTTTTGTTCTGTTTCACAGTTCAGTTTTCCTAGTCTTGTCCCAATAGTACACCAGCATAATTATTGTAGCTTCATAGTAAGTTCTGATATCTGAAATGGCATATTCCCCACTTATTGCTCTTCTTTAAAATTTCCAGGTTATCTTTGACCCTTTACTCCTCCAAATATAGTATATTTTAGAATCATTTCATTCAATTCCATGAAAAATCTGTTGGGGAGTTTGATTGCAATTGAATTGACTATTTATCAACTGGAAACAACTGATATATTTCTGATATTAAGGCTTCCTATCGATGATCATGGTATTTCTCTTCTTTCTTTCATGACACTTTTAATATTTCCTAATACATTTCTCTAAACTTCCCTATAGTGGTCTTGATTTCTTCTTTAAATTATGAAATTTTTTGCCCTTGTTGTGTTACTATGATATGCATGAGCAAACCTTATTTCATGACACTTTTAATATTTCTTAATACATTTCTCTAAACTTCCCTATAGTGGTCTTGATTTCTTCTTTAAATGATGAAATTTTTTGCCCTTGTTGTGTTACTATGATATGCATGAGCAAACCTTATTTCATGACACTTTTAATATTTCTTAATACATTTCTCTAAACTTCCCTATAGTGGTCTTGATTTCTTCTTTAAATGATGAAATTTTTTGCCCTTGTTGTGTTACTATGATATGCATGAGCAAACCTTATCGAGCTGTTCTGGGCTACCTCCAGCCCCAGGACAAATTCTTTACCACCTGCACTCACTAGTCAGACAGAACCCCTTCCCCAGTTCTGTTAAGTTTTTCTTTAGAGTTGATCTTAGAGCCAGGAACCAGGATCCATTCTAGTAAAGTATCTTAGAATTAGAATCAGAAGCCCTTTACAAACCTCCTTCCTACAGATCTCCTTTAAGGTGGATTCAATATTTGTAAGGAGGTTCTGGATGACATTCCCAGGGAAAATTTTAAGAATAACCAACTTTTTAATCTTTTGAGTCAGTGACCACCATACCAGTGCCCCACAGAATGGTGGAGTAAAACAAGAGGAAAGATACTTGTCGTTTGATGAACTAAACTTGTACATTCTCCTCCAGGTTATCAACTCTCATTAAGGCAGACAGTTCTTACCCTGGGAATCCACATGGGTGATTCCATGCTGGGTACTAAGGTTAAAAGTATAGGCGAAGGCAGTCCTTGGAGTTCTAGGGAAAATTCTACTAATTGTCCCAGGAACACTATATTTAGGGATATCAAAATATGTAGTACTTCATTTATCTTGTATGAAGGGATATCCCCCTAAACCAATTTTCCAGACAATTGGAAATTACCTTTAAACACCAACAATTTTATGGTAATCATTTTGATGGAACTCTTTCTAAATCTTATTTTATACCACTTTGGATATATGTTTCTCTATGCCTTCTTAAACAGATTATATTGAACATAATTTGACCTTTTCTTGAAAATGCATGGGCTTCATGAATACAAATTTTACTTTGCTGTCATAGCAATTCCCTTAGAACTAATATGCACTCAGTTGTTTGAATCTTGAGTTCTTACTCACTTTAACAAATATTTTTGAGCAATTATGATGTGCTGGATACTGTTAGGTGCTATATCTCTTTTTCACAATCATTTCCTCTGTCTTTTATCTGTTATTAGGCAGCAGTATACTTGCATTTAGAAGTTCTCTCTCTATGTATGTATAAATTTTTTGTGTCGGGGGTAAAGAACTGACATTGTAACAAGGTTTGAGGGAGACATGTCTCATATAATAGGGTGAAAACCCAATCACCATGCTTACGAACCCCATTTCTACGCTACTGATTCTACTGGGGATCCAGATACATCAGGTGAATTCAGATGGTTAAGGGAAGGAGGGAGTAAGTATGAGATATGCCGCATCTCCTTTAGGTGGTACGATTCCCGTTTCTGATTACATCTAGGCAGTTGGCTGCTATACTGGAAAGGGAGATTAGTAATTGCCTTTCGGCAAGAAGTCATAAAATCAGAACTGAGAAATTTGGTCATTGATGACACTAGTTTGTTGACTGTGTGTGTGTGTGTGTGTGTGTGTGTGTGTGTGTGTGTGTGAGTGAGTGTATGAGTGTGTGAGGGTGTGAGGGTGAATACAAGGTTCTCCTTGTTGTCGGCAGGATGGTAAGTAGATCTCCCAGTTTTCAGGAAGTTTACTCACAGATATTTACTTGCCTTTTACAGAGCCATGTTCCCTTCTTTTGGAGAGAAGTGTCCTGAGAGAAGAAGAAAGGATATTGATAAATAAGCAATTTCTGGAAGCTATCATCACTGTCAAGTAATAGTCCATGAGCCATTAGTTATATGTTACATTTAGATACCATACAAATTTTTTCATAAGCATAAACAGATGAAAATTTCAAAGGCAATATATATATGTATATATGTGAATATGTGTGTGTGCATTTTATTTATATATACATATATATATTTACATATTTATATATAATTTTGTATCACCTTCTTATATACTGATAAGAATAAAGGCAGGCACAGAAACCTAAAGTATATTGGCCCACGGTCATACAGCTAGTAAGTGGTAAGTAAGGCTAGGCCTGAAGCCTTGGGGCCTCTGGGAATCCACATTCTGGGCTCTCATAACTACTCGCTTTCCTTCTGCTCAGCCAGTAACCCTTAGAGGAATGAACAGGCTATGGAAACCTGAGATAAGTTTTAAAAGGTATAAAAATGTAAAAATGAAGATATATCCTGAATTTCTGTGGCATTTCTTTTACAAAATATTTTCTTAATTATTTCATTTTCCTTTTAACTTGGGAGATAAAAAGAAAGAGGAATTAAGATCACATTTTAAAATTGTGTAAATAAGGCTCATAGAATTGGAATTATGAGAAACTTTCTGGGTTACAAATTTGGTTCTATAGCTTGAGTCAGATGAGGCGACGGGCCACTAATCAGTGCTTAGGTAGTCTCTCTGTAAAGGTGGCTCAAACACAGGGCACTGAACCATCATGGGACTCATAATCTTGATGAAGACACTCTGTTTTTCCTCTGATGGGTAGTCAGATGAATACTTTGATGAACCATTGGGGATAGATGTTGGGACATATCAGAAAGTATGCTCAGCCTCATTCTAGAGAGGGGGAGTCCAGTTAATTTTTTTGCTGAGTGGAATATGCAAGACTGGGGCCAGAATAACTTGTTCAGGACAACTGGAGTCATGGTCACTGTGGGCATGTCTAACATATAGCCAAACATCTGGATGACGCCAGGGAAAATGGTTGATCATTGATATTTGCTTTTTTAGGAAAAGACGACTTATTTTTTTTTCTGAGATTATCAAGACCATATATTTCATGCCAAAAAATTTCTGGTGAATGTCAATCTTGCCTCTAAAACCAGTATACATTACAAAAATAAAGTTAAACAAAAGTTTATCTTTTAGCCCTATGGACTTGCTACCACAAAATGCCAAACAGGCAGAGCCCTGATGCTCTTCATCCAATTCTATGTCCTTCTGACCTTTGCACATGTGCTGGTGACGTCATGATGTTAAATATGAACAGACTTGAAGCTGTGTCATACAGAAGCGATGACTTCTTATGTTAACTCATGGGGCAACTCTGATCAGATAGTGACAGATAACCCTGGTGCTCTGTGTTTTGAAAGATTCGGGACCACATTGGGGGTCATCTGGAAAGAGTTCTGTGATTGCAGGAGATGGGGTGTGTGTGCTGTATGTGTCATGTATCGGCCTCTTCTCTGTAGAGCATACCCTCAGTTAATGTTCCATCTTGCTTCCATTCTGAACCTTCTTCGGTCTTAGACTAGTTTCTAAAAGGACATGTCATTTGCATGGCTGTGAGAGAGGGAAGACAATTGTCCTCTTTGTTTCAGGTTGGAATGCTTTGAAATCATATTGAGTACTGTTGTTCTTGGAAAATGCACATGGGAAAATGTGTGTATGTTTGGTGGCTTATAGAGTTTTGGAAACTCCTTTTACAGGCAGTGGCACTGAGAGGAGATGGGTGGAATGCTCACCTTATTATTTTGGCTGTTATATTCTTTTCTTGCAGAGATCATGCTCCAGACTTTTGATCTAGGGGGAAATGAACCAAGACAGGGATTGAATAAAGTACCCTCAAATATTCATACTACATGATGATTATTTTTAAAGTTTTATATTCTAAAGCTGTGCTGTCCACTATGGAAGCCAGTGGCTACATGTAGCTGTGAACATTAAAATTAATTTTAAAAAATCAGTTCCTCAGTCACACTAACCATGTTCCAGGTGCCCAGTAGGTGGCCAGTGGCTACTTATTGGATGGCACAAAGTTTTACTGGGCAGCTCTGTTCTAGAAACTGAGCTTAAAGTGAAGCCATACTTAATGTTCAGGAAGGCTCTCAGGAGACTTGAAGGTATCCTTCAGGATTCCAAGTCCCTGTGCCCTGCCGCCCTCCCAGGCCACAATGCATACCAGGGCTATTTAAAGGTGGTATGAAATTTGGGTCTCTTTACCTTGATCCCAAGATTCTAAAATATTTAATAAATGTAAGTACTTCTTGACTAAGTTAAGATTTAACTTCTAAAAAGGGGCCACGAAATGGGACTGAGATTTTTGGCTTTGTTTTCTCACCATTTCATTTCTAGACAAACTCAGAGAGGAGGGGCTTTTGTCTTACCATTTCTAACCCTTAATTGTCATAGTTTAGTAGTTAATATAGTGTACAGTTTGAGTTTTGTAATATGATAGCCTTCATGTGTCTAGAGGTTAGTTTCATGCCTATCTTATATGGTTGAGTCTCTATGTTTTGGGGGGAAATAAGGGTGGTATTAGTTTTAAGGACTTTCCTGTGAAAGTAGGAATGTCCTACTCATCAGAGTGCCTGACCACCAGCCCTTTTAAAATCAGATGTTCCTGCCCTTAATATAAACCTGAATAATTGAAAATGTGATAAAAACATGAAGGGATGAAGGGAGATGTATTTCCGTGTATTTTTTAAAGAAGGGTGGAAGAAGGACCTGCATTTTAAAGGTGGTGTGGTTTAGTGGGAGTCAAACAATCATTAACAGAAGGGAGAGAGATGCGGTGTGGGGCTTGCTCAGTCCCAAGGAGGGATTGGCCAGAGAAATGTTTGCTCTGATCCAGGCTGACATGGAGTTACTACTAAGACCAGGCAGGATGTCCCTTTGTTTGCCAAAGCTCACACTTCTCTCTCAAGGAGCCAAGTCTCTACTTCTTCCTCTATTCTCCTCAGTGTTTCCTGGTACATCTTACAAGAGAAATAAAAGAAACCACAGTTACTAATTAGAAGCCTTACACTTTTTCTAATCATAAAAAGCACGTATTATTACGTGGTTAACATGAATGTTTGGTCTCCTCTTCCAGCCCCCACACCCGCCACTACTCCTGATCACTCACTGCACTTCCTGCCTTCCCAGGCAGGCCCCTGGGTAATTGGGATTATAAAAGGAAAAGTACCCATTACGAATTTAAGAGCACAGAGGTCAGGAGACCAGGGCTGTAACAGAATGATATTGGTGGTGGGTTGTCAAGGACCCAAAGTCCCTTTGTAATGCCACTTTGAAGAGTTAATATTGTTCTAGAAAGTGTTCTTTGAAAAGCCTGGTTTCATATTACCCTGTGCCTTACAAACCCTTTTCTGTCCTGTTACCGAGAAACTGTACCTTAATGCAGCTGACCTGATCTTCGCAGAGCTGGGCCACAAACGCATAGTCTTGCATTAACTGGGAAACCAAAATTCAGTCTTAAATTTCTTTCAGTAAATTTCCCTAAGAACAAGAGTATACTTGTTTCTTCCTAAATTCTAGGCCCTACATGTAGTTTTCTAATTGTTCTAAATATGTTTTTGCTGTATATATGAACTCATTTCTTTTTTGAGGATAGATAAGCTTTATTTGGGGGGAATTTTATTTTGTGACAGTTGGTAGAAGAACAGATACTAATTTTTTTGAAGATACAGATATGGAACATATCCTGTAAAAATGGTTGAAGAGAAGGTGACCTAGGAGACTGCATTTATCTTCCTTTCCTTCATCCCCTCCTCAACCCCATAAGTTTTTCTGGATCTGGAACATTATTATAACTCAATCATTTGCTGAATGTATTGTATCATCTAACTGAACATCAAATTTTCCTTCCTCTGGGAGAAGTAATATGAAATTACTGTTGTCACCTTGGCTAGTTCCTTCTCTTGTTCAGCACAGGAAGCTTCCAGCTCTTGTAACTTAACCTATATGGAAAGGGAAGGAGGTGGGTTACTCAAGCCACAGGCAGGATTCCATTCTGAAGGGCTATCTCAAAAGATTATCTTACAGGTGGTCGAAGTGCATCAGGTATGATTTCAGATACCTTTTTAACGCAGGGGAGTCAAACCATGCAGCGTCTTTGCAGCTGCCTGGTGAACCTACCCTTCTACACTCCCAACCCCTTAGCATTCATCTGTGCTCCACTCACCCCTAAACTTCAATTTTTAGCTTCCTTCTTTCTTAGCTATTTCTCTTAGGAAAAACATCAATCTTGAACAACTTCACTCTTCCTCTTCTTTTTATATACTTACTGCTCACTCCTCCCTCGCTCCCTGCATCCCTTCCTCCCTCTTTTCCTTCCTTGTTTGATGGAAACCTGTTCTGTATTGGTCACCATGTCAGAGTGATGGGCAGAGTGTAGTGGGAGTAGAAAGGATACAGTGGCGAACAGGATTGGCAGGCAAACTCTCTGCCTCACAGAGCTGGCATTCTAGTTGGTGGCATTATCAGATAAGTCAACATAATAATGATAAATGCTATGAAAGAAATAAAAACAGGGAAATGTAGTGACAGCGATGGCATGAGAGCTATCGTAGATGAAGTCCTGTCTGATGAGATGATACTGGGGTTGGTAATACTGGGTTATGTAGGGCCTTATAGCTTCTAGAGTTTGGTGCTTTATTTTAATTGCAGTGAGAAGCCATGTGTGAACTTGAAGTAGTAAGGACATAATCTGATTTGTGTTTTTAAAGAATAAGTCTTTTCAATGTGTGAAATATAGATTGTTTAAGGGTAAGAGCAGAAGCAGGAAGACTAAGAGGCTAATTTGGCATCCAGGCGAGGGCTTATCGTGGCCTGCAGGAGGGTGACAGTAAGAGAGGAATAGATGTGCTTGGGATATATTCCCTAGTTAGAGCAGACAAGCCTCCATTTTTCCTTCCTTCCACTTTTAGCTCTACTGTTCCCACTTTGATCTAGGTACCATTCTTTCACATCTGAAGACTTCTAACAGTTCCTTTCCTCTCCAGTCAATTATATCCAGGGCCAGAGGGCCAAATGTGCTAAGGGCTGTATTTTCAGGACGGTGGTATTAAACTGCGTACCATTAAACTGCTGAGCTGATTGCCAGATGTCAGAAGAACAGAAGCAGAAGAGATGCTATATATGTCATAGAATTAGAGAAATCACTTGAGAATTCTACAACACATGTAATTTAAAGGGTCAATGATGCCTTAGAGTTCTTCGGAGGTGGGCTAATGGCTTCCAGGAAAATAATGGCCATTGTTCTGA